>JBBBDQ010001654.1:1972500-2572500 GCA_037127315.1 Ascarosepion bandense | reverse complement strand
ATCCCCTTATATTCCAAAGAATTCATACATCTAGGTAATGACTTGGCTCAATGTTGCTTTACTTCGCTTAATGTACAGAAACCGGAGTTTCAACGTGGTTGAGCCGTAATCCTGGGACTATCCTACTAATATTACTAATAAGATAGCCTTGTCTAAACAAGGCTCCATTAGACTAGTTTTAGCGTATTATTAGACATATCCACAAATCAACAGTTTCTTAAATGATAAGATATAAAACAATATGACTTAAGAAATGAATAATGATTGTAATAATGGCTATCATGAAATTATTCAATAGTAGCCCTTTTAATAATATTTTCAAAGAAACTAACCTTCAAAATTCCTAAAGGTAAAATAAAATAAACTGATTAAATGACATTGTATACTCAGTTTATTTTACAATTACCTAACGGCTGTAATTTGGACCAAGATTAGTTTCCATAATAAATTAAATAACAGTCTGTAGACTGTAAATCAACATGACCACTCTTAAATTACTTTGGCAAAAATCAATAGTCATCCATACGTTAAACCTACAAATGAGTAAACTTTGTTAGCAAATGTAAATTAAGACATGTAACATGTATCTGTGGATATGATAATATACATTTGAGGAGTGTAACCATACCATCAAAATATTTGAGGAGATTAATAGTTGTTTCTTCAACGGCTATCATTCCTGAATGTAACAGGAGAGAATATATATATATATATATATATATATATATTTCATCTACATACAAGCCTGTTTTGCTGTATCACAGTTCATAAGTGTGGCTAGACATTCAGTTGCTTCTGGCCGGGATCGAAAGTCGACTGATCTTGTGTCAGTCAAAGTTGCTAACCCCTAAGCCACAGGCGCATGAAATCAGAGTAGGGAAATTTTAGCGTGTTATATCTAAGTGGTGTATACACAAGCCAGTCACCGAAAGAACTCAATTCATTATAGAAGATTATGGTTATCAGTAAAAAGGGCAGCCTAATATGCCAAATACAGGTTGGGGATACTAGAATCAAGCAGTTACAAATATTTAAATACCTGGGAAGTATTATAACAGAAGAGGGAAAGTGCGTCACAGAGATCCGAAGGCGAATGAGCATGGCGAAGAAAGCATTCCAGAAGTTGAGCAAAGTATTAAGAAACAGGACAATTTTGCTAGAAACAAGGAAGAGAGTACTGGATTGCTATGCGTTGTCAGTTCTTCAATATGGCAGTGAATGAAGGAAAGCAACTGAAATATGGTTCTACAGGAGGATGCTGAGAATATCATGGATAGAGCATGTGAGCAATGATGAGGTCTTAGAAATGAGGGAAACAAAAATGAAATTAATACTGAGCATCAGGAAGAGACAACTAAACTCCTGAGACATGTAATGAGGAAGGAGAGCTTGGAGAACGTGATACTAACAGGCCAGATAGAGGGGAAAAGAGTCAGGGGAAAGGAACGGATAACATATTTGAAGGACGTAATCAGCTGGATGATGGAACGAGGGTTGCATGGTGTAACAAGAGAAGGCGTTCTAAGAGCCACCATGAATAGGGAGACGTGGAAAGCTATGATCACCTACGTCCTAAATGCATAGGACGCATAGAAGAAGATGAAGAAGAAGAAGAATGCATATATTTTTCTACACTACAAGATGAGAAAATTGTTGCATACTCACAACGTTCTTTATTATAGTATATAGGAGTACATGAGAAATGGAGAGTCTCATATTCTGCATTGAGGTGCATATTCTGCATTCAAGTTCATATATTAAACTGATCTATTTTATACCTAGGAGTATATATACTGATCATATATAATTGATTCCTCATGGATGAAATGGCTTCGTCTAAAATAAAGCTGCCTATACTCTATACTTTTGCTACATGCCCAGATCTCGTACCCGTCCGGCATATCACGATGATCTACATCTCGCAGCAAGGCCTCTGATAGGGTGTGTTGGGAATCGTGGAGTCATCACTTAATCACTGTTCCGAGATCCACCATGGAACATAGTGATAGTACCCGCTGTTAGGATCTCCGCTATATGCAAACAATTATCCCACAAACTGGAGTCAAAATAATATGAAAATAAAAAATATATATTTTATAGTAAACATGCAACCAATACATTTTATTAATTACCATCAATTTATTTGAATCTCAGGTAAAACCTTCTTTAAAATTAAGTTATTGACACATGATCTGAAATCTGGATTCTTACAAAAACATTTTATACAGGCCTATACTAAAATTTTGTCGGTATTAATAACTCATTGATTTTTATATCCTGTAAAACAAAATACATCAAACCAAACTAAATGTCGTAGGAAATGATGCGTAAGTTTATGCTATGCTATGAAAAATATCAATCAACCAATCTTTTTGATCTATTGAACAGCCTTTATGTCGCATCCATCTAAATTTAACTTTCTTCTACTTCTTTGATGAAATATCATATATAAACTTCACATATGAAACTATGATGAGTAATAGAACTATAAAGTGTTATTCAAGCTTTAAATATTCTACGTTATTTTATGTTAATTCCTTACAAAATGAAGTAAATATGCCTGACAGAATTATTGTGCAAATGATTAAGATGCATAGGAAAACGAACTTTTATGACCAATATTCACTGAATATTTATTGATTAATTATATATATATATATATATATATATATATATATATATATATATATATATAAAACAATGAAATTTAAGAATTAGGCATCTCATTTTGAAAGTTATATTATTTTTAGATATGTCAGTAATCTTAATATTTTTCAGAATTACCTCATAATTATTACCTATTAAAACAAAAGAGAGATTTTTTTCTGCTGAGAAAAATAAACAAGCATAGTGCACATCTATTCATATGAAGGATCGTTTAAATTTATGCCCTTTACCTGAGTGAACACATACGCGTCCAACATGCTTAACTTAAATTTTATAACATCCCGTTTGAGTGAAAAGATATGGGAAATTCTCAAATTTCTGCGATAGCTCGCTATTATAGTCGGACAGATTTTAACGGGAGATTAGAATGCGGTCCTCGACCATAGGGGAGAAAGTTCGGGTACTAAAAATTTGCCTGTGAAGCCAAATTCTCTCTTGTCGACAAATATTGCCATGAGCACTCGCACAAGTCAGTGTGTTCTTAGACTATAAGAAACAGCTCACCTTTGGTAATATATTTTTCCTACGACGAAAGTGTGTTATTTTTGAGTCGGTGTAAGTCATTTCATATATTATACAGTTTAGTAGTCAGATCATAGGCACGTCTGTAACCGTGTAAACTTAGATAAGCTTAAAGTTAGGACATATGTCTACCGATATTTGAATGTATAATGTATAATTCATTGGTGAACAAGATTTCCGATCCCAGGAGTTACTAATTCTATACTGTTAACTAACGACGGCTGTGGACGGATTTATTGAAATCTAAATCTATGTCGTCTGCTTCTTATGAAAGTCAACAACATAATCTTATATTGTTAGCGGCACAAACGGCATGCAGAGGTAAACTGATCAAGCTATTAAATCCTTTGATAGAAGAGAAGTAGCCTTAGCAAGGGTGGAGCTGCCCGGCTTCCTTCTCAAGGAGATCAATTCTTGTAGTTAGGGGTAGATTAAAAAAATGTCCTCTAAGACGACGAATATGGTCGCTGAACTGCGTGAAGAATCAATTAGAAATGCATGCAGTAGATATATGACGTGCTTTATATTGGCAGAAAAGTAAACCATGACTACAAACGTGGAGATAAGTGAGGCTTGAAAACATTTAGGATCCGTTAATCAGGGTTACCGGTCTGAAACTTTCTCATTTCGTCGTCTTTGTAGCTTCTTTTTCCGCCTCGAGTCTCCTGAGCAGGTTAGTGTGAGAGTCACTTTACAGATTCTGATATGCGCTGAAGATGTAGCTCGGCACAAAATTCCGGGAATAGATGGTCACTTTACCAGTGATACTTGAGGTAGTTGCCCATTATTGTGCCCTTACTCAAATTGATTTACAACACCTGGAGGAAACAGTTGTCTATTTCAACGTATCACCAGGGATGTGATCAAGTTACTACGGAAAGGCAAAAACATTAGCAATTGGATAGGGGATTATCTGACTTTGACAATGTTAAATAAAGAGTTAGAATTTTTTACCAAGTTGTTAACAAGCTGTCCTATCTTGTCTGATTGGCTCTCTGTGGACTTTTGGCTATTTAAGACAAACTTTCTTTGGCCGCGCTGATCAATTTAGATCAGTTCAAGTCATTAGATAAAGATGAACGTCGTTTTCTGGGGGCTGTCTTTTCCGTCCCTATTTTCAGGACGTACTCTTGCTCCGTACAAGTCCCCTGTTACCCTGACAGAAGTGAATGCAATGGGTTACTATCAAAACCTTTCCTCTTGTTCCACTCCATTCGTCAGGATTTTCCGCTTTCTCATTTGCTTTATGCTGTTACCCCGTAGCCTTTCCTTTGCATATCAAAGTGAATTCTATCCTACGTGAAATCTGATTACATAGTTCAACCACCACGGCCATGTAACTTTTGCCTACACTAAGTTTTTGCGTCGAACAGAGCCGAGATTGACAAAATAGGCAAATACATCAGTGGATACGAAACGGTGGCAGGAGCGAACATCAACTGATAAGTATGTTGGCTTGCGGTTAGGTGCGTGTAATGGAGATTCTCTTCCTGGTCATTTTCTCTAGACAGGCGGTCTGTTCAAGAAACTCAGCGTCTGGGTTGGTCCAACCTCTTGTTGAAAATGAATTTGTTAGCGGTAAGGGAGAAGTTTGCGGGTGCAGTTCGACTGTTGTCCCGAGGGCATCTTTACTTTAAGGATATGGTGGAAATATATTTCTAATTAAGTGTTTCCAAAGTATGTCTACCCAATTATATTTTATCAACTCTCCATGTTTCCACTCCAGAATGCCATACTAATGCAATTAATTTGGTTGTTGTTCCTTCTTCCGAAGACTCCCAAAGTATGTCTGGAGATCTGTTGTCTTCACCCTTTTAAAGACGGTCTAGTTAAGCCAAGCGTTGATATTTGTCAATATACGCTTTGAATCGCGTTCCTAAATGGAACGAGTTATCAAGCGTCAGTAAGAATTTCCCGTCTCTTATAAGTGTGAATTTAGGCATGGAGGACATCTGCCATTTACCCCGAGAAAAGTGCTCCTACAACGTATGAATGTTGGTTAGCTCTCAGGTTTGTCTTACGGGTGACATCTCCAACGAACAGGTGTTGTACTAGGTGTTAGTGAGGGATTCCTTTCAAGATGGTCTGATGGGTGAAATCGGTTCAACAAATCAAGAGTATCGCTCAATATAGTCTTAAGAGACTGGATTGAAGTGCATTTCTAACGATGAGGCATCAATAACATTGCTGGTGATGCGAAAGACCACTAATTCGAAGAACACTTTCTTCAACAGGCCTGGGAAATTATTCCAGTTAAAACCGCTACATTTAGTTATTAGGGACCCTGGGTCATGCATTCTGCAACTCCGTGGTCGTAGTCTCGTTGGGTAAGTTTATTCAAAACATCATGGTGCACTGAAAATATCTTCACGTTGAGGTCAATTCTGTTCGGAACAATGTGACAAGGCTGAGTACTATGAGTTCTGGTTTCGACCAAGTGTAAAGCGGGTCATGATAACGGATCACTCAATAGCTCCTGAGCCTAATGAATAAAACAACAATGTTTAGGCAAAATTTGACTTTACTCATCCACATAGGCTCCTTCTAGGGTGATGCACTGGTTTCAAAGCATCTCTAAATTTTGATGCATTTTTTATAGAACGATTTGTGTTTGGCCTCAAAATACGCCTTAGTTTCCGATATCACTTCCTCTTTGGAGACAAATTTCTTTCCCTAAAGCATTACATTACGGTCTGCAGATAGCCAATCGTCGCTGGAAGTCAGATCTGGATAATAGAGTGGATGCTGAAACAATTTGAATTGGATTTCATGTAGTTTTGACATCGTTGCGATCAACTTGTGACACGGTTTGTTGTCTTGGTGAATGATCAGTTTGCTGCTTCATTTGTGGCTTTTTTGGCAAACGTACTAATATTGCTATATAATATTCGCTAATATTAGTTCTTCGTTTCTCAATGTAATCGATGAAAACATGCCTTGCGCATCCGAAAATACGGAGGCCAAAAACTTGCCTGAGTTTGTTTACGTCTTTGGTCAATTTGGACGGCTTTCACTTGCTTCTGTCAAATCAGATGACTGCTGATTTGACACGGAATGAGTCTTTTTGTTGAGTAGAAACAGTTGCAAACAACTCTCTGAATCGCCGACGCGTTGTTTTTTACTGACTGTGAGCAACCAGGCACCCACTTTGAACACAGCTTTATAATTGACAAATGTTCATGGAAAATGGTGAATGCACTTCTTTCCGATATGTTCAACTCATCTGCTATCTCACGCAACTTCAATTTAGGATCGGCCAAAACGAGTTTGGAATGTTTTTTGGTGTTTTCTGTGACAACTATCGATTTTGAACAACCTGAGCATTCAGCGTCATTTGTGTCTGTAGTACAGCTTTAAAAGTCAACATACGACCTCTTAACCGTTTTTTACGACGGAACAAAATAACACTTATCAAGCAATTATTTTGCTTGAACAGTATTTTCCCATCAGAAAGCAATCACTTATCAACAAACGTAATTCAGATTTTTCCATTGTTGGAAAATTTGTAACAGCAGTTACATTTAAATAACTGTATTTTTAGACTAATTCTCAGATTTGGCCCAAATTTTGTTACGGGCTATTTGAAGATTAGTACTTTATAAAATTATATAGATATTTTATTAGTGGTGCAATCTATATCAGGCATAGGACTTATTAAATGATGAGTTATAGACGACGCAACAAGGAATTCTATGAAGGTGAGAAGTATACCACTTTCCAACTGATCCTGTTATTCATGCATCAACTTAAGGCCAAGATTGGCACGTAAAAGAGAGGAAACCCTTTATTAAAATTTGGCAAAAGAATTAGAGTTTTACGCGTATCTTTTGTCAAAAGAGCTGACTTAGAGTGGCTTTCTGATTGCGTATCAGATTATTGGAAGCTCTGTTTTGAAGATTAGCAAAACTGACCAAAATAGTGTAATTTGGGGGTTTTTCCGCTAATTTAACTTTATTAAGGTGTGTTTAATTGGCTCCTTTTATTTTTGCTCCCACTTTTAGTTGAATAACAAATTCCCTCTCCCGTTAAATGACCAGAAGTGGACGTGAGACACTTTTCTTTATCGAGTGTGTTCTTTCTGAATTGTTGTCGTGTCTGAATAAGTGTGTAGTGTGTTTGTGGTGGTTTGAATGATTTTTTCATTCATCCAAATCCCGCATAAATTTCGTTTAATTTACTGATATTTCTGCACAATTAAGTATTCTATATAGATTTTATTACTTAACAATATTTTCTTTAGATTCTTGTAGATATAGTATCATGCATATTGTAATTATTGATAAGGGTTTTCATATTAAATTATTTTCTTACATTTACCCCATCAACATATATAAATTGTACATATGGTGATTACTTACGACTTCATAGAAGAATTGAAGTATTATAGTGTTTTATTTTGTAAGAATGTTGAGAAAATGTGAGGTTTTGGTTCGAGTTATATTGTATAGTTTATTTAATTCAGTAATTGTCGCTAGCTAATTTTAAAACAAGAGAGATGATGACCAACGCTCGCCATCCTCACTTTTGTCACATTTATTGCAATATTACAAAAATAAATTGTTCCAAGAGAGATCGCAATTTCTAAGCCCTCTGTCTTCGGCTGTGTACAACAAGTCTGGTCTGCGTCTACGGACGGCGACTGAGAAAAATAGTCAATTCAAAAGTCCGATCAAGCGGTGGTGGAAGCTGCGTAAATTTTAACTCTTGACCGGAGTGTACGCGCTCTGGTTCACCACGTTAAAGCCAACCTTGTGTCAAATCTCGTCTAATAAAGAGACCTCTGAGAAAGATCTCTTAGTGTGTTCTTTAGAGTCAGTCGAGATATAATATTATGGCCATTAGAAGATAATTAAAACTTTTTAGAAATATCTTCCATTTTTATATTCCAGTGAGATTTTCTAAAACAAACACTCATGAAGATGAGACTATTCCAATTGTACGCCATATTGTATAGCTTGCCACTCGTGTCTGCGTATGTATCTCTGCCCTGTTAGCCAACTAATCATTTCTGCAGATCCCTGTTCAATAACATTTGTGGTTGACTATGTAACTATGCCGAGTTGAAATTAGTAATTGTTTTTGCCGTGATCAAAATGTATGGATAAGTGCAGTACGCTTAAACACAGGGCGACGGTGACATATTAATTCGTGTTTCTTTCCAGTTTAATTTCAGTTATTTCTTGGTAGGGTTTCAGGAACTTTTCAACTGTATCGGACGCTGCGATACCATCTGCAAGTCACCTTAGATGAGATTTGAATCCATGGCGATCATTGAAGCTGGAGATCTGAATGATAACATTACAGCCACTCTGCTACACCCGTCCTCAAATCGGTAATGACTAGAAGGACATTCATTCCTTAAATAATAAATAACAAATTATTTACTATTAAGTGATGAGATTCTCAAGACGGATGAATGCCTAATAAATGAAATAATGATGTTCGAAACGGTTAATACGTTTATGCGAGACAGAATGTAATAGATGTAGTTTAAGTTTAGACGCAAAAAAATACATTTAAAAGGGTGGTGATAAGTTAAACTCGACTTTCTACCACAATAACATTTTATTTAAATTTATCTGACTGCCTTTCTCAAATATTGATAAATAAGCAATAAAGAAATAAAGGACGCACCTGTATCTAATCAATACCTTTGATTGTTTATATGTTATTAGAAACGACGACTATAAAATTTGCGTTTCAATCGTTGTTAATCTATGCTATTCCATGTATTATCACTGTTTTGTTTTAGAACAAGAGACATAATTACTGGGTGGTGTTTCATTAATGTCTCCGTTTTCTTCTTCTGTGTATCCATGTAATTAGCATTTTGCGCAAAATCTCCCATTATTATTTAAGAGAGGAGATAAAATTAACATTAAAGTAAAAAAAAATAAGATGCCTTAGCACTGTTACATGTAAATTTAATTACAAAGATTATGCATTCGTAATGATAATTTTATTATTTATTTCAAATAAATAAGTTTGAAGTCCAAATTAACGACTGCAATTCCCTACACACACACACAAAAAAGTTTTTTATTAATAATTTCAAAGTAATATAGCTGTCATATTCCTTGATTTGTTTCTGTGTGTTTTCTTTATATACTTAATGAAATTCCTAAAAATAGTTTTTTTTAACAGGGGGTAGAAATTATTACACAAAAATGCAAGGCTTATTGGAAAATTGAACTTTGTCTTCCAAAATCAAAGCAAAATATTAAGAAATCTTTCTATACAAAGAAAAGCGTGCTACACTACTATGTAACATTTTTGTATATTGTGGAATTGATTTGATATACAGAATGATGCTGAGATTATTATATGAATAAAGAGGAAGCTGTACTTGTAATGAAAACCAAAACTCCTCTATATAAAATCATAAAATAGTGTGTATATCTATAGCCCATAAAGAGGAAATCGGTCTTTGATATTTTAGCATACACAAAAATATTGAAGGCAAAAGAGACAGATGGTAGCAGCAAATAACACCGTATAAGCTTTTTAAATAGTTGAAAAAAGAAAGCATTAAAAGCGATGGAAAATGACAAAAATCTTTTCTTGAAAAGAGCTATAAAAGACATGAAATTGTGGAGAGTCATGATCACTCACATAGCACAGGGATACGGCATATGAAATAATAGTTTATACTCATTTAAGAAAATACGTCCCTCTTAAAATTATATCTTCATTGCATTCTTTTCGTATTCTGGTTCTTCGAAATACGGCAGAAAGGTACAGAAAGAATGCAAATCGCCCGATTAATTTTGTTCCATAATGATTGTCATTGATAAAATACAGTGTGTATGCAATGCAACATTCATTCTTTCATAAGCTTATATGCTTGCATGGGATTAAGTGCTTCGATGACATCCAGATTAAGAATATTATGCTTACAAGTAATACTGAGGTGGAAATCTATTTAAAAACCATCCACAGAAAAAACACAAAATCATATGTGTACCAAAGACAATGTTAAATTCATAAAGCTCTAACTTGTTTTTTTCTTAATTATCTGATCTTCTTTACTAAGAAGAAAATTGAGAACAGCAGGAATTTCCCAAATTTTAATTTGAACTCATAGAATACTTCGTTGGTGTGAAATCTAAAACCTAATGTTTAACGTGTTCAAGATGACTAAAAATGTCCGAAGAAAAAATAAATATTTTCTTCATTATGTGAACTTCGAGTAATACTTAAAATCTAATTGTCTGTTTCTTTTTATGTTACACTAGGAGGTTGAAAAATGAATTCGACACGGACAGAAAAGCTTACGCACTTAAGTTATAGTATGTTATAATAATTAAAGTCATTTTCAAATGCCAATCAAAATAAAACCTGAGTGTGATGCTGCAAAACAATCGTCACAGGTAAATTGTTTTAATATCATATTGTTTATATAGACAGGTCTATCTCGGAATGAAAATAAACTTAAAAAATAATATTTTATTGATCATAAAATAAGCTGTTATATGAAGACATTTATATTGTCTTTATTAACTGCAGGTTTATAATCTATTAAAGTAACATTTATGTTGGTTATTTATATTTTCCAGCTTTTAAAAGATATATAAAAACTCAGTTGTCAATGTATATATTGTCGCGATATCAATCAATTACTAGTCTGGCAACTATGGCTTTCTTTTTTCAGTAAATAATTATAATAATATAGATATATGACTATATAGACAGAGATAATCTAAATAAATAGCAAATTACTTAAATGAATAAAACAGTTGCGATAAGAAGTTTGAGGCATGTTAGTTTACAGAATTAATAATGAATATATCAAAAAACAAAGCATACGGCAGAAAGGTACAGAAAGAATGCAAATCGCCCGATTAATTTTGTTCCATAATGATTGTCATTGATAAAATACAGCGTGTATGCTATTTTGTAATTTGTTTATCGGTACTGATATTATGTTCATCCAAGTACGGTTTTACCAAATACGATATTTATCAATGTTTTTCAAAAACAGATGAGGCTTGTTCTTACACTAAGCAGATAATTTAAAATATATATATATATATATATATATATATATATATATATATATATAAACATGTTACGGAAATTAATGAAGATTAAAGACTCTTGGTGATAAGCAACCGACTATTTTAAATAAAATTGTTTGAACACTATTTTTGATCGATACTCGAAAATGTGTGTAATTCGGCAGGATTCGAATGGATAGGGGTCGCAGGTTCGAATCCTGCCGAATGACAACCATTTTCGTAATAAAATTTATCGTAAATAATCAGGCCGGTAGATATAAATGTATAATACTGCTTAATTAAAAAAAAACAAAATATCTACTTAAATATGAATATGGATCAAAAATGATGTTCAAACATATATATATATATATATATATATATATATATATATATATATGTTTGAACATTAAATTTGATCCATACTCATATATTATATACATACATACATTTATATATATATATATATATATATATATATATATATATATATATATATGATGTTTGGAGTGATATAATGCTTTTTAATCCCTTCTAATAAGAAAATTAAAATATTAAGCTCTACTCTAAATTTAAAAAGTTTTATTAATCTAATTTTTCTTTCATTTGATTATATATATATATATATATATATATATATATATATATATATATATATAACGATTAAATCTAAACGCAGGTGTCAGCGTTAATTATAAATCAACACATCTTGCTGTTTAATATGAGCGGAAGTTTTGGAATTTACACATACATTTCGAAGATCAAGTTAATGAAGATATTATATATATATGTTTGTGTGGGCGTAAATAGTATCATTCATGCAAAAGGACATTAGATTTTCCTTTTTAAAAAGTTTAATTTCATCATCATGAATACAAGTTTGCTTCTTCGCTCTATTTTTATAAAGAAAAATTAAATATCAGATAATTTACTTTAAGTTGGCATTATATATTGTATTGGTAAATAATATTTTCAACAAGTATTAAAATCTTCCTGTATAAAATCTTTAATATTTCTACAAATTAAATCAATTGTAGTAGAACACAACAAAAATACTTTAATACAGTGATATGCGAAAATACAAAAAGAGTATATTCAAAATTCTAAAAAGAAAAGCAATGCATTTTTATACTACTGCTCAAAAACGGCCTCTATTTTAATGGTCGGTATATATATATATATATATATATATATATATATATATATATATATATATATATATTATTATTATTATTATTATTATTATTATTATTATTATTAGATAGTTTTTACTCATAATTAAATTAGACAAGTACGCAGTTGTTTTAAAAATGTTTAATATATTTATATTATAGGACTTTTGAACACTTTTCATTTGGAAATTATTTATTTCCGCAACCTAGTCTTCAACCTTTTAGACGATTTACAATAACTGATTTTACTATTTTTCCAACGTTCGAATAAGTATTTCTTAGGAATGTGCACCTGGAATTTTCAAACAACGGAAAAATGTTCAAAATTATTTAGAGGTTATATGATTATCTTGGAACATTTTCACCCATGTTTGTATGATCCCAGTAAGCACTTATGTGTACCATTACATGTGGACATACTTTCTGATCTTTTATTTAGTAATAGGTTTCTTTCTGGTAGCCATGGGAGCAAAAAAAAAAAAACAGGTTATTTTTCCTCTTGACACAATCTACATAGATTGCCATCGTTGTATGATTAGGCTATATTCACTCTGCAATAAATCTCACGGTCTTTTCCATATTTCAATTTTAATTGTCTCTCTTGGCTTACTAGCTTGGTACAATATTGAGGTTGTGGTTACAGAGAAGTTTTATAATATTCCTAAATGAATATTTCCTGCAAGTTCTAAGAACTCATAGCACTAAGTTATGCAAATGTCACTTAGCAATGAGTTAACTACGAATCAGAATAACAAACAACAATTATTTCAGCTTGGCTATAATTTCTCTCGAACTAATAAATAATTCTTATTATATTATAGTGATTTATCTGTAAAACTTATTCTTTTCCGAACGTGCTTTGCCATTTCCTATTCACCGAGAAAAGTCAGATAACACACCTGCATGTACCGAATGTATACTAAATAAGAGATAAAAATTGTATCTTTTATTTATGAGTTCTTTTCAGCTGATCTGATTTTTGTGAATTCTATTAGGTTGTTATACACAAAATGACGAATTTGTTGGTTGGTTTTAAATCCGGCCATCTAACGAAATAGCCTCCTTACTATATTAAAAACATCGTGACTTTTCCTGACTCTTTCTTTCCAGATAATTTTTCTTTCAATATATTTTCTCTATTTAAATCATTTAAAATGAAACAATAAGGATTAAGCTTAATGTACGAATGCAAACTGGGTTAAAAAAAAACAGCGAATCATTAAATGCAATGAGAAATTGTTACATTTTGACAACATTAAGAGAGTAAGTCAGTGGTTATATGCAAATGAATCCCCAAAATTACCACGACATCTTAAAATGTTCAGGGTTATTGTATGATGGAATTAAAAAGAGGCTATTCATTAGTTATTCTTTCCTCGAGGGAAAACAATACCTCGTAATGTGATGAAATTGAGGATATGAACGAGTAACTGACAAAGAAACATTATTAATTTGTAATTAGGGATGATCATATTTTGTTGCACGTCAAGCTGGATAGCCTGAATTTTTTAAATTCTTATTTATCCTCCATATTCACTTAATATTTTTTCAACTATTTCTCAATTATATAAGCATTTTAGTTTATAATACGCATTAAAACCCTCTCGAGTAAATAGAACACGGAAGCATTTGAATATGCGATCACAAATTTAGTGCTACTTTGGAAAATTTTCATACATCAGAATGGTGCGTATTTTCCTTAAACAAAGTAGTTGTTTTAAATTTCAGATGTGTTTCATCCCGTAATGTCTTTTCGTTTAATGTGATTATCTAATACTTTAGCTACCATTTTCATCTTTTGCTTATTTATAGCAATTTCAGTCCGGCGTTGATTAGCTTTAGACAGAAATATATATTCTAGTAACTTCCGAAGATTATTAAGCCAGAAAATCTTAATCTGTTACATCTGACTAGCTTTCTGGTTAACTTCTTACACTATATATATATATATATATATATATATATATATATATATATACGTTGTACGGTCCTATATTCTTCAGCATTAAAATATGTTGAAATGCTCCACCTAGACCAGTGGTTTTGATGAACAACGGATAAATTTATCAATTGTTTTTGTTTATATTTTTCAGAAGCTTACAGCATTAAAACACTTAATAAAACTTTTAACATATTTTTTATGACGAATACATTTCTATTGTTTTTCCCTTCATACACTCTTCATTACAAGAAATAATTTTCTTACTAATACTACTAAGTAGCGAATGTAATTTTAATATCCAATATTTAGTTCCTCTCGTTTATATCTGCTTAAACAGGTAACTCACTAAAATATGTGCCTTTTAAAAGATTATTTTACTAAGTCAGCTAATTTATCAAGTTGTCGAAAGGATTCGCTATACCATTCACCTCAATATTAGGTTCGCTATGGTTTGACAACGCTGATGAGTTATAATAAAGGATACAAAATTATTATACAGAAATATTAATTTCTAATGTAATCAAATCGATAACCAATATTGTTTAATTTGGGAGGTAAAAAAGTCAAGCATAGGAAGAGTTTGAGTTTTGTTTAACAGCATATCAACCCCTGTGAATTATTTAGAGCAAAAAGGTGGGATTTTAGGAATTCTTTAATGTTCTGTTATAGTAAGAAGATTGATTGATTCAGATTTTAATGATTTGTTTTATTTAAGAAAACTAAAGATGTCCTCTAGTTTTGTATTAAAAATGTATTTCTGGGAAATTTTTTTTCTTAAAAAATGTATTATGATAATATTTTTTCTTCAAAATTGTATAATTTTCTATAAATGTTTATTTTTATGTGTATATTTCTATAAAAGTCTATCTTTATACTTTCATAGTGTTTTGTCCCAAGTTTGGGGGGTTAACTATTTGCCCATAGCTGGGATTTCTAACAGGTGATACCACTCCGAATCAGTATGGACCTGGGAACAACAACAATTAAGACATAGTTCCATGCTCTTTACATATCTCCCAATCAGAGGCCTTGCCACTGGATGCAAGCATAGGAAAAGGTTAGTGCTTTCCAATAATCGTCGGCTTGCAACCCTATCTTTTTCTATTGGTGAACCATCATTTATTTAAGAAACCAAATATTCATGTTTAAAACAGAAATGTTAAATGCGTTATTATATCAATAAAAATGAACAGTAATCTTTTTTAAATATTTATACATACCTAAAGATTTATAACATTAAATAACCTGATTATACAATATTGATAATGTACACGGAAAGAAAATTGCAGAAACTGCTCAGAATGGAGTAAAAGTATTCGAAAAGAGAAGCGTGAATATCATTTGAGTAAAGTAAATATATATGGTTGTCAGTAATAGAAACCAAAAATCCATCTTAGCATATCATATTTTAACAGAGGACAGAAAATAAGAAACCAAAATATGAAGGAGCAATGAAATAGCTACAAATACTTTCGCAAAGACAAGTTAATTGTTAAAAAACAGTAAGTTTTCTTGGGAACAAAGAAAAAGTTACTGAAGTGGTATCTAATATTGGTCATTTAATATAAGTGTGAGTGCTGGAGAACCTCTCCTTGTAGATTAAAAAGATGCAGCAGAAATGGGATTCTGCAGAAGAATTCCAAGTTCCATAAACTGAACACCTGAACAACGAGTAGTTTTAGTGAAAATGTAAATAAAAATAAACTTAAAACTATAATCTAAAAAATAGAATAAAATTACCAAGAGCTACACAAACATGAATTACATTTATCCTGAAAGAATTTGGCACAAAGATGAAAACATCACTTAACATATATTTCTGAGTTTGAAACGAGTTAATAAAATATCCAGTATAATTAAGTTTTTAACGCAAGTCTCCCTTCCAAACATCTTAAATTTTATTGAAATCTAGATAGATAATTGGCGTATGAAGAACTCCGTTTCAAGTGAATCTAAAAAAAGATATTGAACAACAGGCTTATGAAAAACATCATAGATGGTAAAAAACTAAAATTATGTTTTGAGAAACATTTAACAATAAAGACACCGATAAAGAACATTAATCATATTTTTGAATAGAAAGGATAAAAATATTTTTGTGAGTAATTTGGAATAGCATCTTATTTAAATTTTTATCATTGTTTTGCCAACATTTTCTTAAACTATTTTATATGTGTCTTGCATATTATTCGATGTTCAAGGAAATTAATTTTTTTGTTTTTTTTTAATCTGAAAATTTCCTAATTGAAATGATGAAGAATGTTAAAAAAACGAACAATATATATTTTGACGTTCAACATATTCAGTGCAAAGATCAGCAAATGCGATAAATTTCTATAAAATATTTAAAAATTGCACTTCCCAAATAATAATTTATAAAAAGGATCAAGATGTCGAGGCAGGAAATTAAAGAAAAAAAAATGTCTAACAGAATAGATAAATATATATATGATAATGTTATTATTTTTTAAGAATATCTGTGTCGCATTCCTGTATAAATTTTAATGTTTTCAGCTTTATACAGTTAAAACAACTGATGTTCTTATAATAAGAGTTAAATTTAGACATAATCATGACTTGACATTGATTTAGTATTATTTATTAATTTTATGCTTTGAATGCCGATTGCATTTTCATAGTATTATCTGTCAATATTAAAGAAAATAATAAACGTAGACAGAAATATGTAATATAAGATTAATACAAATATTAAATTTGTCACTTAGCTGATTGATTCAAAAGACCACCGTCACAAAATCGTAGACTAAACTTTGTGAAATTGTTTTATTTCCTCGTCAGAAATTGTTGCTAAATGTCTGCTGATGATACTCGTCATATTTAAATTAAGCTTACAGAATTTTTAAGCAGCTTTTATTGGTGTTTGGCAGATATATATCTCCTCGCGTGAGTTTGCGTGTGCGCACACACACGCCTCTACGTGTGCACATATACAGAATGACGTGCTTGATTCTTTTCTTATAATCATTTCACACCAAGCAAGGTAGTACTGCCACTGGTGTGCAGGGGTTACATAAGTAAAGAGTGATAAGAAAGAAGAAAAAGTTAGATGGGTTGAAAAAAGATGAAAACCCTGGTGTGAAGAGAGCTGCGTGAGAGTAGAGTAGAAAGGGTGAATAGTATGATACAAGGGTTTTCAGGGTAAGTTAGAAAATCAAAAAGAGAAGAGATGGCAACTGACAATGCATTTAAATTCTTGGAGATTGTGGTTGTCAGGAAAGTATGTATACGGATGAAAATTCCACAGGCGGAAAGAGCGAGAGAAGAAGCTGTTGAGTAGAATTTGCGGTTATATTTTACAAGTTTGCCTGTGCCGTCCGGAAATTACGGCAAAAATTATATCGAAATACCGACGAAAATTACGGTAACATATATACTGAAAGAAAAAAAACATGAGGACGGGAATAAATTATATATGTGTTCATATATACATTTGTTTAAATTAGCCCATGTTCATAATGGCCCATAGTAAGCACATAAAATACACAATCGCAACAAAAGCAATATTATCAATAATAATAAATTAAACAATAGCAGATACATTGTACTACCCACCAACTTCATAACATCCACTATGCAGAACAACTTATCCTATCTGAACAACATGCAAATATTAATAACTTACAAGCAGGTATATAGAAAATTCAGTTAAGTGCCATACGTGATATATGCTTTGGGCGATCATGTCTCTTTCGAAACATGAGTGACTGGATAGAAGATTATCCTGCAGTAGGTTGTCATTGCTTTCTGCAGTAGACTGATCGCCAGCCAAGGCAACAGAACCCAATCCATCCTATTATTTAACCAATAACTAGTGGGAAGAGACGGATTAATACCTTTCTCAAGGGTATTTTTGCGTAAGTGAATGCAAGGAATTCAACTGGAATTCAAACTAGAATTCGAATGTAGGAAATAAATTGCCAAAATTTCCCTCAATCTACATTAGAGAAACAAGTAGAAACCTTAAGAATCATCTATATGAACACAGACGAGGCATTACAAATAATAATTTAACAAATACATTAGTGATTCTCAACAATAAATTCGACCACAACTTCAACTTAAAAAATGCCACTCATAAAAAGAGAAAATAATTTAATCAGAAGGAAAATTCTCATATTTAACTTCTAACATAGCATTCAACTGCACATGAATGAATTCTCTTCAAATAAAATATTTGACATTTTTTAAACTTAAAAATTTCTGTTAATGTTATGAAGAATTTGCGCGCAATTCTTTCAGTTACCAACATTGTTTTGTTTATAGATAGGTTATTTAAAATAAAATTAATTTCATCTCTTTTAAAGCGAGAAAAATATAATTTTCCTCTTGTCTTCTTGATTTAACCATACTGTTTTTAATCTAGGATTAAAACTGTGCATACTTATATATATATTTTTTTTTCTAAGCATATACTGTTAAATATAAGAGACAATGAATGTCTATTATGTTTAATCATGAGCCGTTCTAAACGTCGTATTTTCGCTTTAATTTCAGTTGAAAATAAAGACAAAAATTCTCCAACATTTGGATAATTATTATCACAGAGCCATCTTAAGAGAGGTTATTAACACGGTAACACAATAACATTCACCATCAGTGACGATTTTATTTTGTGTTGAAATAAAACTCCGCTAGGCAACGGCAATAGTTACCAAAAATAAAAAAAAACGCAGTTCGCAAATTTGCAATGCGGTTCTATGACGTCTCCACGCGTGACAACAAAACCATGTATTCAAATGCCTAGCGGAGTTTTATGTCAACGCAAAATAAAATTGTCACTGATGGTGGATGTTATTGTGTTACCGTCTTAATAACCTCTCTTAACATGGTTCTGTGAGCCGAAAGCTTAGATGTAACTTAATAATAATTATCCAAATGTTGGAGAATTTTTGTCTTTATTTTCAACTGAAATTAAAGCCAAAATACGACGTTTAGAACTGCTCATGATTAAACATAATAGACATTCATTGTCTCTTATATTTAACAGTATATGTTTAGAAAATTATTTGCTGCCTCGATACACTATATATATATATATATATATATATATATATATGCTTTTCAATTATCCAAACTCTCGTTTATAAGGGAAATAATTTTCCTTAAAAGCAACAATATATAAATCACGTTTAACTCACTAATGTTACTTTAAAGGGCATTAATGTAGCTTATGACATCACGTTGAAATAACGTTTTTTTTTTTTTACGATCACCATGTTAAGCTATTTGATGGTTGGGCAACACCCAGTGATGTAAGTTTGGATGTGGCGGCATCGTAATAAATAGTGACCAGGAATTTTTCACCAGAGACATGAGTTATAATTCTCGTCGGCATCGTTATATTTAATTTTACGCAATTAACCTTAAGAATGCCGCTACCTCTTCCCCTCTTCAATTAATTAGTAAGACTTTTAGCACGAAACTGTCATTATGTAAAAATTTATACTTATAATATTATGTTCTAACCTTAAATAAATCACAACAGGTTGATTGCATGTAGAAAACGAATTAACCAAAATGCTATTAATATGTTATACAAATAAAAGTTAAAACTGATAAATCTTATAAATATATAATACAGTGATTTTTATAGTATTAGGCGTCCGTTTGTCAGGGTTGACCATGGGTAGCTATCTAGTTGTCTGCTTGGCTGAGTATCAGCGTCTGTGACTGTAGAAGCCGATGTGGGAGTTAGTTTTTGTTGCAGAGGCTGCATTTATGTTTTGTTTCTGGTCTGTCGAAGCTGTCACTTTGCTTTCTGCGAACACGCCATAGCAACTTGTATAAGCTGCTCCTCCTTTGATTTCAGTTGTTGAGCCTGGGTTCCTCTTCATTTAGACCGGTTGACTGTTACGCTTTCCCATGACTCCATGTTGATGCCCACAGTCTTCATGTTGCGGTTTTTAATATCACGATACCGCAGCTGTAGTCACACAGTAGGTCTTCTTCCAGAGACCAGCTCTTCCTGCAGGAAATATTTTGAAATGCGACAGTGTGGCATGCAGTGGACATAGCCTAGCCAGCGGAATTTGCGCTGTTTAAAAAGTGTGAACATGGTGGGTAGACTCGCGCGAGGGCCTCAGTGTTAGGCAGCTTGTCATGTCATGAGTTTACCAATATTTGTCGGATACTTCTCCCGTTGAAGGTATTCAGACGCCTCTCTTGCCTGGTGTACGTGGTACAAGTCTTGCTGTCGTGTAGCAGTGTGCTGATGACATAGGCATTTTACATTGCCATCATTGTCTTCACTGTCAGCTGAGAGTCGGTCCAAATAGGTTCCAACAGTTGTGGCTTCTTTCCAAATTGAAATTGTCAGTCATGGTAGAGCCAAGGTAGGTTGACAGAGAGCTCATAGACATTGATGTTGATGACCGGTGGTGCTGCGTTACCTTGACACTGAACGCTTTTTTTTCTTTTTTCTTTTTTAGCTAATGGTCAGCCCAAAATGATAAATGATTTCAATGAAGAAATGATCAATCAGTGATTGACGTTAACACTTGGTATGGGATGTTAATGCCTTATCACCAGCAAACAAAATGTCTCTGATAAGGACTTCGGTCCTGGCTTTGAGACGAGAGAGATTAAAAAGCTTGCCATCTTATCTCGTATGCAGGTAAATTCCTTCTCATGTTATGCAGAATGCGCGATTCAGAAGTAACGCGAAGAATATTCCAAAGATAGTGTAAACGAGAACACAACCCTTTTTACCCTGCTGCAGATGTTGAAGGGCTCCAAGTGAGTTGCCATTGAACTGCACAGTACAACGCAAATCACTATGGAAAGACACAAGTTCTGCAACTTGGGCGGGCAGCCAATTTTGGATAGGATTCTTAAAAGACCCACCTTACTAACCCGGACGAATGCCTTGGTTAGATCGATGAAATTGACGAACAGTGGCATCTGCTGTTCTCTGTACTTCTCCTAGAGCTGACGGAGCCAGATCATGTCATCCGTTGATCGTTCAGATCGAAAACTGCACTGCAACTCTGGGTAAACATGTTCAGCAAGTTTCTGCAGATGAAACAAGATGATAGTCTTTGCTCACGTATAAAGAGTAGAATACTCTTGCAATGATTGATAAGATCAGTGGTAATTTCATCATTTCCTGAAGCTTTCCCTGTGGCCAAATTTTATGGTCTCGCTGAGTTCCATTATCGTTGACTCAATGTCGAGCTCTTTCACAACAGGTAGGTAATCAATGGCTACAATCATCACAACATTCTGTTGAGAGTAGTGGTTAGAATAGTCTCCCGCCCATCTCTCCATCTGTTGTTTTTTTTTGTCACTGGTGATTACCCAGTGGTGGATTTGAGAGGAGCTGTCTTGTTATGCACTGTCTTGATGCGGTCATTCCTTTATTTTTATATTCCCTGTGATTGCTACTGTCTGAATTTGTTCACTAAGTTCTGTCCAGTACTCGGTGGCGCAGCGTCTGGCTGTCACCTGTGTTTTGCCCCTGTCAGCCCCTACGATCTGTAGGTTTCTATCATTGGGTAACATTTGTGGTCCAGCTAGAGCGGCGCACTTGTCTTTAATGACGGGAATCATATTGATGGACTTTGACTCAGACTAATCATGTGAATTCGAGGTTATTCTCTCAAAGGTTGCCGTGGCAGTGCGGAACATGATGTCTCACTTTCCTGTGGCAATGTCCCCGATTTGTGAGGTTTTCAGTTCCCTCTTAAATCTCTCAGCAAACTGCTCCACAAGTTTTAGTTGACTAATCTTATTGACATCAATACAAGGATTCCATTGCTTCTTGCCAGAACATAAACTCATCGGCTGGAAATTGATCTTACATCAAAGTAGAGAGCGGTCTATGTCACAGTCTTCGATGTGATATGAGCGTTTTTAATGGCCGTTCGTCTAACAAGGATTAAATCCAGCTATAATTAATACAAGATTTTCTTACCAGGTTTAATACTAGATTTTCTTTTCAAAAAACTTCATTTTTAAAATTTTTAGATTGTTTATTATTTTAAAATTAAATATTCATTACCGTTATCCTTTGTATATTGATCGTTGAGTAGTACAAGATGCAGCTGAAAAATAATATAAATTCTTTTTTGCGCGGAGATTATTTTTATATGCAAAACGGATCTGATTATACGATAAAGAAAATAGCCAAAACATATGAAAAGACAAGAGAACAAGTGAAAAAATATTTCTTTTCGTGATTAGTTATAATTACGAAAACGTGAGAATAAGCTATCTAAGACCAATAAATCACAAATAAACTCTAAGGAAATCAAATTATTAAATTTTAATTACTTTGCTTTTAGTTTCTCTGAAACTATCTGGTGTAATTCTTGCTAAATTATTTGTTTAATACTGCAAAAGATTTTTTTGAGGAAATCAGATTATTTGTCTGTTTTCATAATCAAACAATACCCGATAGTGAAAGGTCGTCCGCTTTTAGCATGTTGAACTGATAGAATTCTTTCTCTCCCAGGCTGAGGTACAGATCTTTGTAAGTATTGTCGGCAGGATCGTCACTGAATTCTTGCGCTACATTGTCGACCTAGCTTTCTGTATAAATTCCTCGTATCAATCTTCATTTTTGATGTCACTGTAGCTTTTCGTGATGTAGCATTTACCCAAGTCTTTGACAATGATAGCGCCATCTATCTCTTCCTAGAAATCAGTTATCTCCTTCCAGAGGTTTTCAAAGCTCTCGTTTTCTTATTCTCCCGATTTGTATATATGATTTATTTCCCTTTATTGGAATACAGTAGAAGATAGTTATCATGTCACTTGTGAATAAATAAAAAGGATTTGAGTCCTCGAAAGATGCAATAAAATATAAGCCATAGCAGACACAGTTATAAATTAAAAAATATTGTGCCTTACAAACACCCAATTTCGGTATTTATCAATTATCATTTTATAGTTTATACGAGACAACAAAATCAAGGATTGCTTGAAATACAAATGTTAAATTTACAGTAATAGAATCGAACTCTTCAAAAGACGTACACGGGGAAAAATAATTATGATTAAGAGATCATAATGCCACGTCTACATATTAAATAAAATATTTAAGTAAGTATAAATTACTATTTTTATAAAAGCTAATTTTAAATGTTCACAGAGAAACCAATACATTTTAAAAAACAAGTTTCATATAAGTACGCAAGAGAAGGAGGAAAATGTTTTTAGTTTGCCCAAAATGTATTTTTCCCAAAAAAAGTTTGATGTTTGAGAAATTATGCAGATTTTGGGAATTGGACTATAGTGTACATTGCCAAGAATTTTGTGTGCCTTATCGGATAAGGCACACATTTTTGTTTTGTTTATTTTTTTAATAATATTTTGAGAATCAGCCTAATATCAGTAGAGTCACGCTCTGAATCTGTTAACGGCAAAGCGTGACTATATATTTATATTAAAAAAAAAAGCATGAGTGCGCTCAAGCATGCTCGATTTCTTATACATATACGAGAGAGAGAGAGAGAGAGAGAGAGAGAGAGAGAGAGAGAGAGAGTGATTATTTCAGGACGTAGTAAAACATGTCTTTCAAAGATATATGAATGGAAATCAACTCTAATCTTGTATTTTAGGCTATCGACCTGAAAGTAAATTTTCATGTATTAATATAGTTTGAAAAAAAAAAAGCCCCCGGATATTATAATGAAAATAGATGTTACGAAGTTGTTGTCATTCCGATATTCTAAGAGTAGGGAATATAGATTGACTAATAATTGTTACGGCTTATCAACCCATTTTAGGTTTATTTAAACCAGGCAAATATTTACAGATTTGAATTATTTTTCAACGGTTCTTAAAAACAATATTGTCTTAAATCTACTGCTAAGAACGTTGGGTCACTATGTCGATCCAGGATGTTTTTTCCACCTGAATCCATCCTGCATGTATACAAGTCAACCATCCGTCCGTGCAGGGAGTACTACTGCCATTTATGGTCAGGTGCCCCTGCCGTTCTCATCAGTATTCTTGACAAGCTCCAAAGGAGAGTCTGTAATGTGATAGGTACTGATCTGGCGACTCGACTGCAGCCACTTCCCCATCGTCGAAATGTGGCCTCCCTTTGTGTGTTCTATGAATACTTTCATGACTTCTGCTCGGACGAGCTTAAGTCACTGATGCCTCCTCAAAAGGTGTTTACCCGTGCAACCAGACTGGCAACTGGGTCCCACCCATTCACAGTCAATTCTACTCCTGCAGCTTCTTCTCTCGCACTTCCCGCCTGTGGAACTCGCTCCCGTATTCTTGCTTTCCTGACGGCTACACCCTCCAGAAATTTAAATGCAAAGTCAATACTCATCTACTAACCACGGGACTCTAGCTCTCTCCCCACCCCTGTATAACCTTCCCTTTCTCTCCACCTATGTATCTGTCATCGCACCTGCTTTCTATTGTTCCTTTCTAACTAGTTTGTACTCCTCACTCTTTTCTAATTAATCTTTTTACATCAGTGACGTTTCCGCCTTGCTCGGGGTGAAATGATAAATATATATATATATATATATATATATAAATGTTTTATTTAAATCTTAGATTGGGTGGGTGAAGTGGTAGATGCTTAAACTTTCCGAGGATATCTGTGCCTAAGTAAATGTAAAATATCCAGATGGTATTGGACTTCAAATCTCCAATTTCTCATTCCGGGCCTTATTTATAGCAATAATGGTTATTAACAAATAGTCAATCATTTTGCTTAGCTTCGGTGATCGTTTGAATACCGCTGTTGCATCATGTTATTACAGCTGCTCCAACATACAAAAACGAAAAAATATATAATACGTATACACAAATTTAAGTTGATATTTCAAGATAAGTGCTTTCGAATATAGATATAAAGGATTTATTTAACTCATTATAAATATTTGGCACACATTATTTTAGTTTTAATGTGATTAATCTAGAAATGAAATACAGCTTACACAGGAGGATGGATAAAAACAGTATTTATTGACAAACCTATTAATTTTAAAATGAGACATATCTAACGGCAGGCATTAATCAGTTTAAATATCCGTTTAGGTGAAACCTAGGTAGGTTGTCTGACTATCTAGGTATTATTCATTTATTCTGCTCTATCTAAGTATTGAGCTCGTTTTTGCTAATTGATTGCTCGTGTCGGGGTTTTTTCTTTGGGCTAAGTGCTGACCCAATCTGCGTTCTTTTGACTGATGTTCATGTACACAGCTTTTTCTTAAAACTATTTTCCCTTCTTCATAGATAGGTGGAAGGTTTTTTGACACCAGTATAGTTGTCATATATATATATATATATATACATATATATATATATATATATATATATATATAAAAAGTTTAATGCTTTTAAAACGAAGCTGCTATCATTTAACCCTCACAGACAGTCACTCTTGGTCCCATTAACATGGATCTAACTAGTCTCCCCGAAAGCAGTACACTGCGACTCTCAGCTCGTCTCAAGTGTAACAATTTCATTGAATCAATAGCTTAATCTACTACTACGAAATCTGGGTCACTAGGTCGGACTAGGATCTTTTCTCGCCTGAGTCAATCTTGCAAAAATACAAATTAACTCTCCGACTTGCACTGAATATTTGTGTTATATCTGCTTAGGCACCCTGCTATTCATCTTGGGGTTCTGTACAGGCTCCAGAAGAGAATATGCAAAGTAACTGATCCCTAACTGGCATCTCGACTTCAGCCACATTCTCACAGACCTGATGTGGCATCCTTCTGTCTCTTCTACAAATTCATTCATGGCTTCTGCTCAGACGAGCTCAGCGCCGTAGTGCCCACTCTTCAAGAATTTACTCGAGCAACTAGAATGGAAGCAATGTCCCTCCTTTTACAATCAAAACAACCAAATGCAACCAACACTTTTTCTCTGCCAGTTTCTTTTCTCGCACCTCCCGCCTTCCGTATACATGCTTCCTTGATAGCTACAATCCGCAAGAGTTTAAATGCAGTGTCAATTGCCATCATTCTCCTGCCCATTTTCTGAAACCCCTTCTAAAAGGTTCCTCTTAGGTTTCTTTTTGTCATTACGTCATCACTCTCCTTCTGTTACATTTTACTATTCTGTTATGTAAACCCCTACTCACTATATATATATATATATATATATATATATATATATATATAGTGTATTTCGGCAAGTATCTCATTATACAGGATTCATTAAAATGACAGACAAGGTATTATCATAATCTCAATGATAATAACGTTTGTCATTTTAATGAAGCACACACACGCAGACACACACACACACACACACACACACACACATATATATATATATATATATATATATATATATATATATATAAAGAGTAGTGCAAAAAATTGGGTTAACAGCCCACTGATCGTAATAATTTACTTTCTTTGAAGGTTATTTACCCATCCTTCTCCACTGAAGCGAGATGTGACCCAAGGTTGCTATTTTATAATGGATGTTCCGCGAAAACGCTCGGCTTACTGGTCAAAGATTACCCAGCCCCCGCCTACACGGTAACTGGATACAAAGCTAGTCTTAGCTGGTCAATGCTTGTCATAGCTTCCAAACCTACCCACCCGCCAACAAGTGGCGAGTTCAATAGAACAGATACTACCACTTGATCCTGCCCGCCGGCCCGCGGATGGCAATTTATTTTTTTAAAGAGCGCTGTATATATAACAGAGTAATATTTATAGTAGTAATTTTATTATAAGTGTTTATAATAAAATATAGACAGTAACACATTAGCTGTTGTTTTTCGGAACTATGTGTTAGCACCTCATAAAGTCAGTGAAATATTTTTCTGTTTGGAGTTGTATATATTATCAATTTTCTGCACTATTGTAAGAACTGCAACCTTGAAACTTCTAAATATGGTTCCTTATAACTTTGTCTATGAGTGTATCAAATTTGAATAAAATCGGACCACTCCTTCTATAACCCGATTTTTTCCATTATTGATTTTCAATATTTATCGGGGGTACCTCGACACAAAACCTAGCTAAGCACACTCGCAGACGCTTATACTACTACTGTGTAAATTTCAAGAAAATCGGTTCAGCCGTTTCGGAGTCTATAGGTAATGTATATACACACACACACACACACACACACACAGACACACACACAGACGAGGTTTTATTTAGACATAAGTTTAGATGTATGTGGAATTATATGTATATACCCCCCTTATTTTTTAATTTTTTTTCAATAAAATTTACTTTTAAACGAGTTCCATCTTGTCCCAGTATTGTGATTAATCCTTAAGCCAACGAAGTACTTGATAAGTGTTGGCTGAAAGGTTCCTCGGTTTTGGGATAATTATGTCGTCTACTTTATTTAAGGATATTAGTGTTTTCTGTGGGTACAAATCATTATATATATATATATATATATATATATATATATATATATATATATATATAATAACAGCTATTAGAAACTAATAATAAATACAGGACTTTTTAGAAAATAGAACATTTTTGCCAGTTATATATTTTATGATTTTTTGGATCCTCAATGAGCATTGATAAAATAATACATCATAGTATTTTCTTATTTGGCCCAAATCCAATTTACGTAAACTTTGAGCATGAAAGCTATTCATTCTACTGAACATTATGTAAAATCTATTTACTTGAATAATGAAGACAGTTACTACGAAATAGCGTAATGATTATCGACACGGAACGATAATTTTTGTAGATATGGGAAGGTATATTACAAACTATAACAAGAAATCTCGTCGCAGGGGGACACAAATATTTTTTTAATTATTTCTTCTCAATCAAGGTGGGGGGTGCTACTCGTACGCAGTAGGTTATAGGGAACGAAACTGAGAAAAAAGGAGATTTTTTAATCGTTTTCCCCCAAGCAATGCGGTAACGTCACTGATGCACAGGGGGCTACATAAGAGAGAAAGATTAGATAGGAGGAGAGTAAAGTGAAAGACGAACCAGTTACAGGGAGTGTCAGAGAAGAGAGAAAGTGAAGGATGGGAATACAAGTGTGATGACAGTTGCAAAGGTAGAAAGAAAGAAAATGATATACAGAGTCATGTAGAAAGAACTGGAATCAAGTAGGTAAGAGATAGGCATTGATATTGCATTTAAATCACTAGAGGTTGCAGCCTCCAGGAAATCAAGAATATGAAAGAGAGTTCCACAGGCGGAAAGTGCAAGAACAGAAGCTGTTGGAGTAGAATTGTCGGCTGCATTTAGTTGATCTAACAGTGAATAGGTTGGACCCAGTTGCCAGTTTGATTGCACGAGTAAACTCATGTGGCAGGGGCACCAGTGACATATGTTCGTCGGAGCAGAAGCCATGAAAATATTTATAGAGGCAGAGGGAAGCCATATACCGTCGGTGAAATAGTGGCTGGTGTGGAGCCGCCAAGTCGGTACCTATCACATTACTGATTCTCTTTTGTTGCCTATCGAGAACACCGAGATTAACAGCGGGGGCGGCTGACCATATATGACATCAGTATCCCATACACGGATGGATGGTTGATTGATGAAAGGATAAAAGATTAAGTAAATTCAAGAAGAGAGATGGTTATTACCGTAGCAGTAAAAATTTTGAAAATTGTAATTATCCGGAAAGCAAGTCAACGGAAGGGATTTCTACAGGAGGTAAGTCCGAGTAAAGAAGCTATTGAAGTAGAAGTGGTGGTTACATTTAACTGTTTCAACGATAAAAGGTGGGATCGGAAAAGGAATCTAGTAGCACTTTTATGATCATGCGGTAGTTGCCTCAAGGAAAACGTTCGTCAGAGCAGTTGCCATGAAATTATTAGTAGAAAAGACACAGAGAAGCCACGTCACTTCGGTGAAAATTTTAAATGGCAAGTAAGAATTAAATACACTGCAGATCCTTTTTTGGATTTTATCAGGAATCCTCGAGATGAATAGCAAGAACACCCGACCACATATCGCAACATTATTCAATGAACGCGCAAATTGTAGATATATATATGTCTAATATAGAGACTCACGAGAAAAAAAAACCCTGGTACTATATAGTGACTCACAATCCTTGCAATAGATGTAGCTATATATTTGATGTAGTCGTTTCTCTTCAAGTCGGATGAAAATGTAAAGCCAAGAAAAATTAGCTTGTTACTCTCCAGGAGACTAGCAACTACCTTGCTGATGGCGGACAGAAAAGTTTCTCTAGGTTTGTTAGAACAGATTTGTTTTGGATCCATTAACATTCGCAAGCCATTTTCTGTCCCATTTAACCACTGATTGGACGTCTTTTTCAAGAGTAACTACCAGGATTACTTTGTCAACCTTGGCTGAATTTGTCTTGGGACGGGGATAAATAGTAGAATAACCTGCATAAATGCCTACTTCAAAATTGAGGACATCAAAAAAATCAATGAATATCAGAATCAGTGTAGAACCGGGCTAGAGAGTAGAGGGATACACGCGTTCCTGTTAAGTGATCAGAAAGCGTTCCCATTCAAACCGATTTTTATTTTGCGATTTAACAGGAATGATTGGATTAAATCAAACAGCAGCCCTGCAATGTTGTAGCTCTGGTGCTTGTGTAAAAGCGAGCTTTATAAAATACCCCATTGAAATCTTAGAAAAGCTAATTGAAAAGACATTACAATACACCTGCAAACAGAAATAAATATAAACATGGAAAAAGTTAATAGCACATTTTACCGATCCTTTATTTTCAATGAAACCATAAAAGTAGTTATGCTCCTCAACATATAGTAAGCCTTGATTCGATGAGGTTTAAAAGGAAGCAATTCGTACACGCCGAGCTTACTTACGATAATTTAAAGAAATCCCTACCAGCGAAAACCTAAATAAATATAAAATAAATTTGAGCCCTAGTCAGTAAAACTTTCAAAGAATCTAAACAGAAATCTTAGAGATTTCGTATCTGTAATTTTTCTGTAATTAAATTACTGCAGTCTTGGCCTTCTCCGTCTTCTTCTCAGTCAAACACCGCAATCGACACCAAAATGAACAGTTTTGCAAAACTGTAACTGAATCTGCCCTTGCAAAACCCTCAGCTTTTATGCTGGCGAGGCATACGCTTATGCAAATTAAAATGGGCCTCGCTCTCGGTCTGGGCGAGCACACGCATTGCCATTTTTGTGTCCACCGCCATGATGTTTGCTCCGTCAAACCTTTACTCAATGGATCAGCCGCGACATTTCCTAATTGTGGAAACAAATCACTGTTATTCTAATATCCAAATTTGTCAAAGGCAATACAGAACCAACAAATTACTTATATAGCTCTGACCATATATATCTGGAAGACAATTCAAGCATACATATATGTTCTCTGGAAATTAATAATCTCATGCAGTATAAACCCCAGCCTTTCCAAACGAAAGAAGCTCCACTGATAATCTACAAACAACCATACGAGAAACATTCTTAAAAATAAGAAAAGATGACGGCTGTCTTCTTTCACTGAGGGAGTGATTATGATACAATCTGAAAGTATAGCATAAAAAGAGACCGACAAGAATTAGAACTAAAATTCAAATCATTTATCACTGGCTTTCTGCAAAGCGACATTTTAATGTGCGTTTACGAGACACTATGTCAACTACAAAAAATGAGGACACTGTGTTCCACGTGAAGCATTCTATGTTATTCTTTCCAATATTAAAATAACATTGTTAAAAACATAAATGCAAGAATAGATTGTGCCATATATATAGATGAATTTTTAAACTATTATGTACATTATTGAGAGGAAGCTACAAAAATGTTTTAATCAATATCAAAAGAGCTACAGAGAACGATTCATATTTTCCGAAGAAAATACAAATAGATGTGCTTCTGCCAGCTTCGAAAAATGCACAACGATTCAACATTAAAATTGAACAATAATATATTTCCGTTAGTAGAACAATACAAGTATCTAACCATTATAATTTATAGGAAAATAGAAGTTATACCCCATATAAAAATGCTTTGAGGCCGAATATTATAGATCTTTCCAAATACTTAGACTTATTTCTCATCATTACTGAGGAGTAAGCAAAGAGCAAACATTCAAAATATGTCGCTCATGAATTAGATTGATAATTGATTATGACTGCTTTATATATGGCGAAGCAAGAAAAGGTATATAAAAGGTCTCAACGCAGTCCATCATCAAGGATTAAGAATATTTCTAGGAACTTTCCCCACAAGCCTATGCACAGAAGCTCATGAAATTTATTAGCAAGACGACGGGAAAATGGCTCTTCAACATGGTATTAAACTCTCAGCCTACTTGCCAAATTCTGCATATAAATGCACAAAGCGAGAATGTACAGAGTATTTTAACAGAAAAGAAAACGCCTTCAAAACATTTTATATGCTCTTCAGAAATGTCATTGCGAAAACACAATTAAATACAGCATAATCCACGAGTCCATTAAATAAAAACCCTCCAAGCTGGAAGATTATAAAGAAAAAGGAAAAAACTCCGTATTACAACACGATAAGATACAAAATCAAAAAGCAATCCAATTACACTCGATGAAAATTACACTCCATCAAAAATGTTTAAACAGATCACCTGTGTATCTAAAGAGATGCCTCTAAAGATGTTGATTGAGTTGAATGTGAAGCCAACCGTAACGAACTGAAATTAATGAAAAAACTTCCAGACAAAGATTCTATATTTAATGTCGAGTAGAAAACTTGAAATAGGTCTCGAAATTATCACTTAGTAAAAAGAAAAAATATTATATACACGGACTTCATTTCGGTGATTACAGCCACATAACTCTACCTCAAAATGTCATATTAAATGACCATTCAGTCACGTAAGTGCTATACGTGATACATGCTTTCGTCTCGTAAGAGACATGACTGACTTGGCAGAAGATTATCCCGCAGTAGGTTACTTTGCTTTCTGCGGTAGACTGGTTGCCAGCCAAGGCTATAGAACTCAATCTATCCAATTTTTTAACCTATAACTGGAGGGAGGAGACGGATTAATACCTTTCCCAAGGATATTTGTATGTAAGTAAATATCAAGAATTCAACTGGAATTCGAAATCGGCACCCCCATTTGTCGTTCCGGGTCGATATCCACTGAACAACAACGCACATCCAGGTCATTAAACTATACAACAGGATATATAACTTAAAAAGAGATAACGTTTTCCGCTGGATACCAAGCCATATTGGTATCACAGAGAATGATAGAGTGTATTCCTCAGTAAAGAAAGCATTTATTGCCAAAATATATCAGACAATTTAAACAGAATATCATATACAGATCTTAAACAATCTTTCAAGAATCATATCGGAGAGGAGTGGCAGAATATTTGGGACTCTTGCTCAAACAATAGTTCAAAATGCAATCAGCTATAGGAGAATGACATCAGGTATTCTAATCTAGAAGAGAAAATGTGATTATATCCCGGCTCTATATTGGATATACTACCATAACCCTACCGTATATCGTAAAAAAAGAAGAAAAATCCTCTAGTATGTGTGGTATGCAAAGTGTCATTCACCATAAAACACATACTGATAAACGGCAGCAATTTTAATTCAATCCGATTATAATACAGACATACAAAATATCTAAAAATACTTTTTCAAAATACTGATTTATTTTGCATATTTCAGTCTTTAAAAAAATAAAACAGAATTAAAAAGTATATTTAAAAAAATCTAACAAACAGCAGTTATACTATTTAAAATAAGACTTTTCATAAAACATTAAATTTAAGCATGAAATAACTTAATTGCTTGATATACGTAAAAGAAAATAAATAACACTCTTCCCGCTTTCCTCTCCATTATCAGAGATAGATCAGGATGTGTTGAATAATTGTTATATATGAACTAAAGATCTCCAGTCTTCACCTTTCATTCTCGATAGATTAAAAATTCGTTTACCGATCCTTGGTGGAGAAGAATTACTTTCTACATTACAATATATATATATATATATATATATATATATATATCGAATTGTTTTTCCACGGTTTATGAAACCATTTTCGGTTTTTAAAGTGAAAACATTTGTATTGTAAAAATAATTCTTTCTTTATTCAGTGAATATTTTATTAACTTATTTTTCCGAATAACAATGTTATTTTTTCTATTTTAACCCATAAAGAAGGTAGATTATTTCATACATTTCCGAATTATACTTTTAGGTAAATTAATATATCAAATGTGAATTCAATTCGAACTCGATTCACCGACTTCAGAACCGCTATCTATTACACCAACCATACGTTCCCTTGAAACAGGTAAAATGGATAACAGACTCTACCTTTATAGTAAGGTGTCTACATTATATTTTGGAGTATATTGATTAGTTCTTTTGGTTAGAGTTTTGCAATATTTTTTTGTGTTTGAAACTAATTCGATACATCGATACAGTAAAAATTCCTAAAGTAAAATCTCCCGCATTAGCAGTGTTTCTATTAATGTTCATAAGCACACACGTTGTAAATAAAACAATTTATATTTGCTATTTATACACTCAAGTTATATTTGGTTACTCTGATAAGGAAATATCGATTAACGCAGCCGATTAAAGGTTTCAAACGATATTTCTTTTTGGGTAATATCAGAGAGAATATCATTTAATTATTCATACATCAAAGTTTGGCGTCTACAGATAAAATCTTCAAAATATGAGATCGTTATAAATAAAAGTATTACCAATCAAGTGGCCTCTGATTATAGCATATGGATGAATATAAAATACACCAGTAACATATTTTATATGGTTATACATGAATTCAAATTATTTTGACAAAAAAATTACATTCATAATTATTCAACCAGAGCTAGGCGGGATCGTTACTACCCCCCCCCCTCCCCAGGAGGTTAGAGTGAGAGAAAAGACTAGACAGGGGGGTGTATTGAGGAAAAGGCAAGAGATGGCCTGAATTCAAGAAATTGGAAGATGGAAACTGACGTTGCGTGTAAATTATTGGAGCTTCCAAATATCAGGGAAGCAAGGAAACGGAAGGGAGTTCCACAACGAGTAAAGCGAGGAAACAAACTGTTGGAGTAGAATTATCGGTTACATTTAACAATTTTAACGGTAAAAGGATAGGACCTACATTAATACCTAGTAGAGCGTTTAAATTCATAGGATTGGGGTACCAGAATAAAAACTCGACCGTGCAGTCGCCATGGAAATATTTCTAGAAGAGACATAGGGAAACCAAATCACCTCGGCGAGAAAGTGATTGAACTCGATATGCAAATCACTTTCGATTTCACTGCAGCTCTTTCTTTTGATTCTGTCATAAATCTCGAGATTAACATAAAAATATTAGTCTGAACCAGGCAATATATACTATTTCTTGAGGACAAAAGCGAATGAATGATTAGTAATAGAAATTTAATTCGTTCGCCGAAAACATTAGAATTATAGAGTTCATGTAGAGATAGGCACTGGAGCCCCAATCTAAAACAGGAAGTAAGAGATAAATCTTCACTCCTACGTAAATGTCTAGAAATCTATCTATCTATCTATCTATCTATCTATCTCTCTCTCTCTCTCTCTCTCTCTCTCTCTATATATATATATATATATATATATATATATATATATATATATATATATATAAACACATGAAAAGCCTAAGAAACACACATACACATTAAATTTATGCGGGATCTAAAAAAGAAAAATTATCGAACTATTGCAAGGAATAGTATTCCGAAAACAACAAAAAGAACAAAATCACCCGTAGAGTTGAATTAATCAAACTCCCTGTAAACAATTTGGAAGTATAAAGACAAAATCAAATTTTGCAAGTCAGTGTAAAAAATAAGTTTCGACAAAGTAAGGTGTTCAAAGAGATTTAACGTGCAAGTGAGAAGAGATATTACATGAATATGAACTTTCTAAACTGCCTACCACTTATCTGCATATAGACGATATTTCTGCTATCAGAAAAAAAACGGATTTAGATATGTAAAGTTTAAATTTTATTCGCCTGAAGAGAGTCGAACTTAGATTCGAAACACTCTTAGCTACTCATATACCGTCATGGACACTTAATATATCATACAATAAGCAAGAAATATTAATAGAAATAACAACAATAAATCTAAACTTTAAACAAAACGATCCCGTCTTTTCGCATTTAATATATATATATATATATATATATATATATATATGTATATATTTTCACTCACACATTTTAACAATCAAGAATACCATCGGAACACGTGTACCTATTAAAGATTAATTAGATTTTTTTTGTGATTAGATTCCACTATTTCATTTCTTTCTCTCTCTCTCTCTCTCTCTCTCTATCTATCTATGTATCTATATATATATATATATATATCACTTTTCTATATACATATATATATATATAACTTTTCTAAACATACACTGTTAAATATAAGAGAAAATGAATGTTTATTATGTTTATGTTCTAAACATCCTATTTTGGCTTTAATTTCAGATGAAAATAAAGACAAAAATTCTTCGAAATTTGTATAATTCTTTATTACCTTGGTTCTAAGGATTCGGCTCACATGAGCCATCTTCAGAGAGATTTCAAGGATGTTAACATAAAAACATCCCCCATCATAGACGATTTTATCTTGCGTTGATATAAAACTTTGCTAAGGAACAATAACAGTTAGCAAAAATCGCAAACATATTTTGTAAATTTGTAATGCGGTTATATGATGTCACACCGCGTGAGAGCTCGAAATGATAACAGAACCATATATTCAAACGAAATGTAATGTGTTATGACCAGATTTAAACGTCATTTTATTAATTGTGGGTTGTTTTGATTTAATGTAGATGGCCTCTGTTATTGTTGCTTAGCAATAATAATAGTGTTTGAGAAGTAAGAAGATAGTTACATTTCGCCTGCCAGATATTTTAATTTAGAATGACAGTTTCTTTGCTATCATGTCTTCAAGGTAATTAACAGTTTAGATATAGAAGGCTATATCAACACATTAACATAAAAAATGTTGTTAACAACTTTTGTGTAGTGTTTTGTCGATTATTACGTTTTGGGCGATCTCCTAAAAAAATCATAATTGTTCATACTTAAGTAGTTTTAAACAGATTTATAAGTAAAATATAAACTGATATTAAATCCTCTGTTTCTCTTCCATCTCCGAGGAAACAGATTAAAAACATGCGTATATATTATTTTAAGGTTTCTTTTCAACAATTTTGTCGTTGCAATCAATAAATGTTTTAAAGCATTCTTTTATTTCTCTTTTGACTTGTGTTTTACATAGAAGTTTTTTTCCCATATGTCACTTTTGTGTTTTTCATAGTTTGCCTGATGTTTCAACGTATACCTTTAGAGAATATTCCTTGGGGCGGATGATTTCAATGTAATAATATCAGCAAATGAAATTGTTAACCTAATACTAATAATGGATTAAATTTTTTCGGGGATCTAAAATGAAAAGTTTTATCTCTTTTAATTCTGATGGTCTCTGTTTAAAGCCAAATACCAGTATCACGCAAACAATCTGAACAAGAATAATTAAAGGATTTCTGGGTTATACTTGATCAAAGATCGGTTTGAGTAATATAAAATCCGCATCTGAAGCCGCACACTGCTCCCAAATCTAATAATACTAAGTAAACAAATTTTGTAAAACATATTCGTTTTATTAAGTTTTAGCGGAGTAGGCGGATTTTAATAATGCATGCTATGTTATATTATCTATATGATGATTTTGTATTTCAAGAAAAAAGTAGGTAAGTATTCTGAACACACGTAATTAAATAAACATCAAAAAGTGGCCTACAATGATAGAAAGTCTAATAATAATGAGCTGATGAATAAATAAAGAAACAAAAAAGCATATTCCATTGTTATAGTTAAGGGGTTGAGCTGAATTTTAATAAGACATGAAACTTTATGTAATCCATTGGATTGTTATAGGACCCAAGAGACTAATACTAAAAATGGATTAAATTTTTTCGGGGAACTAAAATGAAAACTTTTCTCTCTTTGAATTCTGATGGTCTCTGTTTAAAGCCAAATACCACTATCTCGCAGCAAAATCTGAACAAGAATAATTAAAAGAAGAGATTTCAGGGTTATACTCGATCAAAGATCGGTTTGAGTAATATAAACTCTGCATCTGAAGCCGTACACTGCTCCCACTAAGTAAACAAATTTTGAAAAATATTTTCGTTTATTATCTACTAGCGGATTTAGGTGGATTTTAACAATGCATACTATGTTATATTATCTACTATCAGTATAGCCCGACGTTGCTCGAGTGTAATGGAAGCTTTAAAACTAATCCATGGTCCCGGAGCTCAGACTCATTGGACGTTGGCACGAAAGACTAAAAAGCAATAGTTGTTTCCAGTTAAGGCGAAACCTAGACTGAAAGAAAAATGAATGGATGTAAGTCAAATTTTGATTTTCTGCTATCCATATCAAATAAGTTTTTTTCGTCATTGCCTTTTATATATATTATTGATTTTCTGCACAATTGTAAGAACTGCAACCTTGAAACTTCTGAATATCGTTTCTTATGTCTTTGTCTATGAGTGTATGAAATTTAATTAAAATCGGGCCTCTCCTTCTATAACCCGATTGTTTTTTATTATCGATTTTCGATATTTATCGGGGGTACCTCGAAACAAAACCTAGCTAAGAACACTCGCAGACGCTTATAGTACAACTGTGTAAATTTTCAAGAAAAGTGGTTCAGCCGTTTCGGTGTCTATAGGTAACAGACACACACACAGACACACATACAGACAGAGTTCCATTTATAAATAAGTTTAGATATGATCATTTTGTATTTTAAGGAGAAAATAGGTAAATATTTTGAACAGACTTGATTAAATAAGCATCCATTAAATCGCCTACAATGATAGAAAGTCTAATAATACTAAGCTAATAAATAATTAAAAAAAACAAAAAAGCTTATTCTTTTCTTATATTTAAGTGTTTGAGCTGAATTTTAATAATAAATGAAACGTTATGTAATCTATTGAATTGTTATAGGACCCAAGAGACATTCAAAGTACAAGGTGATACGTTACTATTTTGCAAAGGCGTTAAAGAAAAGGAACAAGAGATGCTTATTATGGAAATATATCGAATAGATAATTAAACGGTCAAGATTGTAGAAGACGTAAAAATATGACTTCAGAAGCTCGTCCATCGGGCACATTGACCGTGTATTGAAAATTGATGTCCTATCTTGTCTGCTGTTGATTTGGCTATATATATATATATATATGAAAACTCGGCTTGCATATGAAACCTTGATATCGGAAAACGCCCAATCCTCTCTGTGTCACGTTCACTAACATTCTCGGTATCTGCACTAACCTTTCTATCGTAGAATCATTCCTCCAAACTAACTCACCTGATATCTTAGCTCTGTGTGAGACTAACCTTGACCCGTCTATCCCTTCCTCTGAGTTCTATGTTCCTGGTTACCTTCCCCTCTTCAAGAAGGACTCCAACGTCCATATGCATGGGTTTGGCGTATATGACAGCAAACACCTCCCCCTAGCTAGAGTAACATCTTTTGAATCCCTGGATCAGTTTTTCATGTGCTTCCGTCTCTCACTTCTAAGCTCCGTTAGCTACCTCTTCTTCCTCTACCGCTCCCCCTCCTCCTCTGACTGTTCAGGACTTGACAGCATCTCTGAGAAAATCGACAAGGCCATTTCTTCTTACCCATCTGCTCATATTTTCGTGTTTGGTGATTTTACGCCCACCACACTAAGTGGCCTGAAAACGCTGTAACCGACAATGCTGGTGTCCACACCTTTAATTTTTCAATCTCCAAATCACTTACGCAAGTGGTGGACTTCCCCACGCCTTCCTCCAATAGCCCTAACAGAAGGGACTCGTTACTATACCTCTGCTTCACTTCCACCCAAAATTCTTGCACCACAAGACAGCTCTGCCCTCTGGGAAATTCTGACCATGCCGTAGTTTCTGTCAACATCTCGTTCCACTCCACCCCTACCCAAGAAACCCAGACCAGCAGAATATACTACTGCTATCAAAGAGCAGACTGGGATTCGTTCCCTGTCTTCCTCTGCGACGTCCCTTTGAACAATGTTTTTGGTCTTCCCGTCGAAGACTGTGCATCAGGGGTCTCCTCCTGGGTTAAGGCTGGCATCGATGCTTTCATCCCTGCCAGGAAATTTCAGCTTAAATCCCATTCGTCTCCCTGGTTCCCGCCCGCTTGCTCGGCCGACATTGCCCACCGGAATCACTTCTTCGGGCTTTATCGTAGCCACGCATCGGACCAAAACAGGCGCCTTTTCGCCTCAGCTCGTAATAAGTGTAAAAAGATACTTAACGAAGCTAAGATGCTGTTTACTGCCAGAATGAAGCAGCGCATAGCATCCTCTAAGTTCGGAGCCAAAGATTTCTTGCGCCTCTGTAAAAGCATGCTCAACGAGAGTAAGTCCTCAATACCCCAACTAATGAAACAGTTTGAGGTCCTCAGCTCCTCAGCGGACAAGGCTGAATGCTTTGCCCGTAGATTCTCGACCAATTCGTGTCTGGATTCGCCTGGAGTCCAGACACCCGATTTCCCATCTAGAACTGAGACCCAATTGAATGACGTCCACATTACACCCTCGCTGATTTCTAGCATAATATCAAAACTTGACCATCACAAAGCCAGTGGTGGGGACGGAATCCCAATTATAGTTTTGAAGAAATGTGCCTCTGAACTCTCCTCTGTCCTTTCTAAACTCTACAACCTCTGCCTCTCTTCCTCCTCCTTTCCTGCCTGTTGGAAGTCTTCTTCTGTGGTTCCAATATTCGAGAACACTGGTGAACCCTCGGACCCAGCAAATTACCACCCTATCAGCATTCTTCCGAACTTTGGCATTATCAATGCCGAGGTCGTTCAGCATCTCACGGCCCACAGGCTCCTGTCGGACAAATAGTATGGTTTCCGCTTCACCAGGTCTACTGCTGATATGCTAACGAACATCACCGAGTATATATACCAGGATCTCGACAAGAATGGTGAAGCCCGAACTGATGATAAGGCGAACCTCGAGGCTGAGCTTGAAAAGGACTTCCAATCCGTGGTGGATTGGGGCAGTAAACGGCTCATAAAATCCAATTCTTCCAAAACGAAGCTGCTGTCAATTAAGCACCACAGAAGACTGCACCTCCCTCCCATTAGCATGGAACAGGCATGCCTTCCAGAGAGTAAAACACTACGCCTGCATGGCCTGACACTCTCAGCGAACCTCAAGTGGAATGACTACGTCGAATCCATTGCAAAATACGCTGCTATGAAAGTTGGCTCTCTGTGCAGGGCCTGGAAATTCTTTCCGCCTGAATCTATCCTGCATTTATACAAATCTACCATCCGCCCGTGTTTTGAATACTGTTGCCACATCTGGTCGGGTGCCCCTACTATTCTCCTCGGGCTTCTTGACAAAATACAGTGAATGATCTGTAACGTGATTGAGACCGACTTAGCTGACCGACTGCAGTCACTCTCTCACCGGCGTGACGTGGCTTCCCTGTGCCTCTTCTATAAATACTTTCATGGCTTCTGCTCTGATGAACTTAAATCACTGGTGCCCCCTAGGTGTGAGTTTGCACAAGATACTAGATTGGCAACTAAGTCCCAAAACTTTTACAGTGAAACTGATGAAATGTAACCGCAATTTCTACTCCAACAGCTTCTTTCCTCGCACTTCCCGTCTGTGGAATTCCCTTCCGCATGCTTACTTCCACAACTGCTATAACATCCAGGAGTTTAAATGTAAGGTCAATAGACACCTCCTAACACACTAACCCTCTCATCTTCTCCAACTCTCCCTCTATTTACATCCTAACTCGTCTATCGCCCTGTGTAACCCACTGCGCTATAGTGGCAGTGGAATGCCTTGCTTGGGGTGACATGATTAAAAAAATTGTTTAGAAGAGAGCTATTTATTTGTACTTTGGCAGCGTGAATTTATATTTATTACTTGGTCTTTTCGTTTTACTCTCAAAATAACCCTAAGTTCTATTCTATATTTTGCTTTCTCACTCTTCTCACCTTGCGAGCTCTTCCGATTTCTGTTTTCTCTCTAACCAATAATCTTCAAAAGTGTATATGCTACGTCAATCTATCTTTGTAAAGTCCGTTTTTTTGTTGATCCATAACTTCACTAAGATGATTTTTCTTTTCCACTCCGAGTAACCTCGTGCATCAATAAAAAGTTAGTTCTACAATGAAACAGTTGAGGAAAATCATTTTAGAACTTTTTCTTCACAAATGGAATATGAATGGAATGGGAACATGCTAACGTATATGTGACATTTGGATTTCCATCATAAAGAATATATTTCTAATATATATTACTAAAAGAGTAATATATCAATGGCGAAATAATAATAATAATAATAATAATAATAAAAAGAAAGAAAAAATATTCAATGTTCCTTACTTGCCCCAAATGAATATAAAAATCGCCACGATAGAGTGGGGCAATATTTACATTGGACAATATGCAAACACTATGGAAAATCTGTAAACAAACACTGGTATGAACATCACCCATCACCGGTTACAGAAATAGAAGATGTCATCATTCTATTGGATTACACCATCTACCCAGACAGAAAAATTGATGTAAGTAGGCCAGACATTATTGTTAAAAACCAGAAAGAAAAAAACTTGTCTATTAATTGATATGGCTTGTCTAGCGGATTGTAACATAGCAACCAAAGAATTTGAAAAACTGTCAAAATATAAAGACCTAGAAATTGAAATAGAAAAAATGTGGAAATTGAAAACAAGAGTTGTGCCAGTGATAGTAGGTGCACTTGGAATGATAAAAAATGGAACAAAGCAACACATTGAAAGAATCCCTGGAAACCCCAGCTTAAGAGATATACAAAAAATTGTCTTGTTAAGGACAGCCCACACACTAAGGAGAACTTTGTCTATGTAACGCTAAGGAGATGTGGAAGATGGAAAAAACATGAAATGGAGCCATAACAACACGCCACAACCTGCCTTAGGTCTTCCCGCAGACTTGGTTGGTAGTGAGACCATAGCAGAAATCAAAATAATGTGAAAAATGACATAATAATAATAATAATAATAATAATAGCGCTGCGGATCAATAACTAAAATGTAATTGGGTTTTTGCATCAAATAAGGACTCTGCCGTAGAATGGAAATTTAAGTAAAGAATGCTATTGTGTCGTCAGTTTTACTTGATTATTTAATATGAAAACTTAATCTTAAGAATTAAGAAAAAAAACATGATATAATTGGTAAAGTCTCAGTCCAGTCTTAGATATAATTAAAAATAAATCAAACTTAATGAACTATTCTAAATTTTTACAGAGTGATTTAAGAACTAGATAATGTCCAGGAATACGGACACACGAGACAATAGATAACCTCAGAGAATAGCAACGAAAATGCAATACCATGGAAGGAAATTTAACTTTTGAAACTTATTTTAAAGCAAACATCAGCGTAATAAAAAGATTATTTTTTTCTTTTTTTTCTTAATCATTTTACCCCGAGCAAGGCGGAAACGCCACTGATATGAAGGGGGTTACATAAATGTAAAAAGATTAATTAGAAAAGAGTGAGGAGTACAAACTAGTGCGAAAAGAAAAATAGAAAGCTGAGAAAGCAGGTGCGATGACAGATACATAGGTGGAGAGAAAGGGAAGGTTATACAGGGGAGGTGAGAGTGCTAGAGGCCAGTGGTTAGTAGATGAATATTGACTTTGCATTTAAATTTCTGGAGGTTGTAGCCGTCAGGAAAGCAAGAATACGGGAGTGAGTTCCACAGGTGGGAAGTGCGAGAGAGGAAGCTGCAGGAGTAGAATTGTCGTCTGCATTTGGCTAACCTGACTGTGAATGCGTGGGACCCAGTTGCCAGTCTGGTTGCACGGGTAAACACCTGTTGAGGAGGTATCAGTGACTTAAGCTCATCCGAGCAGAAGCCATGAAAGTATTTATAGAAGAGACAGAGGGAGGCCACATTTCGACGATGGGGAAGTGGCTGCAGTCGAGTCGCCAGATCAGTACCTATCAAATTACAGACTCTCCTTTGGAGCTTGTCAAGAACATTGAGGAGAACGGCAGGGACACCTGACCATAAATGGCAGCAGTACTCCATGCACGGACGGATGGTTGACTTGTATATATGCAGGATGGATTCAGGTGGAAAAAACATCCTGGATCGACATAGTGACCCAATCTTCTTAGCAATAGATTTTGCTATGGATTCAATATAGTGGTTCCATTTGAGGTCTGAGGACAGGGTAAGTCGGAGGAGGCGTAGTTTATTACTCCCAGGGAGAATCACTTGGTCCATGCTTATAGGAGGCAGAAGAGTTTGCCTGTAATGGTTGACAGACAACAGCTTGGTCTTAGATGAATTGAAGTTGACAAGCCACTTCTTGCCCCAGTTCACCACAGAGTGTAGATCCCGTTCAAGGTCAGCAGCGAGATTATGTCTGTCCGCCACGACAGGTTTCCTACTGGAGCAGGAGTATATTTTAGTGTCATCTGCGCCAATATACTAAAAATGCAAAAGATCTTAATAAAGGCAAAGAAAACAAAATAACAATTAGTTGGAAAGCATGAAAAAGTCATTAAAATACGCATTTTCAATATAGTAAAAATCTGAAGAATATTTCTAATTAAGAAAGTCGAAGATTATTTAAAAAGGAAAACGTAACTCGTTGCAATTGGTTGAAATACATATAAAAATCGTTTACTAGATTTGCTGAAAAACGTCAAGTTTTTAAAACAAATATATTACAAATATATTATTAAGTTGAGGGGCTGCTACAAAATATAACTTACCCTTCTATCCCCTCTTCGGAGCTGTTCGTTCCTGGTTACCTTCCCCTCTTCAGGAAGGACTCCAATATCCATATGGATGGGCTTGGTGTATATGTCCGCGAACAACTCCCTCTAGCCAGGGTCACATCTCTTGAATCTCTGGATCATGCTTTCATGTGCTTCCTTCTCTCACTTCTAAGCTCGGTTAGCTATCTCTTCTTCCTCTACGCTCGCTCTCCTCCTCTGACTGTACGGTACTTGATAGCATTTCTGATAATATCGACAGGGCCATTTCTTCTCACCCATCTGCCCATATATGTGTGTTTGGCGATTTTAACGCCCACCACACCATGTGGCTTGAAAATTCAGCCACCGACCTTGTTGGATCCGCACCATATATTTTTCAATAACCCAAGCTCTAACGCAAGTGGTGGACTCCCCACGCGTTTCTCTAATAAGCCTAACGGAAGGGACTCGTTACTCGACCTTTGCTTTACTTCCATTCCAGACTCCTGCACTACCAAGCAGCTCTGCCCCCTCGGAATCTCTGACCACGCCGTAGTTTCCGTCAACATCTCGATCCGCGCTAAATCTACCCAAGGAAACCAGACCAGCAGAATATCATACTGCTACCAGAGAGCAGACTGGGATTCGTTCCGAGACTTCCTCTGCGACGTCCCCTGGAACAACGTTTTCGATCTTCCTATCGAAGACTGTGCGTCCGAGGTCTCCTCTTGGGTTAAGGCTAGCATCGATGCTTTTATCCCGGACAGGAAATTCCAGCTAAAATCAAATTCGTCTCCCTGGTGCTCACCCGCTTGCTCGGCCGCCATTGCCCACCGGAACCATTTCTTCCGGCTCTTTCGAAGCTGCTCGTCGAACCAAAGCACGGAATAAGTGTAAAAAGTCCTGAACGAAGCTAAGAGGGCGTTTGCTACCAGAATGAGGCAACGCACAGCTTCCTCTCAGTTTTACTGCAAAGATTACTGGCGACTCTGCAAAAGCGTGCTCAACAAGAGCAAGACTTCAATACCCCCACTAATCAATGCATTTAAAGTTCTCACCTCCCCAGAGGGCAAGGCTGAATGCTTTGCCCGTAGATTCTCCACCAATTCGACACTGGACTCGTTAGGAATACCTACACCCGACTTCCCACCCAGAACTAAGGCTCAACTAAACAACGTCCACATTACACCCTCGCTGGTCGCCAAGATAATTGCACAACTTGATCCACACAAAGCGAGCGGCGGTGACGGAATCCCAGTCATAGTACTGAAGAAATGTGCCCCGGAACTCTCCTCTGTCCTCTCTAAACTCTATAACCTCTGCTTATTTGCTTCCTGTTTTCCTGCCTGATGCAAGTCCTCCTGTGTAGTTTGTATATTTAAGAATTCCGGCGAATCCTCAGACCCAGCCAATTACCATCCTATTAGTCTCCTTCCGATATTTGGCAAAGTTTTCGAAGCCATTATCAATGCCGAGGTGATTCAGCATCTCACGGACCACAGGCTTCTCTCTAACAAACAGTACGAGTTTTGCTTCACCAGGTCTACTGCTGATATGCTAACGACCATTACCGAGTATATATACCGGGTACTTGACAAGAATGACGAAGCCTGAACCGTTGCCTTGGATATCTCCAAAGCCTTCGACATTGTCTGGCACGCTGGCCTCTTGTGTAAACTGCGAAGCTATGGGATAATTGGACATCTGTTTGACCTCATCCAGTCATTCCTCTCTAACCGCACATTGAAGGTAGTATTAAACGGGCATGCCTCCCAAAACTACCATACGAACGCGGGTGTCCCTCATGGTTCTATCCTAGGTCCCACGCTCTTTTTGATGTACATTAGTGATCTCCCCTACGCTATTAGATCCCAAGTAGGCATGTACGCCGATGACACAACAATCTACTCTCGCATCGATCAAAAACCAGGTGTGAGCGACAAAGCGAACCTCGCTGCCGAGCTTGAAAAGGACATCCAATCCGTAGTGGCCTGGGATAGGAAATGGCTAGTAAATTTCAATGCTTCTAAAACGAAGCTGTTATCAACTAACCACCATAGACAATCGCATCTACCTCCCATTAGCATGGGACAGGTTTGCCTCCCAGAGAGTAAAATACTACGCCTCCTTGTCATTACAATTTCGGTGGACCTCAAATGGAATGACTATATCGAATCCATTGCCAGATCTGCCGCTATGAATGTCGGCTCTCTGTGCAGGGCCCGGAAGTTTTTTCCCGTCTGAATCTATTCTGCACATATACAAATATACCATCCACCCGTGTATTGAATATTGCTGCCATATCTGGTCGAGTGCACATACTATTCTCCTTGGGCTTCTTGACAAAATACAAAGGAGAATATGTGACGTAGTTGATACTGACCTGGCAGACCGCCTGCAACCACTCTCTCACCGGCGTGATGTGCCTTCCCTGTGCCTCTTCTACAATTACTTTCATGGCTTCTGCTTCGATGAACCCAGAGCACTGGTGCCGCCTAAGCACGAATTTACACGAGATACTAGATTAGTAACTAGGACACACCATTTTACAGTTAAACAGATAAGATGTAACCGTAAATTCTGCTCCAACATTTTTCATTCTCGCGCTTCACGCCTGTGGAACACCCTTCCACAAGTCTGCTTTCCCGACAGCTACAATCTCCAGGTGTTTAAATGTAGGGTCAATAGACACCTCCTATCACACTAACTCCCAATTATTCTCAGAACACTCTCATCTACCGAAACCTCATTCTCGGTATACTTAACCGCCTATCACCCACCCTCTGACATTTCATATATTTAACCATTCTCGGTATCCCTACCCGCCTATCACCCACCCTCTGACATTTTCTATACTTAATCATCCTTTCTCCCCTCTATGTAGCCGCAGTAGTGGCAGTGACATGCCTTGCTCGGAGTGAAACGCTTTAAAAAAAAAAAAAAACTCATGAAGATTAATGAAAAGTGTCATGTATTAAAACTTGCATTAAGACATCGAAAAAAGTCAACCGAGGTCAAAGAGCAGATGATGACAAGATCCAATTAAATAGCACAAACTGATGTGTACATAATACAGCAAACATCAATGACCCGTTTGACACGTTTAATTGACTCAACGGAGAGTCAACGCGGTAGCCAAAGAGAAGTGAATTGTTTTGAAATATATGCTATTAAGATATTGCAGAAAAAAGCATAGGCATTTTGTGAATTTCGGCAATGAGGATTTATTATTTTCGTGATGTTTATTCGGAATATTTTTCTCATATTCTTGTGATGTATCCTCCGGCTTTTATCAGGTGCTTATCAATCTGGGAAACCCGCAAGGAATTCTGAACTGAACAATTTATTTAATATAAAGCAATAGGCTGTTCTCGTTGAGTGCTCGTGTCCAGAGATATCCCGTGAAGTTCTAAATATTCATGAAGTATTGTTCAGTTATTGATCGACCGTTTCCACTGAGTGCAATTTCATACTGGCTAATCCAGCTATTCCTAATGCAATCCCTATGTTGGGCAGTGTGTACATGCACTCAGTAAAAATGGACGAGAAATAACTGAGCAGTATTAAAAATAAGAACTCGCCGGCATCTCTAGACATTGGCAATGGAACAAGAACAGCCTAAGCTGTACATTAAATAAAAGGTTTATTTCCAAACTTCATGTAGGCTACCTAGACTGATATAAGCTGAGAAAGTCAAGAGGGTACCACGGCCAAAATGATGGGATAACAACAGCAAACATGATGACAATCGTAAGCTCCTTTTTTCACACTTCGACTATCTATGTCTCAACTGGTCTGGTGTTTCTGCTATGCATTTCGAGATTCTTGAAAAATATTCAAAGTAAAATCGGTAATTTTATCGGTTCCGACATAGCATTTTGGTTCCAGTCATTTTCAATTCGCCTTAACGTTTATTGCCAGTTAGAACAAGAATAAGGAATGTTCTGATCTCTTAGCATATTAAGCTGTTCCCAAACACAATGTTTAATTTTAGAATGAAGCTGTTGATAGTGTTCTAATATATTATAATAATGGTTGTACATATACATTATTGATTTTTAAGTATCTTCTTTTTTTAATTTGATATCAATCACTTTCAGAATTTAACTTAAAACACTCTATACCCTCACTAGTAAGCGCTAAATTGAAACTAACAGAAGATTATGTTGACTCGCTGGTGGTTTGCCCTTCTTGGTATCCATTGCAACAATCTGGAATTGTTGTATCCCGGGGGGGGGGATAAACAGAGAAAGAATAGTGCAAGAAATAACTCTTAACACTGAGTATATATAAATAGAGATTTATTATACCTCAGTACAATAAACCAAATACAAGTACACCAACGAACAGTTAACACGAATAACAATTAAAAAGGCAATGTCTCTGTATAGGACGTATGCGTCCGTCTTGAGAAGTAGACTTCCGTCTAGTGACGTCTAACTCACGTCTAAGGCCGATGGCTTTCGACTCTGGTTATGACGAATAATCTTGATCACTCCCGTTTAATGACGAAGACTCTAATATAGTCACGACCAAACTCGATCGCTCTCTAGTGCTCTCTGCTTTTTTATATTAAAAACTTTATTCAATAATAATTTATAGAAATAAAGAAAAGGCAAACAAACAATATATATGTATATATATAACAAAACAAAAAAACGTTATATTCCTGTTGTATCCCGGGAGGGGATAAACAGAGAAAGAATAGTGCAAGAAATAACTCTTAACACTGAGTATATATAGAGATTTATTATACCTCAGTACAATAAACCAAATACAAGTACACCAACAAACAGTTAACACGAATAACAATTAAGAAGTCAATGTCTCTGTATAGGACGTATGAGCCCGTCTTGAGAAGAAGGCTTCCGTCTAGTGACGTCTAACTCACGTCTAAGACCGATGGCTCTCGTTCTCTCTCGTATAAGGACGAATAATCTCGATCACTCTCGTATAGTCAGGAACACCCTCGATCTCTCTCGAGCACTCACTGTAGTTCGGTCCCGTCCAGGTCTTTAGTAACCCGGTCTATACCCATTCCTGGGTAAGACAGGATAGTCCACTATAATATAACCAGCGCATCTATAAAAGCAACTGGATGAAAAGCATTTTGAGGTAAGAAATATACGAAAAGAAAATGGTTAATCGATGAGGTTCTATTCAGATTCATGATTGTGCTCGGTCACAATTTGACTGAGTGATACGGCAAAAGTTCACAAACTTAAAATACAAGACGTAGCCCCATTTACAATATTCCCCGATCTCCTGCTTTTTCAAGTAGTTTGATATTTTTAATGCAAATAAGATGCAGAATATTGTTCACACTCGTATTGCTTTATTGTAATGATATAACTAACAAATCAATCAACAAATCCCCGGCCTGATTAATAAAACAACATCTGTTAGGCAAAATTCGGCTTTAGTCATCAACATAGTTTCCCTCTAGGGTGATATATTGGTTCCAACACTTCTTTAACAATTTGATGGCATCTTTTGTAGAACGATTTGACTCTGGCCTCAAAATACGCCTCGGGTTCCGAGATCCGTTAATATTCAGTAGAGTCAAATCTCTTTCCTTGGACAATTTTTTGAATCCGGCAAACAGCCAGTAGTCTCTGGGTCCAGGTTTAGAGAATAGGGTGGAAGCGAATCAATTCGATATCCAATTCATGTAGTGTTGTCATCATTGCAATCGGCTTGTTAGACTGTGCCTTGTCTTGGTGAAAAATTATATTTATCTTCTTCATTTGTGGTCATTTTGGCGATTTGCTTCTTCGAATGCACTACTAACGCTATATATTGTTCGATAGTAATGGCTCTTGCTTTCTCAAGTAATCGATGGACAAAACACATTGCGCATCCCAAAATACAGAGGCCAAAATCTTGCCTGCTGATGTTTGCGTCTTTTTTGGTTTGGACGATTTTCACCTGCTGCTGTCCATTCAGCTGACTGCTGATTTGAAGTGTTGGATCCATTTTTCATCCATTGTCGAGGCGTTAATGTTTTTGATAACCGATGAGCCAATGCGGTACCCACTTCGAACACGGCTTTTTCAGTAACAAATGTTCATGCAAAATAGATAATGTACCGCCTTCTAATATTTTAAACAATTATGCTATCTTACGTAACTTTAATTTAAGAAAAGAGTTTGTGAACATTCTTGGTGGTTTACGGGACAACAGCCGAGTTTGGTCGATCTGAGCGTTCAGCATTATTTGTGTCTTTACGACCGCGTTTAAAGTAGCATAACACCTCTTAACCGCTGTTTCCTAATGAGCAGAGTCCACATAACTACTATCCACCTACTGCTTTGCTTGAACAGTTTTTTATCATCAGAAAGCAATGCTTTATGAACATACGAAATTCAGTTTTTTACATTGTCCTTAAAAGTTGCAACAGTAGCTTCACTTAAGTAACTAATGTTTAAACTAATAATCCGTTTAGGCACAAATTTTTTCACGTGTCAGTTGAAGGTTAGTACTTCAGAAAAGTATGTATTTTTTATTAGTGGAGCCATCTATGCATCAGGCCTAGGATTTATTGAGGATATGTGTAAATGATCAGTGTTCCTATTTGAATAATTCAAACGCCCTTTAGACATTAGATATGGACCCTAACACTCTTTGGACATTAGGTATATACCCTAACACTCTTTAGACATTAGATATAGACCCTAAAACTTTTAAGACTGGAACATAATTTAGATATTCGTCTGATTAAAGCAATATTTAACCGATTCAAACACTGTTTCAATCCAGTAACAAATGTTGATTGTGAAATCTGACATTATTTATAAATAACTTTAGTTATATAGATTGTTTACATTATAGACATTCGGACTAAAATTATTATTTTTGCTTCGATTTCTATATTTGTACCATTATGCCTTCTTCAGAATATTATTTTTCGAATCATCTTCATGGAAATTTTATCTATACTTTTTTCTATTTTGACATGCTGACATTTTATAGTGATACTTTATATTGTTTCATTTTTACTATCAGTTATCTTTCACCCTGGTAAAACTGAATTTGCGTCTATACTACTGCGTTTAGGAATTAATCGGACAACTAATATGCAAGCAAATTCCTGAGCCAAGGCTTTATTGTACTAGGATATTATTCCTTGAGAGTCACCTGGTAGTCAGCAACTGAATCCTTGGTATTATAACAATAACGTGGAGGCCATTCAGTCAGTTAAGTGGCATACGTGATACACGCTTGGGCGATCATGTCTCGAAAGAGGCATGACTGACTGGGCAGAAGATTATCCCGCAATAGATTGCCATTGCTTTCTGCGGTTGACTGGTTGCCGGCCAAGGCTATAGAACCCAAACTGTCCTGTTATTTGACTCAGAGCTAGAGAGAGAAGTGATGTGTTTTATTTTTAAGTGGGGGATCAGTTTATTACTTCATAACAATATAAAACTGATCCCCCACTTAATGCCCAGGTAAAGCCTTAATTATGTTTTCAACTATTGTATTCAGTCAGTCAGTTAAAGTGCTATACGTGATACACGCTTGGGCGATCATGTCCCGAAAGAGACATGACTGACTGGGCAGAAGATTATCCCGCAGTAGGTTGCCATTGCTTTCTGCGGTAGACTGGTTGCCGACCAAGGCTATAGAACCCAATCTGTCCTGTTCTTTAAACCATAACTGGAGGGAAGAGACGGATTAATACTTTTCCCAAGGGTATTTGCGCGTAAGTGAAAGCAATGAATTCAACTGGAATTCGAACTCAGCTACCCGATTTCTCGTTCCGAACCGATATCCACTGCGCCACAACGCACATCCATCATGCGTATAAATAATGTGTGTAATGGAAGAATGAAATTTCGGAACAGAAAAAAATGAAATCCTCAACAAGTAAAAATAGTAAATATATTAGGAGGAAATGGTGACAACAATGGTATACAGAATTTTGCTGCAAGTTTATATGACAATACGGTTGAGTGTTATAAAATAACAAAAGTTGCCGACAAAAGAAAAAAGTGTGAAAAATATTGAATGATGTGTATTATTCTTTTCTGTTAGCGAAACAGACATGATCCATTTGATGCTAAATATATTAGAAAGAGAGAAATGGGGCCAATATCATAGTTTGATTTAAAGTCAATATCCTGTGTTATCTAACAAATTTATGACACTTCGAATGAGAAAAAGTTACTCCGTAGACTTAATAAAAGGTTCGGTTCGAAATTCCAAAGGGCTGGTGCGTACGGGGGGGGGACGCCGACCTGAATATAACAAAGATGAAGACAAAATTTCGAACGATGTAATTAGTCTTAGTAGTTGCAACATTTCATCTCAGAAATATGGACAGATATTTTTCTATTGATATACCTTGTAAAATAACAACTGTTAGGAAACCAACGATTTTATCTCCTTAGGTCAAAATTTCGTGAATATAACGAATAGGACAACTGTCCGAACGATGTGTTGTAAATAGATAAAATACCTTAACTCAGAAACAGCACAGTTAATATCTTTCATTAGAATATGTTTGTCTCTACTCCATATTTATGAAATAATTAATGAAAAATATCTATTAAAAAGACTTGCGTGATTTTGAAAGTGAATGCTCACTAATTGAAAGGAAGATTTTATGTATTACTTATCTTGCGAGTTCTTTTGCAGATTGAAAAAAAACCCTTCTTAATATATATGAATATAGCCAAATGAGCAGACATATAACATATACGAAATATTTAGCAAACTGACCGTATAAAACATCACATAACTAATTATAGTTTTATATACATGGCCCAAAATATTTGTTCTACAAATAGCCAAGAAAATACCAATACAAAGATATGGGCACGAAGACATTTAAACAAAACCTATGCACCCTCGTATCAATTAATTGAAAGAACTGTTTAGTTTATTTTCTCAAAGTTTAGACCTATTGAAGTGACAGGGCGAAATCAAATTCTACTTTTTCCTCAAATTATATCATTTGAAGTGATGTACAGTAATAAGAATATGACGAAAAATATCGCGTTATTTTTTATTGTTTCAGTTTCTTTTTATCACGCCCAGACACTATCTGTTTTTGAGTTTGAGTTTTGTTTAACGGCATATCAACACCTATGTGGGTTATTTAATGCCAAAAAAGTATGGTTTTATTAATGTTTGGTTATATTGAGAAGGTTGATTTAGTCAGATTTTGATTAAATTTTTTTTATTATAATTATTATTTTAGAAAACTGAAGATGTCTTCTAGTTTTGTATTCAGAAATGTATTATGGCAATAATTTTGTTTTTCCTTCAAAAATGTATTGTTGGTAATATTTTTCATTCAGTTCCCACTGTTGGAACGCTAACAGGTGCTGCCACCTCGTGTCATGGTGGAGCTGGGAAAACAGCAAATAAGAGGTGGTTTAATGCTCCCCAGAACCTCCCAAACAGAGACCTTGCTGCTGGATGCACTTTATTGCTATACCCATATATTAGTTGTAACACCAATTTAAATATTCAACAAACTTCTTTTATGCGCCATTTTCTTTCAGTACATTGTTGATTAAGACACTCCAAAATTCTTCAGCATAAAAAATAGTATTCATATTTGACCCTGTTCGGACCAGATTTACACAAAATCACAAATAGATTTTACACTATTAAAATAATCTTTAAATTTTAAAATGAATTTTATCACACCAAATATTCGTATTCATATGCTACGGTAAGTTATATATATTATCTTACAACCGTAATTAATATCTTTTAAATATAATATACACGATTACGTATCATTTTTATGAGAGTATATAACCCCAAAAAGTTTGCAATAATATAAATGCACCCTTTCATGAAAAATAGGTTCAAAACATATTCGCAAAATATAAAAGATACAATTTTCTTTTTAATCATTTCACACCTAGCAAGGCATTCCACTGCCACTATAGCGCAGGGGGTTACATAGAGTGATTGGATAGAGGAAATGTCAGAAGGAGAGTGATAGACGAGTAAGGAGGTACATAGGAAGAGTGTTTGAGAGAATGGGTGCGAGTTAGTGCGTTAGGAGGTGTCTATTGACCTTACATTTAAACTACTGGAGGTTGTAGTCGTCGGGGAAGCAAGTACGTGGAAGGAAATTCCACAGGCGGGAAGCGCGAGAAAAGAAGCTGTTAGAGTAGAAATTGCGGTTACATTTTATCGGTTTCACTGTAAAAGGGAGGGATCTAGTTGTTAATCTAGTATCTCGTGCAATTTCGTACATAAGGGGCACCAGTGATGTAAGTTCATCGGAGAAGAAGACGTGAAAGTATTTATAAAAAAGACAAAGGGAAGACACGTCACGCCGGTGATAGAGTGTCTGCAGACTCTCCGTTGTATTTTGTCAAGAACCCCGAGGATAATAGCAGGGGCACCCGACCAGATGTGGCAGCAGTATTCAATACACGGGCGGATGGTAGATTTATATATGTGCAGGAGAGATTCAGGTGGAAAGAACTTCCGGGCCCAGCACAGAGAGCGGATTTAGCAATGGATTCGACGTAGTCATTCCACTTGAGGTCCGCTGAGAGTGTCAGGACAAGCAGGAGTAGTGTTTCTCTGTCTGGGAGGCAAGTGTGTTTCATGCTAATGGGCAGTAGATACGGTTGTCTATGGTGGTTAATTGATAGCAGGATTTAATATCACTATTATTAAAAGAAAGCTTTATTTGATAAAGATTATGGGATTGTGTTTATATTTTTACTCAAGTGTTCAAAGTATTTCATATAAATCTACCACTGCATTGAGACTGAAAAGTCTCGGTGTAACAATTCACATATCTACGCAACGTAGAAGTTAGTAAATACAAACATTTCGAAACACGAATAATCATCTTTACTTAAGCAAAAATTAATTAAAATCATTTGGGGTTGAAAATTTAACTATACTGGATTAAAATCAAACGGGAGAACAGAAAGAACGTGATCAATAAGTGAACTGCAGTCAGCTGATGCGAGAAAATATGTGGGTTCCGGTAAAAAATCAACTTTTCTAAAATAATTTTGTCGCTACGTGATCCAAATAGCGCCCAAATGCCAAAATATTACCAATTAGATATGCAGTACAAAATACATCAATCTCTAATTAGAGTTCGTGTTTGTTTGTTTTTTAAAATCGATCAAGACATCCAAGAGAATTGTTGTACCGGGTCATGAATTGGGCCTGTCAAATCAAGCAATTACTGAAGTTTAAATACCATGGAACTATTTCAACAGATAATGAAAATTGGAAAACGTAAAGTCGCATTTGAATAGGGAAATATACCTTCAAAAGATAAACAATGTATAGAGAAATATTTCGTTATAAACACAGAAATGTGCTGAACTAGAGTGTAATTTCTTCTTATATTGTGAGCAACCAAAAGGTTTTAAAGAAACAAAACGGCATTTATACTTAGAATCAGAAAGAGACAGTTGATATTTCTAGGACACTTAATGAAGAAGTAAGGCTTACATGATTTTATACTCTCAGCACATACTGAAACCAATAAAGCAGGTGGGGGAAAAGAGAAAAAATAACTAAACTTTATGTAAAAGGATGGCAAGTAGAAGAGGAAGAGACAGTAAATATATTTCAAAGAGCTAAATTTGTTAGAAAGTTGGAAGAGCGATTTTTCCTCTGTTCTGAAGATGGATTGATTGCTTTTTTACGGCATGTCAACCCGTCTATGGTTATTTTATGCCAAGTGATTACATTGTGAGTAGATGGTCAAATCTATTATGCCTTATCGAGGCTTTTTCATAAATTTGGTTATCTAAGTTTTTTTTTTTTGCTTCTATATGGATTGGGAATATCATTTAGGGATAAGTTACTAGAGTAAAAATCATGTTTGCTGCTTCATTTTTTTTGTTTTTTTTTTTGGCATCATTTTATTTCTTTCAGGGATGACAAAATATCATGCTACTGACTTTTTGTGATACATCTTATATTATTTTGGCTGTAAAAGTGTTGGCAGATAACGCAAAATCATAAAATTCTGACTTTATCAGTACAGAGTATTTGACATGCTATGCATTCTGACTGGAGTTCTTGTTTCAGTAAAAGTATATGTAAGTTTAGTTCTGGCCGATATGTAGTCGGGATATATCGACTTTTTTTCTGTCTGAAGCCTGGTTTCCATTCTCCCATATTGAGTTTTATTGAGATCAGACTAGTATCTTTGTGGATACTCCAATTTTGACAGGCTCCAAATGAAAATCAGTAATGTGGTAGGTACCGGCTTGGAGGCTAGACTCCAGCTACTTCTCCACCGACGTGATATGGCTTTCCTCTGTCTGTTCTATAAATACTTTCATGGCTTTCGCTCCAACGTACTTAAGTCACTGGTGCCTCTGCAACAAGTGTTTACTCTTGCAACCAGACTGGTAACTGGGTCTCACCCATTCACATTAAGATCAACCAAATGCAGACGACAATTTTACGCCTGGAGCTTCTTTTCTCGCACTTCCCGCGTGTGGAACTCGTTTCCATATTCTTGCTTTTCTGACGGCTACAACCTCCAGGAATATAAATGTAATGTCAATACTCATCTCTTAACCACTTGACTTTAGTTCTTTCTACACCACCCTGTATATTCTTTCCTTTCTCTCCATCTTTACGACTGCCATCACATCTGAATTCCTATCCTTCTCTTGCTCCTTTCTAGCTTGTTTGTTTTTCTCCTCTCTCTCTCTCTCTCTCTCTCTCTCCTATTTAATCTTTTTACTCTTATGTAGACCCCTAATCGTTTTACTCTTATGTAGACCCCTAATCTTTTTACTTTTATTCAGCCCCATAATATTTTTACTCATATTCAGCCCCCTAATATTTTTATTCTTATGTAGCCCCCTAATATTTTTACTCTTATCTAGCCCCCTTCACATCAGTAGTGTTACCGCCCTGCTCAGGGTGATGCGATTAAAAAAATCAAAAAAACATGTTATATGAAAGAACATACCTATTTTTAATCTTTAAGTCTGTAGAAGGGAATTTCGTTTTTATCGGTTGCCATTTTTAGTGTTGATTTGTCTGCCGATTTGGCTTTGTCGTTTCTTCTTATTCCTATGTCGTTTGCTACCCAGCATCGGATTTTACTTAGATATAAATGGGTTTCATTCGGTTTAGTATTGATTAAGGTGTTATCAATTTTTTTATAGATAATAAAACTGACAGTGAGTAAGAGAAAATCATGAAATTGTTGTACTTGCTCTCAGAGATTAGCTTTAGTGACAGGTATATTTTATGAAATTCAGCATGAAAAATAGAGGTTTATTTTGGGAGGCTTCTATCCAAAGTTTCATCATTTAACACAACTCTACATGCTGTTTCATCACTATCTTTTGATCCGTCGGTAAGAAAACATACGAGTAATTTGGATATTTATTCGTGATATTCGGGATATTTCCTTGATGAACTGGGCGAGTGTTTTATTTAGGATGCTTACTTAAGACGAGGATAACACCCGATTTAATTTGAGAATATATCATATAATAGTTGAGAAATATTTTGGACCTTATAGTGGGTTGCATACAAATTTTATTGATTTTCTACTGTTGCAATAGCTGGGTATACTTTGAATTAAAGACGATATTATAAACTGGATTAGATGGGATAAATTGTAAGTTTTACGTGTAAATTCAGGGCTTTTTCTTCAGAGTTGCTTCATAAGTCTCATCATAGAAACTTTCGACTAGAGAAGTTTTGATTGATTGTATTTAATGACCTACGGTTTTTTATAGATCATTTTGAGCTAAATTTGTTATGCAGTAGAAATAATTTATGAAGATAATAAATTTTATAGTTCTTCAGATGACGTTTTTAATTGTGTAAACATTTATAAACATTTTGTATTATTTTTTTTTAATCAGATCACCCCAAGCAATGAATTTTACTGTCACTGTTGTGCAGGGGGTTACATAGGAGGAAAGTTATGAGAAAGCGTGACAGGTTATAGGAGGTGTGAGGAAGTGGGTAAGAGAATGACGAGAATACTGATGAAAGTGGAGTAGACGGAGGAAGGAGCAGAGAGAAAGAGAGAGGATGAAGGTTAGTGAGATATGAGATGACTTTAAACTTTACATTTAAATTCTATGAGATTGTAGCTATCAGGGAAGCAAGTAATTTGAAGGGAATTCCAGAGGCGGGAAGTGCGAGAAAAGAAGCTGATAGAGTAGAATTCGCGTTTACAATTTTTTGGTTTCACAGTGAAATGGTGGGACCTAGTTTTTAAACTTGTTGCTTGAGTAAATTTATATATAGGGGGCACCAGTGTGCTAAGTTCATCGGAACAGAAGCCGTGAAAGTATTTGTAAAAGAGACACAGGGAAGCCACATTTCGCCGGTGAAAAATTGACTGTATCCAAGCTGCCAAATTGGGATTCATCACATTACAGATTCTCCGTTAGATCGTCTCAAGGACACCCAGGTGGTTAGCAAAAGAACTCGACATATGAACAGATATATGGCAGTAGTATTCAATGCACGGGCGGATGGTAGGATTGTTTCAGGTGGAAAAAAAACTTCCTGACCCTACACAGAGAACCACCTTTCTTTGCAGTGAACGAACTTAGCTATGGTTTCTATATAGTCATTCTACTTGAGGTCTGTTGTGTGAGTTAAGCCGTTGAGGCGCAGTGTTTTGCTTTCAGGGAGACTAGCCTGATCCATGTTAATGGGGAGGGTAAGAGCGATTGTCTGTGATGATTAATAGATAACAGCTTTGTTTTGGAAGCATTAAAATTCACGATCTATTTTTACTCTAGTCTGCCATGGATCGGAGTTTTATTAACTATCCAATTATAAGGTACGTTCACATAGATACGCGCACACGCACATATATATATATATATATATATATATATATATAATGTGCGTGTGCGCGTATCTATTCTCTATTCTCTATTCTCTAAGTTTGTTCGTTCTATAATGCTTGTATTAGATTTCCCGGGAGCTGCTAGAAATTGATAGCTTTTATTTCTATAAATCTTCCAGTCCGTTTTGTTTAGTTTCCATCAAAGTATTTTTTAAGAAACATTAATGACTTTTGGTTTTGGGACCCATGCTAAAGTTTGGTAAATAAACCATGAGTTTAGAGATAAAAATTCCATCTTTTACTATTCTTTTTGTGTTTTCCATACGCAAATTATAAGTGTTATTGTCTGATCTGGTATTTTGGTATGACAGTAGATTGTTTCCAGCTATTCAAGTGTTTCCTCTGAAACAATAATTTGTTAAAGATGTTTAAAAAATAGTTTAATGATTTTTGAGAGATTTTTTTTTATGAATTCGTAATGATTGTCACCTGGGCTAATAGATACATTATATGATTTCATAAGTTGGTTTCTGTGGTAAATCCATTTATAGTAAATGGTTTATTTTGAAAATCTTGTTTATTGTTGTAGTTATTTTTTTCTGTATGTTGCTTAACTTTTTCAATTTGCTGTTTGTAGAAGGATTATGTTGAATGTGTTTTTCTAGTAGATTTGCTATATCATTATTGCTTGATATCGTTATGCTATTTCGAGAAAGGTGATTTAGAGGATATAATAAATTTTGTCAGCATTTTTCCATCATTTTTAGCCTTTTTTTAAAATTTGGTATGAGAGTCTATTTTACTTATGTAATTTCACCATGATTTTCTTTTAGCTTCTTTGATGTTTCGGAGTATTTATGCTCTATTTAGTTGGAAAAGATTTAAATTATGGTTTAGAGAATGTGTATTAAATTTTCATATTGCCGCTCTATGTGATCATTTTAGCTTTTTGCAGTCTTCAACGAACCATGGTCTTTGATGTTTGCTTGATTTACTGCTCTTCGGTAAACATTTTCTTGCAATTGCTATTAATGCTTCAGAGAAATATTCAATAGATTTTATGTCGTCTTTGTCTGTTAGAAATTGATAACTTTTATTTCTATAAAACCTTGTGTCTGTTTTGTTTAGTTTCCATCGAGGGAGTTTGTTAAGAAAACTTCAGGGCAATTGGTTAGTGACCACTGCCACAAGAATCGTCGTGAAAATATCAATTATAATCTATTAAAAAAAGAGAGGTCACACAATGTTAGGTCAATAGATGTATACGTATCTGATTCCAGGTTTAGAGATGTACTAGACTTATATATTTAGGAAGTATGGCTTATTGCTGTTAATTATATTATCACATTTTTGTTCATCTTAGATATCCATACAAAACTGCGACTCTTTTAGTCGGCAGGTTTCGGTAGTTATTCGATTAATATATTTAGACTACTTTCTTTTCTAGGTTTATTAGCCGGCATGTAAATAGAACAGATGATAACGTTTGTATACAGGGTAGTTTTTGTAACAACTGCATGTAGATTGACTTATAGAATATTAAGATTGATACGCCTCATGCTATTTTCTGAGTACGATGCATGTAGTAATACTAAGTATAGTTTCATTTATTTTTCATTTGATCTGAGGAATAGTCCTTGAAAGCAAATGAAGGCTAAAAGACTTGTTATGGTTTCTAGGCCTCGAAAATTCCACTGAATAATTCTTTTCATCATGCTTACGTCTCAGGAAGTTTTCGTTTGTAACGTTTATGTTGAGGAGAATATTTGTCCATAATGTATATGCTTTCCGGTTAGTTAGAGCTTTGTTTCTTGTAATCTATTTTTCTCTTGTATTTTTGGCCTGCTTGTCTGTTTGGTCTTGTTAATCGATTAGGTTCTCTTGACGAGCTTTGATTTGTAGTGAGATGGCGATTTTTTTTCTTCTATGTTCATTTCGCTTGGTTCTTCATTGATTTACTGGATTGTGTCATTTATTTTATGAGCCATTTCTTTCTTTTCTGGGCTTACAGCCATATCACCTTGAATAAACCGGGTCTCGCTCGATCAACGAAGTTAAGCAACATTGAGCCTGGTCAGTACTTAGATGGGTAACCGCTTGGGCACACCAGGTGCTGTAAGCGTATAGTGACGGATGTGCGTTGTGGTGCAGTGGATATCGGCTCGGAAAGAGAAATCGGTGAGCAGAGTTCGAATTCCAGTTGAATACTCTGCATTCACTTAAGCACTGGTACACTTGGGAAAGTCATTAATCCGTCCCTTCCCTCCAGTTATGAGTTAAATTACAGGGTAGGACTTGGGGACCCTGCCCTTAAAAACAAATCCTAATGAATCATGATACTCGAAAAGAAAAAATATATTACTAGACACAAAACTGATATAAAAACAAAAATTAATTGTTGAAAGTAAAAGGTATTGCCACCAATAAATAAATAAAAATTTAGTTGGTAATAAATAACCCGCCGAGGTTGATATGCCATAAAAACAAACAACCAACCAACCAACTGTCTTTTCTGAATGTTTAGCGGATTCTTTTTTCTGAAAGATTTTTGCACTTGGGCTAGGAGTTTTCAGAAGAATTTGCGTTGTACTTATAAGATTTTTGTTTTAGATTGACAGGATAGGATTTGTTTTAACTATGGTCGCTTGACCTATATGTGGTATTTTAGTAGTTCCATTAATTTTTCAGTTCATTTGTTAGATTTGTAAGATTGTTTTTATTTTTATTTTGGATGTTAGTATGGAGATTTGTTATTTTAGTAATATTTGCGTATGATGTTGGAAAGTGAGATAATTTTGACATTTTCCTAGTTTCTTGTAAGAGACTAATTAGTGTTTAGTTTCTTATTTTTTTTCATTTTCCCAGGTGTTACACTCTTTAGAATTAGCTGAAAGTTATTTTTTGCAGTTTAAGCACAAATTAGACCATTCACAAGGTCATATCAGATGTGTGGTTCTACTTTGGATATTGCGTATCCTATTTTTATTTCTTTTCGTATAGTAGGTTTGTTGAAAGTCAAAATATGTTTGTATGTATCGATGTCATTTCTTTTTATTTCTATTCTTTTGAAAAGTCTTATGATTTTTCTTAATTGTGTAATCATTCTTAACTTCTTCCAGTATGAATCGCGACAATTCAGAGTCTTTTATTACTCTCTTAGACGAGTTAAATAATTAGTAAGGGTAATTCTTTTTTAACACTGTTTATTTGCTTGATATTGAGTATGTTTTCTGAGTCAAGTATTTTGTAGATTTAAATGATTTAAATATGTGCTATTCTTGTTTTTTCACTGATTTTTTCTATGATGGCTGATATAACCTTTTGTAACATGAAAGGTTAAACATTCTTTATTTTGCCCTTTAATTTCGATGACAGTTTAAATCGTCTTTTCTATTTCAGAAATTTCATACAGTCTCTTGAATTGTTTATAAATGTTTGTCATATAATTTTGCTTTAGTGTTCGTTGTCTGTGCTCCCTATTTGCCTCGGAGTACTTTTCTAGAAACACTAGCAACAGGGACAGCTCTTATTCGTCTCAGTTCACAGATGGTATATCCTGAACAAAAAAGGCCCTGAGAACCTTCATTCCCAACCCACCGTGCCTAACCAAGAATAGTATGATGTAAAGATTCTCGGTTATGTCGTATCCATTCACTTTCAATCCAAGTAGCCATTCAGATAGCCGATTGGAATTGATTGGACTACTCTAGCCACATATCTATCGCAGACTGGAACCGAAATGACGTGTTGTTGAACTCCTGGACATATTTATATCAGTTCAGGTGTCACTCAGTTATCAGTACATTCTACCAACAACAGCAAGCATGTTGTCTTACTTAGGGGGATTTGAATATTTAGAAATAAGTTTCTTAAAAGTACTTATATATATATATATATATATATATAATTGTTTCATGTGGTCCCCCTTTGTCTGTTCCATAAATACTTTCTTGGCTTCTGCTCCAACGAACTTAAGTCACTCGTGCAACCAGACTGGCAACTGGGTCCCACCCATTCACAGTTAGATTAACTGCAGCTTCTTCTCTCGCACTTCCCGCCTGTGGAACTCCCTTCCTTATTCTTCCTTTCCTGACGGCTACAACCCCCAGGAATTTAAATGCAATGTCAATACTCATCTATTAACCACTTGACCCTAGTTCTATCTTCATCACCCTGTATATCCTTTCCTTTATCTCCACTTTTGCAACTGTCATCACACCTGTATTCCCATCGTTCTCTTGCTTCTTTCTAACTGGTTTGTCTTTCTCTTCACTCTCTTCTACTTAATCTTTTTACTCTGTGGCATTACTGCCTTGCTCGGTGTGATGCGATTAAAAAATATGCATCACTGCGTGGACAGAGCATAGGCATACTATTTTCTGTAAGCAGATAATTTTGAATCATGATTTTTATCTATTTCTTCTATAGATTTTTCTATGGAAGAAATTTATTTTCCTGGGCATAAAGGTATTATCGTTAAATCTGACAGAATGTACGTGAAGTTAATTTATACAAATCGTTTTTAATCTATCTTGCTTCCTATACCACTCCATGATTATATTTTAATGTTCTACCCAGGACATGGATAAAATTGTTTCGAGAAAATCTCATGCCAGTACATGGAGAAGTTTTGAACGCTCTTAAACATTCATTGTGCAAAGGGTCCAGCTTTTCTGGTTTCTCTGTATACAAATGTACCACAGTTTAGTAGTGAGCTTTTGTGTGAATTATAAAGTTTTAGTAGTGTTTGTCGGTCGACATCCTATTCTGTGTGAACCACTTCCCGTAAGAGCTATAGTGCTTTGTGGCATTTTGATTTCAGATGTTTCATGTGAGGAATGAGAGTTAATTTTCTATCAAATATAACTCCACGAAATATATATACGGCAATAGAGGGCAATTTAGTTCCTTCGAATACAATAAGTGGCTCACATAAGTGGCGCATATTTGTTTAGAATTTGAATCTTTTATTTTGTTGATAATATTTACGTTCAATTGTAATCGACGTTTAATATTATGAATTTAATTGGTTCTGTAACATACCAAGAAATCGACAACCTACAGTAAGCTGTATATTCTAGGATCTACGCATTTGATGACGCTGTTGATTTTACAGTAGAGGGTTACTGTGTGAATACTTCCTTGTAGAATCACTTACTTTTGGTTGTGGGGGTTGTCGAGGGGGGATCCAAAAAAACAAAGTTCTTGTCAGAAAGAATGTTGCTTAGGAAGCTCGGTAGGTTTTATTTTAGGCCCAGATTCAGTATGCCCTTATAATGCCGCACTTCTATGTTTAGTTATACGCATTCGGAGGTAAAAATGACTGCAATCAGGTGCTCCTTTTTTATATAAAATCTTCATTATGAACTAGATAGTCTATAGTTTCTCTTTCCTGACAGAATCCAGGTTGAAGCTCAGTAATTAGTCTGTTTGATTTTAGGAACTATATAAATCTGTTGCTTATCATGTTCTATATTCTTGCATAAGCAAATTGTATGAGCAATAAGACGACAGTTACCAGGATCTGTACAGTCCTTTACGTTTTGAAATCTGTCATCTATCTCCATATATCTGGAAATTGGTCGCCAAACCTTATATTACTGCAATCCCCCAGAAGATACATAATAGATTGTTTGGGCAATTACCTTAAAAGGTCGTTATGTATTTTTCTCTGGACAGACGGGTGTACTGTGGGATTTGTTATGGTGTAAATCTGTTTGGGTGAGATGAACAATTTGTTATAACCACCTGAATTATTTGAATTGTGGTTTGAAGTTTTCAGAGTTTCATTTGATTTTTATTAATTGTTGTTTATTTTGGCTCGAATAATTTTTGAGAAATTCTCGGCTAACAGATTCACAGTGTTCTTTTTGTCAGTTTATTTTGTCTAGTTCTCTTGAGACATTTTTAGGGATTTTATTTTATTCCAGAGATTTGGCAAATCATATGCCACACTGATTTTGACTAAGTAGAGAGACTGAGTTCACGAACAGAATTTTGCAAAGAGTTTCTCTTGCAATTTTTGAGTATTTTGTAATGTTTGAATGAGATTAGGTTTGGCGTTGTTAAAGCAGATTCAAATTTGTGCAAAGCTGCTCATCGTAAACGAACAGCGCTCTTGCATTCTTCATCGAACTAGGTGCCTTCCGTTTATACGGAGCTGAGGTTCTTGGGATGCACTTCTTGTCAAAATCGATACAGTTGTTTGTAAAATCGTTGTCAGTGTTCTTACTCTTTGTCTGGGATGTGCGTCGTGGTGCATTGGATACCGGCTTGGAACAAGAATTCGGGAAGCCAATTTCAAATGCCAGTTGCATTCCCTGCATTCACTTATGCGCAAATACCCTTGGAAAAGTATTAGGCCACACCCGTTTTTTAAAGAATTGATGTATTTCATACTATCTTTAGTGGATAATTCTAAATGAAAATATAATGGTTCTTTTGCTATCATTACTTTACAGACATTTACAAGGCAATGAAGTAAAGATGAACTCATTCGAATCTCCCTAAATTTTCTTCATTCTTTCATTGATGAAACAGCAATATAGGTAATTATTAAATTTTTGTAAATTCATTTGATGCACATGTCTTTGTGCAGTATTAACAAAAGAACCATTCTATTTTTATTTGCAATTATTCACTTGCCAATAAATACTAAAAAATCGTATAAAATACATCCTTTTTTAAACACTTGGGCGGCCTAATAATTATGGCCGATAGTGTATATCGATATTTCTATCTATCTATCTATCTATCTATATATATATATATATATATATATATATATATATATATATATATATATATATTCATTAAATAAATTAAGCCGTCAATTATTAGAATTAGATATGAATACTGTAGTAATGTTCACAAATATCTATAGAAAAACGGTTTTTTCGTTCGTTAACGTGCATGACTATGATATTATAACATAAAAACTTTTTTGTTCATTTTCACGTTGTAATGAACGCTAAGCAATTAGTTAAGATATATTTGAATAAAGAAGAAAACTTACAGTAATTTCTAGCAACACAATTTTGTGGTTATTTTTAGTTGCCACAACTCAAACCCCTGACGATGATCTCGGAAGGAGATTAAAATACTTGGGAACATCGAAACGTAAATAATAGAATCATCTGTCGAAGTTACAGTTCATTTCTTACATTTTTTAATTATAATACGCGTAAGATTATCCGTGAGTATGAACGGATTTTATTAAAATTAAACAGACAAATGTTTGCAATTTATTTAATCTGACATGTCTAAAAGGACATTTGCTACGTGCATATATATATATATATATATATATATATATATGTAAAAATTATAGTGTAAAATTGCCCCTCACTGTTACCGTAGAGAGCATATACCATATTAGTTAATTAGACCTAATGTCAAACATGAACCAAACTACCCCACATTATAAGATCAACCATGAGGATAAAATATATATTTTTTTTATAAAAGTAGAAATGAGATTTATTCGTTAAAATATAATCAAATGTTTGTTATTATTGAGAATTTTATTTATGATTAAAACGTTTCTTTTTTGAATTCAAAATGAAAAGATATTTGAAGAAACATCCGGTTGATATTTTTGATACGTATACGATCGGAACAAAAGTTTGTACCTTTATTCTTTTACTTCCTTTATTACCAGACAACTGTGAATGAGAAAAATAACCAAAGTGAAAGAGAGAGTGACAGATTATTGCCTATCATTGGATTTTCGAATGTCTAAGCAGACGATTCGTAGCTCTATGTGAAAGTTCTTTTTCGTTGCATAAGAAAAGCAAATAGAAAGTTGAGGCGTAAGAAATTCATCCAGTTATTACGCGAATTTCTCGGTCCTTTTTTCCATAATTTACTTCCTTTTTATATGAGGCCTTTGGTGTAAAATAACATTTCCTCTTCTGTCCCGACACGTTTCTAGATTAAGATTTGTCTTTCCAATAATTTCTAATCAGAAGACTTTTTATTTTTCACATGTTACTCATTACATAAGACATTTGACACTAACAGTTAAGTTTCTGATAACTCACCGGTCATTTGGAAAAATCACTGTTTTATTCTAATGATTTTTTACAGACAGTTTTAAATGTGCTATCCAAGATATAAATCAAATTCTAGCAGAGCTTTTAATTAACTCTTCATGATTAGATATTATAGAAAATAGACATAAAACATTGTCTTATTAATAAATATCATTTAAAACATCGTTAAAATCTACACAATATTTTGTTAGTGCTGCTCAGAGAGATTCGGATGAAACTAAGATAAACCAACAGCATTACGTACATCATGGTAGTGCATTGAAAAAGAAGATATTCAGCAAGAAACCTTTTGAAATAATAATCTCGTTAACAAAATTAAATGTATTAAGTTTGTAAGATTTAAGAAAAGTCAACAGAAATTAAATGCAGTTTACATTTCATAGATTTGTTGTCTTTGTTACTAATGATCCTTAAATACTGCGAAGAAATAGTACTATGTAATTTTATTACATTAACCTTATTTTTAAGGAATAAGTACAAGAACGCAAACCAAAGGCATTTTCTTTGAGTGTCTTTATTCGGGATTTGATATGACTGATTTTAAAAAGAATTAAAAAATCCGGCATTGTGGTGCATTGTTAGAAATCAACATACTACTTTTTTTTATAGAGACTATTCGTTATTAAATTGAAATCACAGACAGACATACATATAAATTTTTCGATAAATCTATAAAACAATTCTAAAAAAAGGTGGAATTGAACTTTTCAGGATTGATTCTTCTCGAGATGGTGTTATTAGATTATATTGGCCATTATTAGATGTGTGAATATAGACAGATTTTATAATTTCTAAAAATAATTGACTGCAGTAGTGGTTCTGAGTTTCTGAAGGAGGAGTTAATAATTACATTATATACAGTCAGATTGTTGTCCTTATACTTGTTATTATTACACGTTTGTACCGCTTGTGTGACCCGGCATTAATCATGTTAATCTCCAGGGGATATTATTTGAACTACGGGCTATCTTACAATATAAATTTACCATTAAAATACTGATATACATGCGAGATACTAGCAAAGTTACATCTGTTGAATAGGCTGGCAAGTTGGAAAACACTTTAACACCCATATCACACAAAGCCCTTTGAACTCTGTCAATTATGCAAAGTTGAGATAAGATAGACCCACTGCAATGATTGCAGAAGCATTCCGTTTTTTATTTGATTTATCTATTTTGATGTTAGAATATTGTAGAAATTGTCAGAAAATATCCGGAAAGATACGGAAAACAAAACAATTTTTGCAAAATTTCCAGTTTTTGCAGATACAGGAAAATGTTTGGTATATATTCATTATGTATCTTTGATAATGACAGCTTGTACGCCAAGAGGTACTGACAGGATTTCACAAACCTGCTGCTATCATCCCTGCGAGTGAATTTTGTAGATGTAATTAAAAAATTATACACTTCATTTTTAGTAATTCAGTTTCTTTGAAGATTTACATCAATATTGTTATTGTAAACAATATTGTTACACATAAAAATATTATTTTACGTTACAAACAAATTAACGTGACTCAGTTTATTAATTCTAAACATGAAATAAATGATAATACTTTGAATGCCCCCTGAGGTAACCTTTATTAATAACGTTTCTGGCAACTCAAACGTAACGATTCCACTTTGCTAACCATTAAGCTAGCCCAGAATTTGCAGTAAAATGCCGAACTAATTCACAAGCTCATAATGCATGGTGATAAACGGGACTGTGGACAATTTTATGCGTTATTTAGCGCCTGAGTGGAGGAACTGTGCGCCTTATTAGAGCCACAAATTGCATAATCGAATTTACGTTTACGCCTGCCTCGCTTATTTGGATTTGGGAGAGAAACCACGTGCATGTGTTTGCCTGTTTCAAATTCAAGATCGATAGATGTGCAATAAAAAGAATTTTATGACTCCCCCAATTTTAATTTGAAGTGTTAATCAATCAGTTTAAATATATATATATATATATATATATATATATATATATATATATATATATATAGTGAATAAGGAACGAATAAATTATTAACATAGTTAAAAAAAATAATTTACACTAGAGTTCAATATAGAAATAGAACTCTGAAACTTTATTATAAGTTATAGTTTAGAACATGTAGAAATTTTAATTTACTACAAAAGTGTACATTTTGTTTTGACATCGAAAAAAGTGTCTCATCAGGTAATTAATAATGATGATAATGTTATTTTATTAAAACGAAAATAAAAAATCTCATTTCCAATTTTATTTGGGAATTTTTTGTACCAGGTGAAGAGGATAGAAAAAATGTGAAAACAAAAAAAAAATCGAAAAAAGTGAAAACAAAAAGAAAAGAGAGATACATCTGAAAGAAAGAGGAACACAGTAAAAATATATAAACAAGTGGTAATAAAAAGCAAAGAGAAAAACAGGAGAGAACGAAAGAGCAAAGACGAGAGAGCCGATGATAAGGGCTCTAAAGAGAAATAGACCCAAATTTAAGTAGTGATTGAAATATAGATAGGTGCACATAAGTGTCACGCGACATCTACGATTAACAAAAAGGAAAAAGTGAGAAAATGCACGGAGGGAAAAAAGTGTAGAAAAGATGACAGTAGAAACGTGAAAGAAATAGAAATGTCAAACAATTGGCCGTACATAGATAGATATATTCGTTGTTACATAGTATAAATCTAAACTTTTGGCATTTTTATAAAAAAAATGATGAAATCATATACACAAACATTGGGATTATTTAAAACGCAACAGATCTGAGGATATTTAAAAAATATCACATGCAAATATAAATTCATTAGTGCTAATAGAAAAATATTAAAACATAAATTCATTAGCAATAAAAATAACAAAGTATAAATAATAGTAAAATATATATTCATTGTTTTAATTTAATGTAGATGTCCTCCAATATCTGAAGGTTATTTTTACTGTGGGTAGAAGTGAATATTATTGTATTATTGACTAAAATCGTTGTTTTTCTAAGAAATGTTGTTTAATTGAACTATGATCAGAAAGGTGACAGGTAAGTCTACGAGAGAGGGTGGTTGTAGTATATATCTCCAACTTTTGTAAACCACATTTTTTGATTCATAGAACAAATAATATATGGTGTGCAATAGATATATCGGTTAAATTACGCAAAAATTAAAATGACATTGTAATCTCACTTGAACAGATATATTTACAAAAATAACTTGAAATGCGAAAAGTAAATTTATTCAATAAAATCACCATCGAATTCAACCACAGCCTCCCGAAGACGCCGGAATTTCTTGCTTCTGTTCTAGACAGCCACCTTCTTTATGTTGATGAAAGTTGCTATAACCCTTGCTTTAAGTTCATCTTTGGTGTATGCAGTGATTTTGTTATTCTCTTTTACAGATGCGCCTCACACGCAATAATCTGGCCAAATGAAAAATGTGATGTGGTTGCAAAAATTGTATGACAATAACGACTGGTTTCTGCGGCAATGTGCAGAATTTTATTGCAAGATATTATTTCTTTCAGCAGTCACCCTCTTGTTTAGAGTAGCACAAACTCCTTTTGATATAGGTCTCCGTGTTAAGTATGTCACTCTGTCGGTAGATAAATAAAAACATAAGATCGCCCATCACAAACGATGGGTTATGACCAAAAATCAATAATATTGACTGGATAAAATTCTATACAAAGTTATTAGATGACAGCAACTCTGAAATGTTGTAATAGATCTTTTTATCTTTTTTTTTTAATGAAGACGCTTCCTGGCTAAATCTGATTGAACACAATTCAAAAACTTCTACATTAATCAGACTACCAAAAGCGCACAAACAGAATATATTTATCTTATGATTAGGCAGCGCTCCATACAAACTAACCTTAACCAAACCGATCTACACAATTTGTCTCACACACAAAAATTGTAGGTGACCTAAGTTAATTAAAACAAACCGACATCAAAAACAAATATACGCCCATTTTAGACATACAATTACTAAAAACGAACGTTCCTAGAGAGAAATGCCTAAATCTACTAAAGTAAACTCATCACAAACAAAAGTATAATTACCTATACCCACACACGAAAACATAACAATGTGCGAGCTAATCACCAAATAATTTTTCTATACTTTTGGTAATTAATCCTATAGAAAAAAAAAATTGACTTCTCGATGGTATCTAATCTTAAAGACTTTCTTGCTTTTCTATCTTTAGAGTGGGAATTTTAAAATCACTCTACTTTCAAACTCTTATTTCAAGTGCATAGAAGACTCCATACTAATTATCCACAAAATAATATTTTATCAGATCGTGTCAACCAACTTAAGAGCATTGAACATGCAATAGAATTCAACTTTAAACTTGAAGCCAACTACACAGTTCGGTTGTAAATATCATTTTAGACAGAAGCGAAAGCAAACTCAATTTTGATGTTTCCAAAAAAAAAAAAACGAACGACCAACAGATAACAACCTGGTCAACGTCTATGAAAAACCGTTTATATAAAATTGTATCTGGTATAATTATAGGTCTCTACTTAAGAGCTTTAAGAATTTGCAGCGCCCAATACCTACCTAAATAAAAATGTACATAGACAACATAATATTATTTATCACATGATTACTTCAAATAAAGCTATAATTCACTGGGACGTGTCCTTGTAAATACTGTAAATTTTTACAAGAACTCATTTAAAAATATATTTTTTAAAATGACACTTGTCTATGATTCTGATATAATGCATTGTAGCTGTTTAAACTATTTACTGTTGTTTTCATCTTTATTGGCATATCCACGAAGTTTCAACTGTTTATCCTCCGGCCTTCTGCAATGTTAAACAATCCAAGTGTCACTCACTGATGTACGAAGGGACACGTGGCCTAGTGGATAAAACGTTGGTTGAAATAATAAAAAGGTGACTCCTTCCAAAGAGATGGGCATTCAATTTTGGAATATTTAGTTATTTAGAGAATTAACTGATAGATATGTTACGTAGAACCAAAACAATCTTCGGTTTAAAATTGCAAATTATATTACCTAAAAATGATAGGAGCGTACCAAGACAGAAACGTTGTTAATATGACAATAAAGATAAGGTCAACAGTCCAAAGAGTCCAAAAAAAAATATATATATAACATACCTGACTTCCTGGGAGCAAATGTTTGGAACATTTACAAGGGAAAATTTATTAAGAGCTAAAAAGTAGATGGAATTGTGGAGAGTAATGACCAAATGTCTTGAAGTGGCATGTCACATAAAAGACATTTTAGTATTATGTTGGCTTATATCCCAACCGTATCGTATATTCTTTATTTTTGCTTTGTAAATATTTATTAAAATCTCGTTTGATTCACCTAAAAAATCTGCAGATATTTTGCCCTAATGTTTTTGACTATTGGTGATAAACGTATGTGTATAATGATTAAGCTATTGTAACATACAATTACTATAGGGTTGTATCTAATACTACAGGTGTTCTACATAGATTTGATTTTCTACAAATTTTGTTGTATTATGTATAGTTAAAAATTATATGAATTCTTATCTTGAACGTTTCGGTAACTTTGATATGTTGATCACAACTGAAAAGTAAGTTCGATTCTCACCAAATATCCAAACTGCTTATAAAATAACCCTATAAAAATAGTTTACTTCTTTAATATTCCTTACATTCAAATATATTTACGAAGAATCATATAAGTATTTCTGATATTCAATAGAATAATTGAACCAGAATTAGACAAAATATAAAGGAAAAGTAAGAAAAACTGTAGAATGATAAAGGTTTCATTTTTTCCGAATAATTTCAGGACTCAAAACCAATATATACAGACTGCAGTCAGCAAGTTCAGTTCAAAACGGCCGCCATAAAAATAGCAAATTTTCTGATTTGACTATCGCTGGAAGATTCGAGAAATGAATATGCAAAGTCACACAGAATTGCTGGAGGCATTATGTTCAACTAGAGTTGAAATGAAAAGAATATGTCCGAGGGCGGTTTTTTTGTTATATTGTAATCTACACAAGGTAAGATGATAATATTCCAGCTAAATATGTTATTGAAATAAATATTTGAGTAACTATATTTAGCGTCAAAAATGACGGCAATATATACATTGATGTACTACTTTTGAGGATCTGATATTAAGACATTATAAAAACAGCTTAAACTGTTGAGCGTAACAGTAAAGAATATATACAAATATATATTATAAATAATATTTTAGAAAATGTACACATTTTTATGCACTACAAAGTGTACATTTTGTTTTAACATTGAAATTACAATGTCTCATCAGGTGATCTTTTTACACCACTTGATGAGACATTGTAATTTCAATGTCGAAACAAAATGTACACTTTGTAGTGCATAAAAAAGTGTACAATGTTCTAAAATATAATTTATAATAAATATTCACTGCTCTATATTATGTATCGAGTACTGTTTTCTACGTTGTAAATTTTTCTTTGTTCAGTATTCACACGCAATGGCTTCTATTATAAGATTATATCTATATATACATAGACATATACATAAACAATGGCCTCTATTATAAGAGTGTATATATATATATACACACACAATGGCCTTTATTATAAGAGTATATATATATATATATATATATACACACACAATGGCCTTTATTATAAGAGTATATATATATATATATATATATATATATATATATATAAAACATAGTGACGAAACACGTATACTGTCTTAATATGTATAGGAAAGAATATAAATAAAAAGTTTTGAATTTAAAAATGTACTTTTTTTTGACAGTATTTGTTTATTTTTATTATTGTATTTTATATTTCAGACCGCCCTTTTACTGAAAAAAATTTTAGCTATTGAAATATTTGTAAAGATTCAACACAACTATGTCCCTATTTAACACTAGCTTGTGTGTATTTAATTTTAAAATCCAGTATTTTTCTTTCTTTCTGTGTGTTTAAAAATTTTTTTCAGATATTCCAAGAAATTTTTATCTAAAACAAACAGACTTTCTCTACGGACGCACCGCATGTTGTGAACAAACACACCACGTGATGTAAACACAAAAAAATATTCGGACGCTTTGTGAAATACGTTTCTAATTCAAATTAAAAATCACTTGTTTCTGATGAAGGACTGAGAGCGGTCTGAAATATAAAATACAATAATAAAAATAAACAAATACTTTCCAAAAAAAGTACATTTTTAAATTAAAAACTTTTTATTAATATTCTTTCCTATATATATATATATATATATATATATATATATATATATATATATGATGGTCTTTATTTTTGTTTGTTTTTTTTGTTTTTTTGTTTTTTTTAATCGTTTCACCCCGAGCAAGGCGAAAACGCCACTGATGTGCAGGGGGCTACATAAGTGTAAGAAGATTAATTAGAAAAGTGTGAGGAATACAAACTAGTTAGAAAGGAACAATAGAAAGCTGAGAAAGCAGGTGCGATGACAGATACATAGGTGGAGAGAAAGGGAAGGTTATACGGGGTGGGGAGAGAGCTAGAGGCCAGTGGTTAGTAGATGAATATTGACATTGAATTTAAATTTCTGGAGGTTCTAGATGTCAGGAAAGCAAGAATACGGGAGCGAGTTCGACAGGCGGGAAGTGCGAGAGACGAAGCTGCAGGAGTAGAATTGTCGTCTGCATTTGGCTAACCTGACTGTGAATGGGTGTGACCCAGTTGCCAGTCTGGTTGCGCGAGTAAAAACCTGTTGAGCAGGCATCAGTGACTTAAGTTCGTCTGAGCAGAAGCCATGAAAGTATTTATAGAACAGACAAAGGGAGGCCACATTTCGACGATTGGGAAAGTGGCTGCAGTCGAGCCGCCAGATCAGAACCTATCACATTACAGACTCTCCTTTGTAGCCTGTCAGGTACACTGAGGAGAACGGCAGGGGCACCTGAGCATAAATGGCAGCAGTACTCCATCCACGGGCCGAGGGTTGACTTGTATATATGCAGGATGGATTCAGGTGGAAAAAACATCCTGGATCGACATAGTGACCCAACCTTCTTAGCAGTAGATTTTGCTATGGATTCAATATAGTGGTTCCATTTGAGGTCTGAGGAAAAGGTAAGGCCGAGGAGGCGTAATGTATTACTCTCCGGGAGAATCGCTTGGTCCATGCTTATGGGAGGCACGAGAGGTTGCCTGTACTGGTTGACAGACAACAGCTTGGTCTTAGACGAATTGAAGTTGACCAGCCACTTCTTGCCCCAGTTCCCCACAGAGTGTAGATCCCGTTCAAGGTCAGCAGCGAGATTATGTCTGTCCGCCACGCCAGGTTTCTTATTGGTGGGGAAGTATATTGTGCTGTCATCTGCGTAGATGCCTACTTGGGATTACTATCGCTTTCCTTTGCTCACGTATCACTAAATGGTTGTAATTTAATTGAAATGGAAAACATTTTAAAGAAAAAAAATCAGTCAAAATGTTTATCAGGCACACACACACACACACACACACACACACACACACACACACACACACACACACACATATATATATATATATATATATATATATAATGGTCTTTATTATAAAAGAGATGCTTTAACATCAGAATATTTAATAAAATCAAATGCTAAGAGACATACACATATTCAACGCGTTACTAGTTGGAAAATATTTCAAGTTCTTAAAATACATTACATTTTTCAATGTTGATTAAATGCTTTTTTTTTTGTTTTCCCCCAAGACGTATTTATAAAAAGACGGTTTTATTCATCGTCGGTGTCTTCCCAGGCCACCCTATATTATCCCATGTGATTTATATCTCTTCGAGGGATATAAATAAGAAAAATGTTTCGTTCCACTTTCGCCCGCTACCTTTGAAAATTTGAAAATTCAAAATGATCAAGCTGTAAAGTCAATATCCACAGATCAATTGACTAGATTGTAGCAAGGTTTGTTAAAACACGGTGCTCATGTTAAGGGCATACAAGTTGAACACCATTAAAATAATAAACTTTGAACTTATTTCAAAATTTTTCTGAGATTTTTGTGCTTTGAAGTTTATGTTATTTCAGTGCAAATGTTTATTTTGTTTGAATGTTTAACATTATTATGTCATAATAAATTTAATTTTTATTTGCTTATATGTTTCTAATTTAATATCTGCGAGTAACGCTTCTAATTTGGACGGGGAAATATTTTAACATTTGTATGAACGTTTCGAGTCGTAACGTTTATTTCATTTAAATGATGAATATTCATTTTAATTGAATGTTAAATTCCGTAATGTTATAAATAAGTTAATATTTTCTAAGATTCACACTAAAATTTACTCTTTGGATGTTTTTATATTTTATTTATTTATTTTTGAGTATTCCGGGTTATTGCTTTATCGGTATGTTTTTTAATCTGTAATGAATTATACTAAGATATTTTGGCTTATACTAAGTTAAATATTTATTAATATGCTTTCAATAATCTTATCACCCGGTCGTTACTCCTTCCCTTTCTCTTGAACAGCGCTAAATGCTCATCCCTTTTTTACTATTTAGGAAGTGGTTTTCAGTTTCTTTCTTCTCCTTACGTCTTAATTGTGGTGATATCGCAATTGATTTATGATGTCTGTGTATGACGTTACCGGATTGGCAGTGTTCTGCTTCGGACTGGTAGTTAGGAACCTGAATACTTGCTTAGCGTCTGAACAGACTATTCTGATCAACAGTTGAATAATATTGGGGTTTCTTGTAGTGACATGTAATGCAAGAATGGGTGTTCCAGCAAATGCCTTCGGTGGGTAACACTGACTCAATACTGCCGTCTGTGATAGTTTCTTTCCCACACATTTGGCATCTACTGCAGGCCTTTACTTACAGAAAGAACCCTAAATCACGACAGCACATAAATATATTAAGCTAAACTAACCAAACAAAAAAGACCTAAAACTATCACCTTTTTTCTTACGTATCCGTACCAACTTTTACAATGTGAAATCGTTCCTTTATAGAAAGTCCCCTGACATCCTAGCTCACTGCTAAACCAACCCCAACCCTACAATTCTCATCCCTGATTTCTGGATTATAGATAACTTCTTTTCTTTAGGAAGAACTGCAATGTCCACATGCATATCATGGGTGCTTATGTTAATAATGTAGGTACAGATCTCTTGAATCTCCTGTCACTCCTACATGTGTCTTTATTTCAATAAGCTATCCTTTCTTTACAGCTGTACTTCTCTTGATTGCTGCAAACTAGATTGTATTTAAGATAATACCGACTAAGCCTTTTCCCTTCATTCATCCGCTAACGTATTTGCATTCATTGAATTCAATGCCCATCTCGTGGCTGAAAAAAACTGTTACTAATCTTACTGTAATTCAAACGATTAACTTTTGAATCACAATTTCTCATGCAAGTGGTCAATTTCCCAAGTAAATAAACGGAAAATCTTCACTTTTAGATCTCTTCTTTACTTCTTCCCTTGACTTTTGCCAGGTTATGCAGCTTTGTCCTCTTAATAATTCTGATCATGCTGTGGTGGCTTTAAATATCTATTTTTCCTCTCTCCACATCCAGAAACCTCCTATCCCTAGAATGTCTTACTGCTATCAACGAGCAGAGTGGGCTATATTCCTTATCGATGACCCTTAAAACACAGTATTTCGTCTCCCTGCTCAACACTGAACCTTTGGAGTCTTCTCCTCTGTGCAAGCTGACATTGATACTGCAATTCCAGGTATAAAGTTTTGACTTTCACTCGTTCTACTTGGTTCTTTATTGCTTTTTCGGCTGCAATCATCCACAAGAATAATTTCTTTTGGCTATTCCGGAATGACAAGCTTGCTCCCGATAAGTAATTTTATTTCTTTACTCGTAATGAATGTAAGCATGTTCTAAATGATGCTAAGATAAAATTAAGCAGCGTGTAGAATCACGAATACTTGGTTAAAGTAACTGCCGGAGGATCTGCAAGAGTGTGATGAACAACAGAATTCTGGATCCCTCTTCTATTCAATCAATTCAAAGTCCCCATATCCACAGCATACAAGGTCGAGCGTTTTACTCCAAACTTCTTGTCCAACTTTACACTTTACTGGTCTGGAGTACCTACATCCAATTTCTCACCTCTAACTGAGACTCAAAATTGATATATAATACTTATTCAGAAATTATAACATAAATATGTTATAATGTCACTACAAAAGTAGCTATTTTGTTTCGACACTTCTTGTGTCTTATCAAGTGATAAGGTTTAGGTCTTCTTAAGTTGAAGTGTTTTAGAAGTTTCTTTAAATCCTTTAACTTGAAATAAGTCACATCACTTGATAATAAACAAGAATTCTCTAAACAAAATAGCTGCTGCTGTAGTGATATTATAACATATTCATGTCATAATTTCGGAATAAATATTATTAGCTCTACTTTGTATTGAGCAATTTTTAATAGTATTTCTTTGAATACAGAATATTATTCCATTCATACGTACCCTATACTTTATACATATACATATATATATATATATATATATATATATAATGATCTCTGAAAAATAAATTAATTTCTATGTTTGACTCCCACAGGACAAGCCTAATTGCTAGATTTCCAGGCACCGTTCTAAAAATGAGCCACTAAGCTTGTTTCAGTCTTATCCAAACGAAAACTTACCTCAGTGATTCCAGCTTTTCTTCCTGTTGGAAGTTGTTCTTTGCAGTTTCCGTTTTTAAGAAATCTTGAGAGCCCTCTAAACCCCTATAATTATCGACCTGTTAGTCTCTTACCACTTTGTGGCGAGGCTTTCGAAGCTATTACCATAGCTGAAATAGTTAGGTATCTCACAACCATCTATCAGGCAAGCAATATGGCTTTTGTTTCGCTAGGTCAACTGGTTGACATGATATGATACCGACCATCACTGAATTTATATAACAGGCTCTTGATTAGAACAGCGAAGCTCAAGCTTCTTGATATCGCGAACGCATTTGACAGTTTGGGTTACTGGTCTTGTGTGCAAGCACCTGGGCTACGATATTTTGGGGTGATTTTTTGAATGAAATTCAATCGTTCTTATGAAATCTTGATATAAAGATTGTTTTCGACTGGCATCCTTCTAGATGATCTTCTACGAATGCGGGCATCCCTCAAGGTTTAATCCTAGGTCTAATCTTCTTCTAGTCTATTTCCATGATTAATTCCAAAGTAGGTATCTATGCAGATGTCATCACCATTTACATCCGCCTCAATAAGATACCCGCCAAGGCTAAAAAAGTAAACCTGACTGCTGATCTTCAAAAGAACCTCTAATTTGATAATGAAGCCACTCTCCTTTAACCAACATAGAGAAACTTTCTTACCTACCATCAGAATAGAAAATGCTACTCACCAGGAGAGCAACACACTTCCCTATATTAGCTTTACACTCTCAAAATATCTCAAATGAAATTAATACACAAAATTTATATCTGCATCTATTGCTAGTGATGTGTCACTGTGTCGCGCCAAAATCCACCTTGGAAATTTATAAATCTAAAATTAGTATGTGCATTAAATACTGTATCCTTATCTTTCCAGGTGCTTCAATATTCTCGAGCTTTCCGACAAATTCCAAATGAGAATCTGCAATATAATCGATCCTGATATAGCAGTTCACCTTCGATCACTTTCCCTCCAACGTGATGTGTCTTACCATTGTATATTCTATAAGTATTTTCGCGGCAACTGCTCTGATTAACTGTTATTCTGATTCCCCGACCACATGTATTTACACGTCTTACAAGATTGGCATCAAGGTCCCGACCATTTAATGTCAAAATAATTAAATATAACCGTTACTTATACTCTGACAGTTTTTCTCGCACTTTCTGTTATGGAACTCCCTTCCGTTTCCTTGCTTCCCTGATACCTACAATCTCCAAAAGTAAAGATGCACAATCAATTGCGATTTTCTATCTACTTGATTCTCATCGCATCATTTCTTCGACATATACTTTACCTTGTTTTTTTCTTTCACTGTAGACAATTGCGCACCAGTGGTGGCCTAGCTCTGCTTGGGGTAAAATGATTGTAAAAAGTATTCTTTCCAGCAATGTTTTGAGTAGGTTTATGTATCTTATATTTTTGTTTTTATCACACTTTAGAAAACAGTTCTTTCGTTCTCTTTTGCCTATATATATATACATAAAATAGCTGGAAAATTAAGTAAAATTTTAACACCATTTCTCGGCTCAATAAGTCCATCACATATAAAAAAAAAATATATATATATATATATGATGAAATATTTCACCTAAATAAAAAATTATATAATTTTAAAAGGTAGTACAACCACAAATTGGTATAAAATTATACTTATATATATCAGTATAGCACGGCGTTGCTCGGGTGTAATGAAAGTTTTAAAAGTAATCCATGGTCCTGGAGCTCAGACTCTTTGAACGTTGGCACGAAAGACTAAAATGCAATATCTGTTTCTAGTTAAAGCGAAAACGTAAACTGAAAGAAAAATAAATGGATATAAATCAAATTTTGATTTCCTGGTATCGATATCAAATAAGTTTTTTAGTCGTAAACTGAATGTTGAAGGCAAAATAAGTCCTCTGAGTAAATGGTATCATGTCTGAGACTAAGAACTACAATTATGCATACTTAGAGCCAAACCCGAAGCAAAAACTAAAATAAAAGGGCTGAAAAAATACAGATATACAGGCAGATAAACAGACACACACAAACACAAACATCCTGCCTTATATATATATATATATATATATATATATATATATATATATATATATATGTTTATAAATTTTCTGCACTATTATAAGAACTGTAATCTTAAATATTCTGCATATTGTTTCTTATGTCTTTGTCTATGAGTGCATCAAATTTGATTTAAATCGGAACACTCCTTCTATAAACTGATTTTTTGTATTATCGATTTCCAATATTTATCGGGGGTAGCTCGACACAAACCTAGTAAAGAACACCCGCAGACGCTTATAGTACAACTGTGTAAATTTTCAAGAAAATCGGTTTAGCCGTTTCGGTGTCTATAGGTAACGGACACACACACAGAGACACACACACATACACACACAAAGTTCCATTTATAAATAAGTTTAGATTATACGTTTAAACTGTTAAAAACAATTCCTGCATTATCTATATATACCGTTAAAATGAATGTTCATGTCTCTTGTATAATTGTATAATCGATTAATTGCAGATAATACATTGCTGAAGCTGTTATGCAATTATTATCATAAAATATCTATCATATAAAAAGTCTAAATTAAAACAATATATGTAAAGCTTTATTAATAATAGTCATTTGACTATTAATAGATGCTTTTATAGTTGTCTCACTTTAATTAAACATATAAACTAAATGCAGCTTTTATTTAAATTTTTATTTCAAAGGTGACGATAATAATTATATCTAAAAACAAATTACTATTATTCTGTAATAAGTAATTATAAAGTAATAAACATTTCTTTGTTTATATATAATTTTACTATTGATTCACTTTAACTATATGTAGTGCTTAAGCATATACATTTTGATTATTATTATTTTTTTACTCTAAGTCGTCTTTTCTCTTTTGCAATTGACACACGAATTTTCAATTGGGATATATTTGCGCAACTAATTTTACTTTTGCTGTATGAGATTAACTTTAAGCATATTTATTAAATCCCAAGCACAAATTCAAAAATAGTCTCGACAAATCGAGAGACTCACATTAAACTCTTCAAATACCTCGATGTACGGATCAGTTATTTTCAATTTAGTACAGGAGATAAGGAAATTAAACAGAATAGGGTTGTTAATTAATATCGCCCAACAACAAAAAGTAATACAAAACATATATTCTCGTTAGATCGATACTTTTATCGAGTCAATGGGTAAAAATCTCTTCTAGCAAATGATTCCCCTTCTTCGTATCTCGTGACAAGAACTACATAATCGCACACAGTGGTTAACAAACAACATCAACTGAAGATTTACAACAGTGGCAACAGCTAAAATGGATTACATTCTAGTCTTTAGCAATGTGAGAAATCAATTAATCTTCAGCAGTGAACATAACACACCTGAAACAATAATATAAGAAGTCTACATGGTGTGATAAATAAATTATCGTCTAATAACACAAAACTCAAAATAACGCTTACGTCTCTTTTTAACATATACTGTGTACGATAAATTGTTTTCGAAATCTAGCCAAAATGAAAATAAAAATGACACCTAAATTTCTTTGCATGTGAACCATTCGTTAAGTTCATCGAATATTCTTTCACATCTGATCTGATGCTTCTAATATGCTTCTAGAAATTATCAAATTCCAAACTGAATCCTGCAAGGTTATGGATTATGATTTGATATAAAATCTTCAGCTAAGTTCTCATGATTGTCACGTAGCTTACTAGTGTCTTCCTAGAAATAATTTCATGGTAATAATTCGGACATGGTTTGCTCTTTCGTAGCCAGACATCACGAATTTTAACGCCATGCTAGATTGGCAGATGAGTCAAATAGTTTTATAGTTGAAACTGCTAAGTGTAACTGGATTTACGTTTTTGATAATGTCTTCTATCGCATATTTCGCTTGTGAAATCTTTCAGTTTCTGGTCTTCCAGACAGCAGTCTTTAAAAAAATAAATCCAACAATAATTTGTCTCCTTGAATCACTGACTGTTTCTTGTCCTTTAACTCATTTAGAATTTTTTTCGCAGTTTTTTTTATTTTAATATCATAATCTCCTTCATCTTAATGAAATTATTACCTTGCTTTTAGAGAATTTATTCAAGTCAGATTTTTCTTTTGTCAACACGATTTATAACATGATAGGCAATAAGCTGTCTTATGTTTCCACGACCTATCCATAAATTGATTCTGCTTGCCTTTGCGCTGCTGAACTAGGGACCATCGATTGTTTGTTTTTGATATTTGGTTTTGTTATTTTCGTAGCAATCTTTCTGGGAAAATTCAGAACAATCAAATTCGAGTAAGTTTGTTTATTTATGCTAGGCAGAATATGGAGATTTTCTAAGCGCGGCTTAGATGTGACACAAGGCCAAAAGTATGGGACGCCGCGTGAGGATCGAACTCACTACTCATTTGCAGTAGTTCTAGCAAAAAAACCTTACTGACTATTACAACACCTCGAGGTGCCCATGCCTGGCACGATATGAGTGGATATGTAAGAGATCCCCCACCCATTATGAACTTTCCTGGCTTTAAAAATCAGTAACTGATATAAGTTTTCCATTAAATGAATCAACGATATTTCTCGCAATGGGATTAGCCGATGTCATCGTTAGATATAGCCTTAGATATATCAGTCTTTAGGTTAACGGGCAAATGCAGCCATACTTTCGAAAAGAACAGATAAAGTTGGTTCTGTTGAAATTACTTTTCCCTTTTAGGAGATGTGATGGCCCCGATATAAAAGTTTACATATCCTTGTAGTGGCAGTAATTGCCAAACCTGTATAAATGCAAAGGTGGTTTTATTTGACATAATCGAATGAATAATTTTTTTTTAATCATTTCACCCCGAGCAAGGCGGAAACGCCACTGATGTGCAGGCGGTTACATAAATGTAAAAAGATTAATTAGAAAAAAGTGAGGAGTACAAACTAGTTAGAAAGGAACAATAGAAAGCAGGTGCGATGACAGATACATAGGTGGAGAGAAAGGGAAGGTTATACAGGGGTGGGGAGAGAGCTAGAGTCCAGTGGTTAGTAGATGAGTATTGACTTTACATTTACATTTCTGGAGGTTGTAGCCGTCAGGAAAGCAAGTGAAATCTAGACAACACTTTTCAGAAATCTGCGGCATGGAACATGACTACATAAACAAAACTTTAAGCTAATTTTTCTGTTTTTTTTTTATTTTAGATTTGTCATTATTTTAGCATCCTGCTGACAATGGTGAGAACCGATGATGTAATCATTAATTTCCTCCAGTTTTACTAAGAAATAAAACACTGTATGTATTCGATTAATGTGTGAGGTTTTATGATCATTTTTTTTTATTTTGGTTAAAACATTAGAGACGCAATATACAAAGGCAGTTTCTGAATATGTTAAATCTATGTATTTTTGGTAACTCATTGCACAATGTCTTTTCTGGAGTGAGTAAAGTTCGTGTAAAATCATTTATGGTTCGTATTATAAGTTAACGCATACACAAGTATATAGGGTATACACTTCCACGAATGTAAACTCTTAATATCAGTATATTTAGTGTTAAGTGGATGGCGGCAGTGTCGCTATTGTAGGTAGAGTCAATCTTTAAAGCTTCATTTATTACTCAATAAATCGTGTGTTTATGTAAACAGGATATTCGATTAACCTATAGGTTATGGATTTTAGAGTGGGATTGACGCCCTAAATTCAAATTACTGCCAAGGCAATTATATTAATTTTCTCAGAAATACACTTCGAATTATGTGAATCCATCCTAGCCCAACAGGTAGGCGTTGCTAGCAACCAACACTGAGCTTTCTAAGAAAACAACCTGAGAAAAAGAAAATGTTCAATTCAGTTTTTGAAGAATGATTTGATCTTTCAGGATAACTTCGCCTAGACATACATGAGTGCATTTGGTGACCAAGCAAATATAATGTGTAGCAGAACTGTGTTTTCCCATCTGGAATCAGCTTTGAATAGATTTTTTTAATTTTTTTATAATATTTCCAGAGAAAAATACCCTGGTTTCAATCTGAATCAATAGTACTCTTTTATATATCATGACAAGCAAAATAGTATTTTTTATTTGCACATGAACAAAACAATCTCTTTCACTTTCTAGTCATATACCCTATCTTCAGCGTAAATTTTATGTTTTTTCAACGGTTTAAATAGCTGATAAAATTTCTATCATCAGAAACAACAAAAAGTTTTCTTGAAAATAGAAAGATTTCGGCAATTAAATCACTTTCAATGAGAAGTCAAAATTAAATCTTACATATATAAAATTATTGCATCCCTTGAGGATTCGTTAATTACATAGACTGCGTGCGTTGTGTACACAATTATTTTAACACATGGATTTTATATTAGTATCTAGATATACGATGGATTGAGCCCTTCTATCTTACGGGGTTGCCGTTTCTGTATAGATAGCTGTGATACTATTCATTCTAACACCCACTAATCACACGATCACATAATGAAAAGCACTGAGAGAATTGATTTGTATTTGGTAGCCAGAATGACTACATTCATATATTGATCCCACAGGGTTCTTTGATATCACAATCAATCCTAATTATTTTCTGGCATAATCCGAACCGGAATAAAAATTGCATAATGACATGTTAGAATTAGCGGAGAAACCAACATTTTAAAATGAAAACCTTTATTAGTATTAGAAACGATTACAGCATTAAGTGAGCCTCAGAAGTCTACTTTTTAGATAATTTATTTAAATAAAAACAATTAAAAAATTTTAAGTAGAAATATCACGCACTAATCGGTCAATGAATCCGGAAGGCTTCTCCAGAAATAGGATAATTTTTCCATCAGTATCGCCATTTTATGTAATTTATTATTTGTTTGATGGTTTGTATTTTGTTAGGTAGAAAATATATAGCCGAAATATTAGCGCCATTTTATTGGAATTAGAACGAAATCAATTATGGAATTTACAGTAAATCCATAATAAGAATTCCTGATGAGCAATTAGCAAATAGTAAAAAATACAAAAATATCGGTGAATGGAAAAGTTATAAGAAACTCAGCAAAGGAGGTACGAACATTAAAAGTAAATTAAACTGAGCTAACGGCAGTATCGACGGACAACACAAATTACAAAAACCGTAGCAGATAAAACAAAATAAATCTAAAATATCGAGTCCTGTTCTTAAATAGTTTCATCAGATCGAGACTTTTCTGTGAATGCTACGTATAGTTATGAAACAGTTATGAAATATCTAAAATGTCAGCTGCATTTATACAATAAACGGTTTCTAAAATCAATGTGTGTGTGTTTTGGTGAAAACCAAAAATTTTCGAACTTTTTTTTTTGGACTAACACGACAGAATCTCACACAAACACGGAAGAGATTACAGAGATTACATCAGCTAGAAACTTTCAAAACCAACCATCAAAATATATATAAAATTTAACTAGTAAATAGAGAGGAAAATAAAAACGAAATCAAGATTCTGACATTTCACAATATTTTGTTGTTACAAAAGTAATGGCTCGAAAAATTATATTCTGAAAAGCCATGTTAACATAGTATTTTTTAATCGTTTCACCTCGAGCAAGACATTCCACTGCCACTATTGCGCAGGGGGTTATACAGGGTCGGGGAAGTGATTCGAAAAAGGATGGTTAGATATAGGAAATGTCAGAAGGAGGAGTAAGGGTACCGAGAATGAGGGTTGGTTAGATGGTGAGAGTGTTTTGAGAGAATAGATGCAAATTAGTGTGTTAGGAGGTGTCTATTGACCATACATTTAAACTCCTGGAGATTATAGCTGTCGGGAAAGCAGGCATGTGGAAGGGAATTCCACAGGCGGGAAGCACGAGAAAAGAAGCCTTTGGTGTAGAAATTACGGTTACATCTTATCTGCTTCACTGTAAAAGGGTGGGACCTAGTTGCTAATCTAGTATTTCGTGTAAATCCGTACCTAGGCGGTACCAATGACCTAAGTTCATCGGAGCAGAAGCCGTGAAGGTACTTATAAAAGAGGCACAGGGAAGCCACGTCTCGCCGGTTAGAGAGTGGCTGCAGCCAGTCCGCCAAGTCAGGATCGATGACGTTACAGATTCTCCGTCGTATTTTGTCAAGAAGCCCGAGGTGAGTAGCAGGGGCACCCGACCAGATGTGGTAGCATTATTCAATACACGGGCGGATGGTAGATTTACATATGTGCAGGATAGATTCAGACGGGAAAAATTTCCGGTCTCTGCACAGGGAACCAACCTTCATAGCAGCGGACTTAGCAATGGATTCGATACAGTCATTCCATTTGAGGTCCGCTGAGAGTGTAAGGCCAAGGAGGCGTAGTGTTTTACTCTCAGGGAGGCAATCCTATTCACGCTGTATATTAGGTGAATTTTAGTATATATGATTGAAGATGAATAAGATAAAGAACAGTGATTCAATTTTGACAAGGAACAACTCCAGACATCTGTTGACCAAACCCTGCGTCTAAGTTTCAGAGAAATATCTCAGACGCTTGGTGCCAGCACTGCAGTTGACTCACGCTATGTGCAGAGCATTGGCAAGGGGAAAAATCTCGGTAAATGGGTTCCTTATAATCACAATAAAAATTAAGAAATTGGGAGTTTTGAAAAGTGCATATTAAAGGTTTATTGCCTTGCTTGGGGTGAAACAATTAAAAGCATTATTGAATTTTAGTGAAATATATACATAATTTTTATGAATGCTATCATTGTTTAGAAAATAAGTCGATGATTATATACATTACCTTTCATTTATCAGATGCTCTTCCTGCGTAAGACCAATAATTCCTTTCTTAATCGAATAGTCACTTAAAAAGTAAATCCTTTGTGAAAAACGGTAAATGATCATGTCAATTAATGGCTTGATCGTGATGAGTCTTTCAAACATTTTTCAAAGCTAAAGATGCATTAGCAAAAGATTATGGTGACTGTCTGGTGGTCTGGAATTGATGCTATTCCTCACATATATCAGGATGTCAGTCAGAACAATAATGCATAGCTTTACTGCGATCAGCTTGCTGAAATGCATGCATGCACACTTGCAACAAATGAGAGTGGCATTGTTGAATCGACGTGGTCTAATTCTGCTCCACAATAATGCATGGCCACATGTTGCAAGAATGACGCTGCAAAAATTCAGATTTAGTATACGAGAGTTCACTACATCCGCCATATTTTACTGATCTTTTACTCAGTGCTTATCATTTTTTACGCATATTCTTAAATGTTAAACTTTTAGGTGCAAACTAGAGATGAAATTAGCTTCTAAAAGTTTTTTTGAATCACACACAATAACTTTATATCAACGAGGAATAAAGGATTTCATGGATCGATGTCCGAGATGCCTAGATGCTCAAGGCTCATACTTTGCATAATTTCAACATTTCTACAGAAAATCTTTCTAGAATATAATTATGTTCCTGAAATCGGCCATTATTTATATAACTGCTTAATAATTCAAACCGTTAGAAAAGTAAACTCTTATCAGTAGTGGAAAGAGCAGCTGGATTTGAAGAACCTATTCTTTCGATACATTATTTCAAGTGAAATATGTTATATATTTAATCGATAGTAGCACAAGACGTTTGGCCAATAAATACTAAATGTTTCCTTATCAGGAAACGGCTATTATTAACATTGCCAACTTTTAAAGAGTCTTTACTTAATGTAAAGTAGGGATTATTCGGTTTATAACATTGTATCACATTATTATTTCTACCTAGGATGGACAATCTGCTTTAGAAATCAATATCAGTAATATTGTTTTAATTCTTCATTTATTTATTTAGATATTTCCAAATGAGATCAAATAATTATGCCAGAAAGAATAGGGAAATATATATCAGATGCAATTCGAATGACACCATTTGTTTCTTTTATTCATTTGAAAGAAAGTCTAACAATCAGAAAGGTTATTTATATAATCATCGACTTATTTTCTAAACAATGATAGCATTCATAAAAATTATGTATATATTTCACTAACATTCACTAATGCTTTTAATTGTTTCACCCCAAGCAAGGCAATAAATCTTTAATACGTAAAGGGTTCACTAAATTTGAATGAACATGATAAAATATAAAGCTTTATAAAAAAGAGAGAAAAATATTTAAAAAATATTAAGGAATTACTATACGCTAAAAAGAACATACGATGTTGAAAAATTTCCAAAACATGAGACAAAAAAAAAGTTTTTTATTTAATCTTTGTTTCATTCGGGGAAAATAAAGTATGTTTTATTATTTTATTAAATTTTTAATAAAAAATTAGCACGTCTGAAAGTTTAGTTAAAAGTCTTGTTTTTGTTCTGCTTATGTGTCAACAAATTAATTTTGATATTCTTGCAAAATACAAATAATTATCGGAATTTAATGATTCCCTCAGAACGTATTCACAAATGGGGAAATTTGTTTTTAGAAAATTTTGTTAAAAATATATTTTTTTTACATCCCTTACCTCCATTTGTTATATAGCAAGAAACAGACAAACAGGGGGTATATATAAAAATATATATTATATTTTTATTAACGACGATGGACCGTGTCGCCTAGGAACAGGAATGAGAGAGCGCTCTTCCAAGGTTGACAGGGGTGACGACGGGAGTGTAGTCTCTCTGCTTACTCGTCTAGCTTCTTCTTCGACTTCTTTAGCTTCTTCGACTTCTGACTGACTCGTCTGTCGAGACTGACTTCTTCGACTTCTTCAGCTTCTGTCGACTGACTGCCTGTCGAGACTGACTTCTTCGACTTCTCTGACTTCTGACGAGACTCTGACTCTGTCTGTCAAGACTGACTTCTTCGACTTCTCTGTTTCGACTTCTGACTTCGACTGTGACTGGCAAATCCGTGTTTTTCGCAGTCTTTATATATCTTCCAAAACCGGGGACTCGTTTCTTCCGGCTTTGCCTTGATCACGCGACGCCTACACGACGCCTACGTAAATTCTCAGAGACACTTGTCTGTTTGCTCTGAGCTATTTCCGCTCTGTCGGAAATAGGGTCAAAATGACATCCGCTGCTTTCAATGACCGAAAACACCCACGCTTCATCAGCCTTCTCGGGTGGGGCCAGATTATTATATTACACTCCTCGCCCACCCATTTTCCAAAATGTTCACCTAAGAACATTTTAAGCGCAACACCCTCACTCTCCTCCCCATGCCACACAAGCCCTACAATTGTATAAACATGTGCATGCCAAAACAACAAAATATGTGCATGCTGAAACAAAAAAACAACAAAAAATATATATAGGGGAGCCTACATCGGCAACACGACAATGTTCGTGTCCATCTTGAAAATTGTTCTACCAGCTCGATGTTTCATAGTTCCTTTTCTTTTCTTTTTTTTCCTCCCCCCCCCCTTTTTTTTTTTAATATCCATCTTCACAGAATTGGGCAAAGTTCTTAAAAATGTTCATTTTCTTTCTCGACTGTCCATAAGCGTAGACTCTTCGATGCATAATCACATGATTATTAAGCGGTAACCGCGCTCTAGTTTCAAAACTAACATCGAGTAAATGACCTTTGACCAACACCATGCGTGCTTCTGCTCGAGTTTATTGTTACCACGTAACCTCATTTAATTTAATTTAATTTCAAACATACTATGTTTGAACACAGAAAAAATGGTCATTATTTGCCGTACATATCATTCATAGTCTGACCGAGAAATGTTCAATAGAAAATGAAGAAAATTACCCTGATTCCAACGTTAATCCGCATGCAATTTACTTGTGGAGGATATTAATTTAGTCTAAAAAAAAAAATGGACCCGTGACTCGTAGTTCCTTAGTTTGTGCAATGCTTTCCATTCCCTGAACTACTTCCTCTGGATTCAAAACCAAGCATCTCTGATTTGTTAACATCTCTCTGTTTAACGCCGAGACATTAGAACGCCCGTTGACACCGGAGTACCATTCACAGCGGATAACTCAATTTCCTTTTCCGAAGCACTGTTGCTTCTTTTACACTTAAAAATCCGCTTCCTGGCTATTATTCCCAGGATTATTATTACGCCGACCACGCCAGGAACGACACCTATCGTCAACTTCTTCGGGAGTTCCTCACATCCTTCACTAATCTCTCCATATTTACTAGTTTTCAGAAATTAATATATCTTCAAAAGATATTTCCCAAGTCACATAAATGAAAATTCACAGAGGATGTTGAATTTATGGGAACCTGCACAAAAGCATAAAAGTGAAGTACTTTCACGTAAATAAAAATAAGTTTTAGATTTTAATTTAATTTTCCCAAATCTCCCCAAATAATCCGAGTCCACCATATTGATAACAAAATATCTTTTCAATATCTGACACATATCGCGAAACACTGAGACGCGGGTGAATGTTTTAAGAATATATATATAATCGGTGTATTCGCAAAGAAATAACCAAACAATGCAGTTGTTTTCAAGCAACGATGTTGAGATATATTTATAATTGGCGATTTTGTTGGCTGTTGTTAACTGCATAATTAAAATTACACTTTAAAACTCTCGATAACATTTAAGTCATTTCTATGCTGTAGAAATGTCACGCAAAACACAAACATTTTTAAATTTTGACAATATCTGTGTAAAGATTACAAATTAACGTTTACGAACAAATTCTGTTGACGAGATCAAAATTAAAGAACCCTTTCGTTTCTCTGATTTTCCTATTGTGGTAGCATTCAGCTACATTTATAATTTGTTAACGTTTACCAATTTTGATTTAGTTCATGCAATACAAGGCCAAATGGAGAAAACGAAGAGGGTCATTTTACGCTAATACTCCAATTGGGGAAAGTTTGTGTACGTAGAACATCGATTGTTTTTTTTTTTTTTTTTTTAATTCGGCTCGAGTACTGATCAGAAAAACTCAACTATTTCAACCATACAACTGACCTTCATAATCACATTGAGAATAGTTGTGCGTCAATATTTCTATCGGGTTGTCTGAAAAGTTCATGCCGCTTTTTAAGTAAAATTAAGACACAACCCAAAATTATTTCATTAAATATTTATTCTACGAAATATTAACTATTTTCTCACTTCACATATATGGTAAAACATTAACAAAAAAAATAAACCACCAACTCAGATGCTCTGCACCCACAGATAGGTAAATATTTCAGCTTTAACACCCACTGTCAATTTTAACACTTTCTTCCTCATTTTAACACCACCTTCCTCCCCGTCAACCCTAAACCTAATGCGCCACTCCCTCTCTACTTCACCGGCGTTCTCTGTTACTCTCTACAGGTAACCTGTCTCTCGCCGGCCGACTCTGTTTCTCTCGCTACATGTAATCTGTTTCACCCCCTCCGTTCTACCGAACAATCCATATTTCTCATTTCTACGGTCAGATCGGCAACAGTATGCATTTTTTTTCTAACTGGACTTATTATAAACACGAGCAGAGAACACACACACTATCGAATCAAAGTGTCACTCAGTCGCGGGCTGCTAGATATTTTCGTCTTCTTTTTTCTTTTTTTTTCTTCCTTCCTCCTGTCGTCCGGTTGTTTACTATTTTCGTGTTTTATCCGGTAGTTTTAATTCCGGAAATTTCAAGTCTGTTGAATTTTCAATTGTTGCCGTGGTAACTCAATAATGTTCGTATCACTCTGTCTTGTTGCTTCAAAACAGCAGGTCACTAGCACCAAATAATGTTTGTTATATATCCATAAATAACAAACACGGGTGTATATAAAAATATATGACTTATATTTTTATTGATGAACGATGGACCGTGTGGCCTAGTGAACAGAGAGTTGAGGGAGCGCTCTTCCAAGGTTGACAGGGGTGACGACGGGAGTGTATACTCTCTGCTTACTCGTCTAGCTTCTTCTTCGACTTCTTTAGCTTCTTCGACTTCTGACTGACTCGTCTGTCGAGTCTGACTTCTTCGACTTCTTCAGCTTCTGTCGACTGACTGCCTGTCGAGACTGACTTCTTCGACTTCTCTGACTTCTGACGAGTCTCTGACTCTGTCTGTCAAGACTGACTTCTTCGACTTCTCTGTTTCGACTTCTGACTTCGACTGTGACTGGCAAATCCGTGTTTTTCGCAGTCTTTATATATCTTCCAAAACCGGGGACTCGTTTCTTCCGGCTTTGCCTTGATTACGCGACGCCTACACGACGCCTACGTAAATTCTCAGAGACACTTGTCTGTTTGCTCTGAGCTATTTCCGCTCTGTCGGAAATAGGGTCAAAATGACATCCGCTGCTTTCAATGACCGAAAACACCCACGCTTCATCAGCCTTCTCGGGTGGGGCCAGATTATTATATTACACATTTAATTTTATGAAATTTCGAGAAATAAAAATTTCAGCCAAGTTCATATTTTAGTAAAACAATAATATTTGTTGAAGTTTGGCAATCATTTTGTTTTCGTCGAGCAGAACCGTAATTTATGAAAAAATCGGCTCTGAATGTTATAATAACAAGATGCAATAAAGCTATGACATTATTTAATTATGAAAGCTTTTAAAATAGAATATATTAAGGAATCGTATACAAGAACAGTTTCCATTTTATTAATACGGACAATTTATTGAGTTTTAAATATGTAAAAATTCTGTATTAATTTCAACCATTTTGATCATATTAATTGAAAACTATATTTGCTAACTGAGAATGATAATACGTAATAACAGCCTTCAAAAACAAGGATTTGTAAAATAATTTTAAATATCTTTTATTCATTTATTTAAACGTGTCGATTTTTGCAAGTATGGAGAACCACGCATAACTTTAACATAAATTTAATATGTTCACTTTAGTAAAATTAAAGTCAACATTCTTAAAATTAGATTAAAGGGAATATTTTCCAACCTCTTTAAGATTAATGAGAACTTTAAAATGTTATAAGTTAGGTGCGCATATCATATCTTTAATATTTTTAACAGATAAGTTTTCCGAAGAACAACAAAAAGCTTTCAACCCTTATTAGCATTTTGAAACATTTATACCAGACAACCTTACGTAAAACAAGACCCTACTTGTTTTAAAATTACTTTTTATAATATTTCACACTTAAAGTAAATCATATTTGTTTCAGATCCGTTATATTTTACTTTAAATCAATTAATTTTCCCGAAATATTTAAGAGATTTTTTCTTATATTTAGAAGATGTTTTTAATAAAGGGATTTACATTAAGATGAAAGACGACTAAAAAAAGATCCCTAGTAAAAAAAAATCGATTCCATTTAATTACTTTTTGAAATATTTTAGAGTATTATGCTCACTGCAAATAGTAAATTTATTCCTTTACGTTTCAATTAAAGCTCAAAAGATACATTAAAGAAAGAATACCCACTATAAAATGACCATGTGTCACATCTGGCCTTGCGTGGGAAGGCTAGTAAATACATTAAGGAAAGCCTTTTCATTTATACAAAATCTTTCACTAATTTTGGCATCGAGAATTAGTTGATGTACCAATTATTAAGAAGAGAGAAAGATATAAAGATTTTTTAAACTGACCGAACTATAAGAGAACACAAATAAAAAAATAATTACTATATATATATATATATATATATATATATATATATATATATATATGTGTGTGTGTGTGTGTGTGTATGTGTGTGTGTGTGTGTGTGTGTGTGTAAATACACATCAGCTAATGATCGATTCATAAAATATATTCATACATCAAAATTACATCCTAAACACGCACTGTTAGAGATATACGTCTGATTTGTTTTAGATATCTTTAATTTGCAATGACAAATCAATTGACAGGGCGTGTCTTTCTATATTTATAGCCGGAATATATTCTGAAGTAACTGTATATCACATCATTAAGTCAAGCATTTATTTAAACCATTACGCATAATATATGAAACAGAGCAACATCAATGAAAAAATAAACTGCATTATTTTGATCTTTTAAATTAATATTTTAAACTAAAATTAGTTTACTCCGTGGTCAATCTCAGATGATGCCATAACAGACTGTGACATTTGTCACATCGTATCATCAGTTAATCTAAGTGAATGTTGACCGGAATGGAGACCTCTTAGCTGAAGTTAAGAATAAGCTCTCCTGTCATGCATATATTGGATGACAGTAAGCGAAGCAAAACACAGAAAAAATTAGTCTCGCATTTTCTTTGGTTATTTCATCGATTCTTTTAAAGAAATATGAAATAATTATTTCTCTGGGATTTAACTTCTGTTTTCGAGGATATTCGTTTCCACTTCTTCCCTTTATCTGAAACGGAATTAGAAATTTTTCCCTTGGTCTAAGATCTAAATCAACTGTACATTTAAGGTCTCGTCCTGAAATTTTAAACCTTATTTACTAATTATTTTTCAAGTCACAATATGAATAAATCAGTTTTCTTATCGTCCGATTAGCACCTCATCTTGATATTTTAAACAAGAGTAGAGGTTTATTTCGGGTTTCAAGTTCCTTCTAAAATCTTTGCATTGTTTTTCACTTCCTTAAACCCTTGCATTTTAGTGACATTGTTACCTTGCTAAAATACTACTAACCCAGTTGAAATCTATTTAAATTAATGCCATACTATTTATTAGTGAATCTCATGCATCCTTAGAAAGTGTAACTTATTTTAATAGTCTAACCACTGAAACCGCCACTGATGTGTAGGGGGCTACAAAAGAGTAAAAGTTTAGACAAAAGGAAAGTGAAGAGAAAAACGGACCAGTTACAGAGGGTGTCAGAGAAAGGGCAAGAGAAGGTTTGAAACACAGGTGTGAAGACACTTGCGAAGGTAGAAAGAAAGAAAAAGAACAAGATATATAGGGTGATCTAGATAGAACTAGAGTCAAGTGAATTAGAAATGGTTATTGCCATTGCATTTAAATTCCTGGAGGTTCTAGCCGTCAGGAAAGGATGTATACGGGAGGGAGTTCCACAGGTTGAAAGTGCAAGAAAAGCAGCTGATGGAGTAGAATTGTCGGCTGTATTTCGTTGATCTAACTGTAAATGGGTGGGACCGTGTTGCCAGTCTGGCTGCACGAGTAAATTCTTGTGGCGGGGGCACTAGTGACTTAAGTTGGTCGGAGCAGAACCCATGAATATATTTGTAGAATAGACAGAAATAATCGACACCTCGCCAGTGAGAAAGTGGCTGAATCGAGCTGACAATTCGGGTCTTATAATGTTACAGATTCTCCTTTGGAGCTTGACAAAAACACCGAGATGAACAGCAGGAGCTTCTGACGATATATAACAGAAGTATTCTATGTACCGCAGATGGTTGATTTCTATAGGAACGTACACAAACTCCGATAAATATTGTTGGATTAGTATAAGGTTTGCTACGGAAGATTTATTTAATTTATTTTAGATTAACTCTTTACAATGATAAAGACAACTAATCCTGTTCAATCTAGTTTGTTTTCCTAATAGGAGGATTTAAATTAGTGTATTTGATATCACTTACAAACCCTATTCATTTAGAAAACTACAGCAACACTTAAATAAAAAAAGAATAAATTAATAGTCTTAAATTGCATGAATACATAATATATGATTAAAATGAACCGCCTAGGATATAATGTACAAATAGCAACTGCCATAATCAAACAAGTACGCAAATTTAAATATCTATGTTGTATAAATCAGGCGTGATACCGAAATATATAAGCACACTGGAATAGCGGAAGATGCTTTAAGAAACAAAAAAATCGTTAAAAGCAAAAGACAGCTGAACTGCTATGTAATATAAGTTTTGTTGTATGACAGTAGAAGCTGTAATCATCTGTCCTCTCACAGATAGAGAGGACACTTCAGGCAACAGAAATATGGTTTTGCAGAACTTTCTCATTCTTGTCTTTAAATTATGGTGTCATTTCAATGTGATTATCCTACGCATTCTGATTCTCTTTAGCCTTCCGTTTAAAGATCTCACTCTTTCTTACTTTCACTTTCTATGCCTCCTCCAGTAATTTTTAAGGCTTTTTTTCGATACCATCTTACTGTTTCTCGGAAACCTACAATTACACTTTTACATTTAAAATTCTTTCTTTTTTTTTTAAATCTGTCCTATTATATAGCAAAGCATACCGGGCAAGTTATTTACAGATGAACAGGAAACTGGAGTCAACAGAAATTTTGTTCTACAGAAGAACACTGAAGAATTCATGTAGCGAGAGACTAAGCAGCAAAGAACATATGCGCAGAATCATAACGTAACATCCGGTGGACAGATAGATCAGGGAAGACGGTGAGACGCCTACCTAATGGATTTGAATGAATAGATAACCGATAGTGTAGCGGTGGTTTAGTAAAAGAAGAATCTAAGAGCCATCAAGGAGAAAAACTTGTAGCGAGAAAAATCAGCCAAGTCATGAAGGTATTTGGAACATACAAGGATTCGTATATTGAGTGCCTCTTTATTGTTGACCTTTTTTTTTCTTTTGCTTTGGAATAGAATATGGCTGTATTTTTTTTATTATTTTCTGTATCTTACGGCATCTGGTATTTCAGCATTCGCAGTAAATTATATATATATAGCATAATGATGATCCACGTATACTTTGTAAGTTTAAAAATATATTTTTTCACAGTATTTATTTATTTATTTATTTCTATTATCATATATATATATATATATATATATATATATATATATATATATATATATATATGATATTTCAGACCGGCCTCGGCCTTTCATCGGAAAAAATGTTTCTAATGAAAGCCTTGGCCGGTCTAAAATATCAAATATATATATATAAATATATATAATAAAATAAAATAAATAAATAAATAAATACTGTCAAAAAATACATTTTTAAACTTACAAGGTTTTAGTTATTTTTCCTATATATATATATATATCAATTAAATAAATTCCGTACTAGTAAAAGAAAGAAAATACTGCCGTAATATCGAGTAAATGAGCCGAACAAGAATTTTCATATAAAATATGAATCTGATGAAAAAGAAAACAGAACAGAATTAGAATATCAATTAATCTGCATAATTTTGCGAGAGACATCAGCAAAATTGGTAAGAAAAGCATTTCAATTAGAAAAAGACAGTAATGTAAAAATGGAAATGAGAGTATGGGAAAACAATACAGAAAGTGAAAGCAAATGAAAATAATATTGGAATCGAAGCATAAATAAAACAAAATTACTAGAAGTATATATATATATATATATATATATATATATTTATTGTGGAACCTGGTGTATGCGAACCCCGTCGTCAGTAACCAGCCGTTATTAACGACCGTCTTCTATGCACGAAGAATTTGCCAATCTTAATTGACCCACAGTGAGTGACGTCTTCCAAAACGTGACCACCGACCAGCATGAAAGATTAAAAATCACTGGTCAAGCGAACACTTTTACAAAAAACATTTTTCCAGTACAGACATAACTTCTAAATTAGGAGAATATAAGTAAGTAATCAATTTCATTTTCCTTAAATCTAAGCCAGAACCACTTTCTCTTTGTTTTTGTTTTGTTATTGTAGTGAAGTGTCAAGTGTTTTATTATTTGTTGAAATGACGGTGGTCAAAAGGCGGCTGTCTTGTCTTAAAATGTACTTATTACATTGGACAAGTTTAAGAGATTTGTCGATTTCTGTAGGAAATTGCATAAATTCGGGTGTAGGAGAAAAAATAACATTTATGTGAAATTTAAATTTTCAATGTTTACATCTTTAATTGTCTTTTTTTTCAATCGTTTTACTGTCTTTCTATCTCTAACCTGATCGTTGTCATCTATTTCTTGTATGTCATTTTTCATATATTATCGCAGATGCTCTTTTACTATCACCCACCTCTAAGAAAAAATTGAAAGCTTTGGTTCATGAAGACCAAGAAATGATGGACCAAGTGTCAAGATAAATTAAAATCGAAGTGGTCACATTACCAAAAAATCAAAACAAAAAAAACACAGACTACAATAACTGATTTTGTTATAAGTCTACACCTGTGTAAAAAAATCATTTTTATTTCTTTTCTTAACCGTTTAATGTTAAAAAATAATTAACTTTGAAAAACATCATGCAGCATAGACTATCCTATCTTAATTATTTATTACCAGATTACTTTTTAAAATACTAAAAATATATACATTCTGGAGTGTGAAATATGCAATTGTGAGGAGAATAAGTCACCAGTCTTTAGTGAAAGAACACCTGCCGTATGCGATCAGTTTTTGATGGCAGTGAGGTTTTCACTGTGTGTGTATATTCTAAACATGTACTGTTAAATATAAGAGACAATGAATGTCTATTATGTTTAATCATGAGTCATTCGAAACATCGCATTTTTGCTTTAATTTCAGGTGAAATCCAACATTTGGATAATTTTTTATTAAGGTGCTTCTCAGGAGCCATCTTCAGAGATGTTAGAGGGACGTTATCATATTTTTACTGTGTGTATGATATATATATATATATATATATATATATATATATATATATAAAAGACAGAAAATCTAATCTTGAGCCAACAAACCTACCTAAGTTTCACCCTACGGCTCGTCATAGTAAAATGGCTTTGCCCTGATGAGCCGTAGGGTGAAACCTTGGTAGGTTTGTTGGTTCCGGCTTAGATTTTCTGTCTTATATATATGTTGGTTCAGGCTTAGATTTTCTGCCTTTTTTCCTCTACCTTCGTATTGAGCGGTTTAGTGTTAGGGTTTTCGTCTTAAGGTTTTTTTTCTTACGGGTACTTGACGTTTTGTTTATGTACTTCATTTGTTTCTTTTTTTACTTTCCCCTGTTTTCCCTCCGAGTTTGTCCTCGGTGGGTTGTTCAAGACGATTTAAAATATAGCTTAATTAGTACTAGTTTTGGCAGCGTTAGTTCTGTTACTATTTGTATTTTAATTATTATGGTTAATAATAATAATAATAATAATAATAATAATAATAATAATATATATATATATATATATATATATATATATATATATATATATATATATATGGTATGCCATACTTATGAATTAAAGTGCTCAAATTCAAAATCGAGGAAAGTCGTTATGTAAATATAACAGTGGAAGTTTAAGTCAATAACCAAAGGTGGCAGTCTGTTTTATTCCATGCGCAGAAAGAATATCAGAAATTGTTAATAGTAGTGAGAAAAAGTCAAATATAAACAAAATTTAGAAGATAGGTTTATGGTTTACTGTCTGTGTTCAGCATAACACAGACAGTTTCCCAATAATGTGTGTATATGTGTGTCTTGAATAGTGATAAGGTTTAGTGCCAAAGTCGTTTTATTGATAAAATATATTTGGCCAAGCAGTTTTATATCATTAAGTACTCGATATTGGGGTAGAGATAGAGCGTTGGTGAGAAAAAAGAGTCTGTCACATTAACTGGGCAGGTTCATGCCGACTTTAAAGTTTCGTGAAGCCCCCTTATAGTGTTATCACTAGTCAAGACTGGTTTGCCATTAGGTCCCGGTTTTTACTTGTTTATATAGAGCATGGTGAGATTTTTGCGAGAGTGGCCTAGTTTGTGATTTTCTTTAATTTTCTTTTTCAACATTATTAGGCATGTTATTTATTCCTTATTTGGCTTCTTGCTTTTTTATTGTACGTAAGTTAGCGCTTGCATAATCGTTTGATATTGTCTCTATTTGGCCGGGTGTTTGGGATCTATACTAGTTTGACCTTTTTCTTAATGTGTTCTTATATTTTGCCGTGTGACTTTTTTGGGGGGGGTCACACTTGGGTATTTGCCTTTTGGTGTATATCTGTGTTTGTGAACTTTATGTATGTTTCTTTCAGATGCTGATATTTTCATTATTTTCTGGTTTTTGTTGTGATTGAGAGTTTATATATATATATATATATATATATATATATATATATATATATATATATATTGATTTTGTTTATAATTTTCTTTAATTTCTTATATCGTATATTTGTATTGTTTGTACGTTTCGCTTTTGTTTGATTTTGTTGCTTTATATATATATATATATATATATATATATATATATATATGTGTGTGTGTGTGTGTGTGCGTGTGTGTGTGTGTGTGTGTGTGTTTTTGTCAATGAGAGATTGGCAGTATGACTAAAGGTACATAATATCAGACAAATTTTTTATTAAAGGTTTTCTTTTTCTCTTTTTAAATTTAAGTTCTGTTAATTGAATATCAACCATGTTATAGAGGAAAGTGGGGCGTCCACAATTTTAATTGAATAACAGAATTTGGAACTTTGAACTGAAGTAGATAAGCGTACTTATAAAAAAAAATATTAAAAAGTCTATGCTTTTTCTATGATAATTACTAGATCAAATTACAGCAGGCGTTACAAAAGAGTTGAGGTATTACAGAGGACGGTGAAAACATTATAAATTCTAACATGTTTTAATAGAAGTGATAACATCAGAATTTGTACTGTATTGTCATGGAAAAAATAGGAGAGTTTATATATATATATATATATATATATATATATATATATGTGTGGGGGGGGGGTATCTATACCCCTTAGACTTCCTATAAACTATTGATTTTTTTCAGACCCCATGGATTTAATAACGGCAGGTGCAAGACTAAATTTTGAATAAAAAAAACAAACTCATAACGTATTACAAGTAGCAGGAAAACCTCAAGGTGTAAAGACAATTTAGAAGATAGTTTACCAGAGTTCTAACAACGTGACGCACCATTGCTCTCACCAGAGATAAATTTGATAGAAGTAGTCTTTCATGAAATACATTCAGGGGGACGGCGCTCATGAACAAAACTTTTCTCTGATCTGTATATGAAATTTGTACGATAAATGGGGGCCATCATTTTAACTATCATAAACATGTTTTTAATGTCATTAAATATTTCTTATTTTTCACCAATAACCTTGTTTTCAAAAAAAATATACACTGCATTCTTTTGTTGTTATTTAAGGAGTGAATTAATTTTTCAGGACACTAAGGTAATTTCGTTCAAACTTTAATTAAATTATGACAAGATGGTAAGATAGGAGAGAAATAGGAAAGGTCTCTAAATTGACCATTTTTTGCTTTTGTGTAGCCTTCAGCAGTAAGTGAAATACAAATGTGAAAATGATATTTTCGAATTTTTATTCTTGCGTTGTTTCTTATAGACTAAATAGACCTCACGTGTATTTGCCTTGTGAAGTAGCATGCGTGTATATGTGCATCACAGTTCTAATTTGACGTTGCAGGATTCGATTGATCATTTGCGTGCGTATAGTAGGTAGTTTTATTCATGGTTAAACCTGGTTCTTGCTTTGTCAGGGGGATGTATTTTGTGATAGGAAAAGAATTAAAGTTATCTACAACCAGAAACAATGTAATTTATTTAACTCTCAACAAAAAAAAATATTTATGAACGTTTCCTACTTGTTTTCTTGTATATACATAATAGCTGATTGGAAAGATTAATGAGTATTGAAAGGCAAAATAATTAGTTACAAGTGCTGAAATTCCCAGTTTAAATCACTAGCATTAAAAAGACAACTGTAAAAATAACTGTGAATAAAATATTCTTTTTAATTAAAACTTGTAAAACACTATTAAATGCTGGGGTCACACGAGGAATTTCTGAATGTAGAAAGGTCGAAAGTTTCAGAGAAAAACAGTGATCTGAAAATTTGTATAAAACATACTATCACTTGGACAAATTACATCAATTTTCGATATGTTTATTGTTTTTTATCCCATACTTTATTTAATGAAAATATTATATTTTTAAAATTATTTTCTCCTTATTTTCTTATCGATTTAAATATCCAACGAATTCAAATTGGTATTAAGTGTCAAGTGTGAGCATCGAAAAAGAAATAAAGAGTAAATCTGTTTCACAAAAATACGAATATTTATTTATTGTGTAGCATCAAGAAACTATGACATATCTTTCATAGTAGGTTAGAGAGAAACCGGAATACATCAAACTTATGACTAACATTCATTATATTTAAACGTGTCTACTATTACTGAAAATGAAGTGTGGAACATGGGTAAAGAAGACAATATTATGCCATTTAACTGAAGAGATAAAACGTCAGTGTTTATTTTCTTACCAATCAAAGAATTTTTAAATAGGTTTCAATTTTTATCACTGGAGATGATATGATACTTTTATTATTATTTTTTATTCAGCCGCCTTAGTCCGGAGATTCATAATGTTATCTCGCCATTTCACTTGGCCCAATATCAAAGTCAATGGGGAAGTATTATGCATCATAACCTAGTTGGACGACCAATCTATCCTGCGTCACACATAATTTTCTAAGCGCCGTTTAAACGGGGCTCAAGGCCGAAGGTATGGGATACCCAGGGAGTGTTGAACTCAGTAATCATTTCTAACTCGTTCTAGCTAGACAAGTATGCTAACAATTATACGACGCCGAGGTGTCGAGAGCAGTATATCACTCGTAAGTTCTTGTTTTGCTCATCAGCAGTGTCGTGCAAAGCGCATTTTGCGTTCACGTAATACAGTACAAATTTAAGCGATGGGTCTTAATAGGGATTTAGTTGGATGTTGTCTCCAAGAGATGGTAAGTATAATGCTAAGCATCTGAGTATAAATTCCGTCATGCTAAGACTCAAAACTTTAGCTAATATTCAATCAGTGGCAACATATTATAAAATGTCCTCTACTGTAGCGTGAAAGTATGGTGCATAGTAGATATGATATAATTTCATAACAGATGAAAGTGATAAAATCATTTAGAGACTAGTTTATAATTGACTACCAGTATAGCCTGGCGTTCTTTTAAAACTAATCCATGGTCCTGGAGCTCAAACTATTTGGACGTTGGGACGAAAGACTAAAAAGCAATAGTAGTTTCCAGTTAAAGCGAAACCATAGACTGAAAGAAAAATGAATGGATGTAAATCAAATTTTGATTTCCTGGTATCGATATCAAATAAGTTTATTTTGTCATAAACTGAATTTTCAAGGCTAAATATGTCATCTGAGGAAATGGTATCATAGCTGAGACTAAGAACTACAATTATACCTACTTAGAGCCAAACCCGAAGCAAAAACTAAAATAAAAGGGCTGAAAAAATACAGACATAGAGGCAGATAAACAGACACACAGACAATCATCTTGCCTTCTTCTGCCGGACGTTCGTGGCCTAGGGGTAGAATCGCCGACTGACGCCGATGCGGTCGGGTTTCAATCCTGGGTTAGGAAGCGAACGGAGTCTAAGTCATACTGATGAGCTGTAATACAGCGAAACAGATCTGTCTGCGGATGACTATAGTATATATATATATATACTATATGTATGTATGTATTATCGATTTTCTGCAACCTTAAAACTTCTAAATATCGTTTCTTTTGTCTTTTTCTATGAGTGTATCAAATTTGATTGAAATCAGACCACACCTTCTATATCCCGATTTTTTCGATTATCGATTTTCGATATTTATCGGGGGTACCTCGACACAAAACCTAGCTAACAACACTCACAGACGCTTATAGTACAACTGTGTAAATTTTCACGAAATCGGTTCAGCCGTTTTGGAGTCTATAGGTAACGGACACACACACACACAGTTCCATTTATAAATAAGTTTAGATAACTATCATCTATCTGTTGTTGACTTCTTTATCTATTTGTATTTTCCACGTATCAATTGAAATTTACTTAATTAATATATATTCAGCAAAATTTTATTTCTTTAATAAAATCGCATCGGTATCTTCGAACAGGAAGCAATTTCCTTACTTGTAGCTTCATATGTTCCATATACACACCAATATCTCCGCCCAAGTGAAGTGTTCTCTCGATCATTCAAACCCTTATATTGATTTTACGTTGCAGATAGCGAAGGGAAAGGCAATTTCGCCTCTACATTCGATTAAAAAATAAATCAAAAGTATTAAAAGGAAAGAAATACTGACGCATAAAATGAACTGACGTTTGAGTTTATTATCAATGACAGAAAAAGGTGAAGCACTCATTAATGCAAAGAGATAAGGACGTAAGAAAAAAAGAAGTGAAAATATAATTTAAAGGAGAAATCAATTATCACATCAGGAAAGATCAAGTTTCACTAATCAAACTATTTTCGTTATTTTTTAAAGAAAAACGGTGAAATTAAATTATTTTAATACAAAGAATGGTTTGTTTGACAGCTGTATATGAAATGTATTTTAAATATAATTAACAATGCTGAAGTGATAGACAGGGCGCTTATCAATAGAATTAAATAAAATTTTATAACTCTAATATATATATATATATATATATATATATATATATATAGTAAATTTTTCGTGAATGAGGAGAATCAAGTAATTACTTCTGTAAACAGACGATATAGCTAATATAGGATTCTTTCTTAAGTGCTTGCTTAGACTACTTCTTTTTCTGTGCCCTGTCCTTCTCAGGACGTAGGCGATCATGGTTCTCCACGTCTCCCTATCCCTTGTGGCTCCTAGTATGCTGGCTCCTGTTACCCCTGGCAACCCCCAGTTCCGTCATCCACCTGACCAGGCCCTGCAAATATGTCATCCGCTGCCTTCCTCTGTCTCTCTTTCCTTCTATCTGTCCAGTCAGTATCAGGTTCTCCAGGCTCTCCTTCCTCATTGCGTGTCCCAGGAACTTCAGTTGTCTCTTCCTGATGCTCAGTATTAATTTCCTTTTGGTTGCCATTCTTTCCAACACTTCACTGTTGCTTGCATGCTCGGTCCACGATATCCGCAGCATCCTTCTGTAGAACAACATTTCCGCTACTTCCAGTTTTGTCCTCATTTTCGATGATATTGTCCAGCATTCACTGCCGTATTGAAAAACTGACATCACGTAGCAATCCAGCACTCTATCTTTGTTTCCAGTGAAATTTTCCTGTGTGTTAGTACTTTACTCAGCTTCTGGAACGCGTCTTTTGCCATGCTAATTCGCCTTCGGATCTCTGTGTCGAACTTTCCATCTCCTGTTAGAATACTTCCTACGTATTTAAATTTTTGCACCTGCTTTATTCTGGTATCTCCCACCTGTATTTGGCATTTTGGGTTGCACCTTTTGCTGGTGACCATGCATTCAATTTTCTTAAAGTTTATTTGTAGTCCTTTTTTGTCGCTCTCCCCGCTACAATTCTGTAGCAGGTCTTGTAGTTTCTTTTCCGCGTCGCAATCAGCACTGTATCATCTGCATACCTTACGTTGTTCAAGTTGTGGCCTCCAATAACAAATCCTGGCGTGTCATCTAGGGTCCTCAAAATATTCTCAGTGTACAAAGGGTCCTCAAAATATTCTCAGTTGAACAAATCCGGTGGAAAGACACATCCTTGTCTTACGCCTCTTTCTATCTTTGTAAATCTACTGAAATCGTTACCTGTCCATATGCAGGCCGTTTGCTGCCAGTAGAGATTCTTGCTTACTTTGATGTCTTTCCCAAAGATTTCGAGGCTGCCGAGCATCTGCATCAAATCTTTGTGTCGTATTTTGTCGAATGCCTTCGCATAGTTAATGAAGCATAGGTACAAGTCTTTCTTCATTTGTATTGCCCTTTCGGAGAGCATCCTAATCATGAATAAGGCGTTCCATGTTCCAGTGTCTTTGACGAACCCGCACTGTTCCTGTCCATCTCTAGCCTGATTCTGCTTCTCGCTTTATTCATCAGGATTCTGACTATCAGTTTTGTAATGTGGCTCATTAAGCTGATAGTTCTGTGTCGTTCACACTCGTTTGCACCTGGTTTCTTCGGCAGTGCTATAAATATCGACTTGCATAGGTCGATACTGCTATAAATTTCGTTTATTATGTCGGTAATTTTTCTATGCCGTATTCTTCTAATGCTATCAGCAGCTCTATCACTATGCCGTCAGGACCAGCTGCGTTGTTTCTGTTATTTTTGGCCATTGCATCTTCCAATTCGGATTTTAGTATTTTCGGTCCATCCAAATCCTTGTGTATCCTCGGTTGTTCGCTCCTGTCGCAAAACAGATCCTTTATATATACTTCCCATCGCTGGAGTATTTCCTTTTTCTCTAATATGATTGTTCCATCCTTGGATTTTATGCATCCTGTTGAAAAGCAGGTTTTTTCTCCTGTTAGTTCTCTTATCTCTATATGCATCTCTGCTTTATTTGTCCTGCTCATTCTCTCAACTTCTGCGCATTTGTTGTTGAGCCATTCCTCTCTTAAGCATTATATATATATATATATATATATATATATATATATATATATATATAGTTGGTAAATTATGAAAATTAGGTAAAATTTAGAATTGCCTTGAAATTTCCTAACAGGCATATTTACAAAGATTACACAAATATATCTTACAATAGTAAAAACAGTAAATTTCTTTTAATAAAACTGCAATTGGCTTCAACTACGGCCTCCAGACAACTTCGGAATCTTTTGCATCTCTTTTGAATAGTCTATATTTTTGAATTGGTGAATTCTGTCATACACTCTCCCATAATTTCATCTTGTTTGGTTTCTCGCTGAACTGTGCCCTACAGAGAGTTAAGTCTATTGCACCTTGGGGAGAAAGGATGCCAGATATAAGGAGGGGATGTAGTTGGAGAAATTGACTGACAACTATGACTGGTTACTCCTGTTTGTGTGGCATGATGTAGAATCCTGTTGCCAGCAATAGGTTCTTCCAACAGCCACCCTCTTGACCCAGGGCGGCACTCCCTCCTCAATTCACTTAAATAAGGCCTTTGTGTTGAGTCGGAGACATTGTGTGCAAATGAATGGAGCAATAACGTTGGCATCACTAGTGGTCACACCAAAAATCTTCGTAAACACTTTCCTAATCCTTTTTGCATTCTTGAGATACTAAATACCTAAATACTCTGAAATGTTCGTATTGCAGCTTCAGTGAGAATGGCAAAATATACAGTAAGCGTTTTCCAAAATTCTTCGTCTTGCTGCTCTTTTTCTGAGAAACGTTGGCCAGCTGACCCTACTATACAAAGTAAAACAGAAGCAACGCGAACGCGCAAAATGGCATAATTTGCCTATAGCTCTGTATATGTATATATCAACACATGTAGATAAATAACTTCAGCGTAGGTGCTTACAGTTTTGGACAATTTTTAATGTCAGGCGTAAGGTAACGAAAGTATTACGAAACAGATAATGAACAATTATGCATTATAAGATTCCACAAAATTGGTTCTACACTAGAATGCTAGGAATAGCATGTGTGCAACAGCGAACTTTCAGAGAAAGTGGAAACAAAAAGTACGTCTATAGCTGACATAAGAATGATGATTAAAATTTAATGGACAAAAATGTAGAAATATGTTTTGGAAAATGTGTTACTCAGAAGATAGATTGAAGGCAACAGGAACAAAAGAAAGGCATAACATACACAGAGAATATTGTGTAAACAGATAGCAGAAGAGGACTTAGAAGAGATAACAACAAGGTAAAATTTATTAAGGACTACAAAGGAGAGGGAAGTGTGAAGATGCACAATCAAGGCTCATAAACGTTAGATGAAAAGAAAAATTTCATATCAGCATAATTCAAAACTCAATTAGTGAAGATGCTCTCTAAACCCAGAGTTATATGCGACTTAGTTATAAAAAATCTTAAATTTTTGTGGTGTTTCTGTAAATTTTTCTGTATTGCGACATTTTTATAGTATTTATTTAATTTGTTTAAGGAGAAGCCAATTACATTGGATAGACTAATCAGCATCTAATGACTGAAGAGTAAATAAAACATGTGTAAAATAAGATAAGGTCCATCATTTTCGTATTGTCAAGCTATGTTAAATCTTATTAACACGGCATCAGTTTTTGATAGCTGTACATTTTACATTTAAATGCAACATTCTTCAAAATGCTCTCCAGTAACTAACACTTCTTTCTTACTGAAAATTATGAAAACGTTCAACGGTCACACACTCTCCCCCTCTCTCTCGCTCTCTCTCTCTATATATATACAAACACATATATTTAGCTTTATCAGTTTATCTAAAGATATCTATAATACGTATTTACTGCCATAAGATGTGTGTGTGTGTGTATGTGTGCATTTAGGCAATTATTTTGGGTCTAGTCAAATTAAAAGCATTGCAAATATTATGCCTGCTTATATTTGAAAGAAAATCCGTTTTAATTAATATAAGTTTATCATCCACATATCGTAGGTATATGGATGGTTTCTAAGCGGTGATTTAATCTGTACCACCGATCTCTATTTCTATAATCACAGAAATAATGTATACGTGAAACGGGACGGTATTTCAATGAGCGCAGTTCGTGATCTAAATTCTAAATGCCTAACCTAGAAAATAATATATTAGCACCACTATGAAACCTTCGATCCACCAACGGTATGTAGATAATATACTTGTATTTGTTAAAACCATGGAAGAAATATAAAAATCTAAGAATTTTTTTAAAAAACTAACCTAAATTTCAGGGATGAACTTAAGGATGACAAAATCCCTTTCGTTGACATTTTAATTGACACAAGCATTTACTACCTTCCCCTATAAACAAAAACCACCAGTAAAAACTATCATGCTCTCAACTATAAAAGTGAATGTCCTAATTACTATAAAATAGCAATTATACACTATTTAATTAACCAAGAGCAAATTAAGTCCACTACAAAAAAAATCTTTAATTTGTACGAAAATATATTCAGTAGACTCATTAAAAATGACTTCCCAAACCACATTGTAGATGAACAAATAAGATTATACATCAAAAATCAATATAAACATAAAAGAGAATATTGCAATTGCACAAAAGACCCTACATATATAAAAATCTGATATTGAAATCGGATGCACGATATTTCTACAAACAGGATGAAGAAAAGAAACCTAAACATGCTTTTTCCTATTATTATGTCTCCCAGGAATCCTAAAACAATAATATATTGTAAAAGGTACAATGCTACTAATTTAACTATCCATAATAAGTCCTCTACATATACCTTATTTATTACGTAAAGACAACATACGCTTTACATTAGACATATGACACCATTAGACAGTTTCAAAACATCTACAGAAACATTTCTGTCTACATTCACAACATGAAAAATAATGATAGTCAACACAATTATCCTACAGCCAGAAAACAAAACAAATGCGGTCACCATATCCCCGAAGCAATATTCATTAAAAATCTTAATACGTCAATTAATAGGATCAGCTACTATTACTGTAGTCATGTTCTAAAATGATTATATAAAGAACAGTTTTTATACTTTAATTAAGACAAGTACATAACATTACAAGATAAAAAATTCCATAGTGCATAATTTTCACGTTTTAATGAACGCTAAGCATAACTGTTAGAACACTTCCTAGATATTTAAATTTTTGCACCTGCTTTATTCTGGTATCCCCCACATATATTTGGCATTTTTGGTTGCACCTTAGATGAAAAGTTCGACACAGAGATCAGAAGGCGAATTGGCATGGCAAAGGACGCGTTCCAGAAGCTGAGTAAAGTACTAACACACAGGAAAATTTCACTGGAAACAAACAAACGTGTGCTGGATTGCTATGTGATGTCACTTCTTCAATACGGCAGTGAGTGCTGGACAATATCATCGAAAATGAGGACAAAACTGGAAGTAGCGGAATGTGGATCTACAGAAGGATGCTGCGGATATCGTAGACTGAACATGCAAGCAACGATGAGGTGTTGGAAAGAATGACAACCAAAAGGAAATTAATACCGAGCATCAGGAAGAGACAAACAAAGTTCCTGGGACACGCAGTGAGGAAGGAGAGCTTGGAGAACCTGATAATGACTGGCTAGGTAGAGGGAAAGAGAGACAGAGGAAGGCAGCGGATAACATATTTGCAGGGCCTGGTCAGGTAGATGACGGAACTGGGGGTTACCAGGGGTAACAGAAACAAACATACTAAGGGCCACAAGGGATAGGGAGACGTGGAGATCCATAATCGCCTACGTCCTCAAGGGACAGGGCACATAGAAGAAGAAGAAGAAGCATAACTGTAAATCATTATATTTGAAGCAAAAATAAAAAATAAAAACAATTTTTAATTACACAGTTTTGCGGTTGTTGTTTTTTTTTTTGGTTACTAGAACTTACAACCTTGAAGATGAGCTAGAAAAAAGATTGAGAGTATTCTGGAACATTGTGAAATGAACAATAAAAGCAACTGCATTTCTTACATCTCTCAATTCGAAACTACGGACGGATTTTATTAAAAATAAGCAGACAATGTATTCAAATTCTTTAATTTGATATTATATATATATATATATATATATATATATATAAGAGAAAATGATTAATCATGAGTTGTTCTAATTAATTATGCTCAGGATTAAACATAATTGACACTCATTTTCTCTTATATTTAACAGTATATGTTTAGAAAATTATCTCCTACATCGATACACTATATATATATATATATATATATATATATATATATATATATATATATATATGTATGTATATATTGAATTAATTAAGAAACATTCACTTTGAGAAAAAATAAAGAGAACAAATAGGACGATAATTCGGGATATAACGTCTGCTAATGTTCTCAAAGAGAGAACTACAGAAGAGAATTTCTTAGAAGCTGAAACGCAAGAAATAATAAAAACCTTACTTCTAGATATAGAAGCAAACAATTCTTTAGTAAATTTGCGGATGATATCATATTTACATGGCTTATATGGGCCTGTTTTGGGAACGTTAGCAGAATCACATAATTATGCGCATTTCCCCTAAAAGTGATTAGGTTCTACGAGTATTACCAAACAAAGACAATCCCGAAGAGCAGAGATTAATTTTGTAAGCGAATGTACGAGCAACGTATTATTCTTCGTTAGAAGCAGATGTCAAAATCTCGAAGTGATTGAATAGAAGAGTGATTGACGTTTTAACATTGTTTAAAAATCTTAACACAGGGCAACAGTAAACATGAAAAAGGAAGCATCTTAGAGTCTCAGTCTTATTCTATCAGTGCAATGTGACATACTTTTGCTGATCATAAGATTATAATTATTACATGTTGATTAAAAGATTCGGCTCTTATGATCCGAACAGACACATTTGTATAGCAGGACGAAGTAATTCGTGTGTCTATAATGTTGAAAGACGCAAGAATGACCCAAAGATGGTATTGCAGGTTGACTTGATATATCCATAATGACTCAAGAGCATCAATGTCACCCCGACCAAAAAACATTAAATCTCGGTAGCACAATCTTCAATAAAAGGAATAAAATTTGGTTCCAAGAACTTCGCTTACAATATCCATGCGCTATTAACAGAATGATGATTTGTGAATAGAAATTACCTAATCAGTCAGTCAGTTAAGTGCCATATTTGATACACGCTTTGGGCGATCATGTCTCGAAAGAGACATGACTGACTGGGCAGAAGATTATTCCGCAGTAGGTTGCCATTGCATTCTGCGGTAGACTGGTTGCCGACCAAGGCTATAGAACCGAATCTGTCTTATTATTTAACTCGTAAATGGAGGGAGAGACGGATTAATACCTTTTCCAAGGGTATTGGTGTGTAAGTGAATGAAATGAATTCAACTGTAATTCGAACTCAGCTCACCGATTTATCTTTCCTATTCGATATCCACTGTACCACAACGCACATCTAAGTACCTAATAGACAAAGAAAAATGGAAGAACTACCAAAATCACTGCAGCGGGAAACTAATTGGTAACAGGTCGGTGTTGAATGGTTTGGCAAAATACAAAGAAGAATCAAGGAAAAGTAACGTAAAGCGTTTCAAAATTAGTAAAGAAAATTGTAGATAATTCTATTTGACAGAGTTTGAGTAATTGAAAAATGCCAAGTCTGGATGCCAACAACTTCACTAGTATTAGAATGGTAAAACCACTTTACTTGGTGAGAATCATTTTTCTATATAAAATGTCAGGTTAAGAATTTAAACTTGCACGTTCACTGGACATCATATTTCACCATTTTGATCAAGCAATATTTTGTATGAATATCACGTTGAAGCGTGAAACAGAAACAGTCACGACGAATCGATGATTCCGATGCTCACACTGTATATAGTGATTGGATATTGATTTACATCATTTGACATTTTTGTATAAAATTTACACATAAATTAGTAGTTTAAAAACCTACCAGAAAAATTAATGGTATTACCATAAACCTATACGCTAGCGATTATTTTATAATCTGAAAATATATTTAGTTACGTTCAATTCAAAACAGTTGAGAGAAATAGCCCAATTCAGATGTAGTTCTCACACGAGACATAAAATTTCTGAAGGAGAAAACTTTTTAATAGCAGGTGCATGAGAACCGTCATTGCTTAAATGATCGCAATGTTCTAGTTTGATTATACGAATTACTTCATTGTAGATAGTCACCTGAAAAAAATGGTAACACCAATAATGCCATACCCAGCTTCGTTTAAAATAGTTGCTGAAGAGAATATCATCAAATTCATAACTCTTCTTTTGCTTAGACAACATGGTGTCAGTGATGTGCTGCGCATGCGCGCAAAACGTGGGGTAACCGGAAACAGCTCCTCCGCTATTTGAATGATTTTTAATCATCAATATACATGGTCAGCTACCAGAGATAATTTTCTCTATTTTAGATGGAATATTTCTATGGAAACGCTTTCAGTTTTTATATTTCGTGTTTCTAATGTACACCAGTGAACAAACTTTGACAATTGTCTCGAGACAAAGCCAGTTAAATTATTCAAATATATTACGACACTGATAATGGGTCATAATTTTTATAGTTAAATGCTAAGTAGCACAAAAGTAAGGAGCCGGCTTGGTACTTCTGGACCGAAAGTCTAGGTTACTTCCGGAGCCGATATGATGTCTAAAAATCGGAAATCTGCAACGAAGTCAGGACATCACTGAAGAGCTCCTTTAAGTGCCAAAATGTATTTATTGTGTACGCATAGATATTAAGAGAGTATTTATTATACATTATATTTATACTCATGTTTAGTGTGCTATTCTTCATTTGTCATTACAAAGCACACATATCTTCTGAATGTGAAGGATTTATAAAAATATTAATGAGAGAAGCTAATTATATACGAGTCATTATTAGATGTAAGCTTGATTAAACAAATACTTAATTTTATTCAATATGTAAGGTCAATATGGACTGCTGGTTTAAATATTCAGTATATTTAGAAAGTGAGTTGGTATTAAAATTGATTGCTTATATTTAACCGGTATTCAAGGAGGGCAAATATCACTTTAGCATGTTGATCATTAATACTTTATGCTGAAAACATTCTATAGAATTTGAAATTATTTATTCCTTTAAGTGTTTGTTGATGTATACTTAATGCAAACATGCTTTGATAACAACTTTATTCTGTAACGTAGGTAAACTTAAAAGATTATTTAAGAAAGAATAATACCGACAGTAATTTGAGTAAAAACGCGGATTAATTAAGCTAGGTGGCATTTAAAGGAAGTGAATTTTACTATTTTGACATTAAAATGTGATTTTTTAAATAGTGGATTTCGCATTCTATGTTGCTGTTAGAAAATGAGGAAAAGAATTGAAACAGTTAAAATATTGTGTAAGTAAACACCCGCTGGCTTGGCAAGACTCAACTTAGAAGCGGGCAAAAAATATAGTAATCTAATCATTCAAATATAATATGAAACCTAAAAGCATAGATCGTTTTCCGATAAACATAAAAACAATCTTTATAGATGGTTCGATTAAATTCTTCAAACAAATGATATATTTCTGAAGAAAATTGTACGTCCAACAAATGTAGAACTATAATATCTGAAAAATAAGAAGCGAATCAAAGTATACTTTTAAAATGTATTCGTATTTTGAGAAAAATTATTCCTCCTTCTATCTCCTGTTGATTGAATTCTAACAGACAATACCGCTATGATAAAAAAAAATCCGGATAATATCTAAATTAGTGTGAATAAAACAATTCATATTCAATCACGAAAACATTAAATTTAAATGCCAATATATTCAACCAAGCTCAGCTCTTTATTATCTGCTAAGATTGTATGGGGGAAAATTATTTTTTTATATGGTTTTGCCACAAGCAAATCATTATTGGTATTGGTGCGCAGGTGTTGTAACTAAAAAGAAACAACAAAGTCGTAGGTAGAGAATAGGTCTGGGAGGGGAAGTAAGTGCTCTGGCGTAGTCGTCTAAAATAGAAAATTTTTCTCCCGACCGAATCAGGGCCATAGGATTGACGATTCTTATAGACGCTCTGATCTCGTCGAATCACGTTAAACGAGACCTAGAGAGATTAAAAGGTTCTACATTCTGTCGTATAGCATTCTTGTACAAATCTTTAGTAAAGCTCACTAGTTACGGACAGGAGAGTGCTGATTGTTACCGGTCATTTTAACTTTTGTTACCGTTCCAAGGAAGACTTCGCTTGTAAGCAACGTCAAAAATTTTGTTGCAAGCATTGAAATTGTCTTTCCTTTTCCCCGCTTCTTATTTGTCAGTGAGATAATCCAGACACAAGGGGTTACATAAGAAGAGAGTGAAAATTTAAGAAATACGTTATTAAAATTCACAAAGAAAAGATTCAAGTCAATTTCTTTTCGTTGGTATCACTTTATGCAAGACATTAAAGCCAGCAAAACACAAGGCACTACAGTGTTTGGAAGAATTAGAAACAGAAGCATTAATAATGAGTAGAAAAATACATCAATATTACAGAGTAATCAAGAACATAGTACAAAGCGAATGACACTGCATTTAAAGTTTTGGAGATTAAAATTGATTAGAACATATGGATTCCACACGCGAGAAAAAAACTATTAGCATAGAACTTACGGTTACATCCTTCTAGATAGCACAAATGCCAATGAATGAACACTTCATGCCAGTTAAGTTCTACGATTAAATACATGAAGTCTAGGTAACAAAGTGACGATTTCATTCGAACAGTTACCATGAAATTATTTGGCAGACGGAAATAATTTTATGATAGAAACCAAAACGTCAGATCACGACCAACGGTATTTCTTAGTGCTATTCAGATTTTATCAAAGATCTCCCGATATATAATATCAAAATACCTTATATGGCAATAATATTCTAAGCCAGGGCGAATGTTAGGCTTAAAAATACGTAAGACAACATTTCACGCCCGAAACAGTGAACTGATATTTTTCTCAGCTGGACTAGAAATGGATTTCATATAGTATTTCCAATACATTTCAGCTAAACGCGCAATGTGTCTCTTCGTGAAGCTAAGCGATGCTGAGGGAAAGCAGAGTGTGGTCGCTCAGATAATTAATAGAGACAAGTTTTTGTTTTGGAGGTGTTAAAATTAAGCCGTATTTTGTCCCACATAACGATGGATTTTAAATCGTTTTGAACATCAGCTGCCATTTTGAACTTTCTGGACTGTTCAGCCTTACTAACAAAGCAGGAGAAAATGGTTATGCCGTCAGCGTAGATGCCAAGTTGAGAGATGATGTTAATGGGAAATTTATCAATGGAAATTAAAAACAGAGTAGGACCAAGGATGATATCCATGGACGATGCACAGTGTATATACAAAAGTGTGTAGGCGAATGGCCCTGCCGGATAACTTTTATTTTGCTATTTGATAGACAAAAACTGGATCAGTTCAAAAATGTGTCTAGAATCACCGTAACCTTTCAACTTGTAAAGAAATTTGAACGGGAAAAATTTAAGTCTGAAATTGTGTATTTTGGTCTCTTTTAATAAGAAAATTGCGATATTAATTTTCAATAAATCCTGTTTTCTTCGACAAGACACTTAAATGATATATCTGTCATGTTTGCGAATACGTAAGTGACAATTGTATCATGTATCTACGCAGGAGATTATATAAGAATTCTTTTCAAACCTGCATGAAATTATAGGAGAGTTCCTATAAAAATTGCCTGAACACTGAACATGAAACCAAAATAAAAACATAATAACTCTATAGCCTAGATTCTACAGTTCGTTCTCTTGTGTTGCGGAGACAACTGAAATGTAACAGTTAACAAAGAATAAGGTAAATCTATTCAAACTTTTTGTTTGCCTAGGCAAAGAAAAAGTAGAATAGATTTACCTTATTCTTTGTTAACTGTTACATATGTCAAGATGATATATGAAAGATAATCTTGGAAATGTTGGGGTTGTTTTCTGACACAAAAAAATAGGTAAAATGTCCATATACACATATGTCAAAAAGGCCATGAAGTTTTTTTTCACTGACGTTTCAAAACTGATTATTCTATTGTGCAGTCGACAAAATTAAAACAATGCGCGTGCGTGCAATTTAAAATAAGAAAATGGCAACTGTTCTAGTATCTTCATATTTTCATATAATTTTTGCAATATCTCGTTGTATTAGGAATATTTTTTGCTTATATTTATTCATATACTAGCAGTATAACCCGGAGTTAAAACTAATCAATGGTCCTGGAGCTCGGACTCAGCCTGAAGAATATTTGTGTGAAGTTTGCTGAGAATCGGATAAAAATTGTGGATTTGTATAAAGGACATACAGACAGATAAACAGACACACACGCACACAAACATCTTGTCTTTTATATATATATATTGTCATCCGCAGTCAGATCTGTTTTGCCGTATCACAACTCATCAGTACGGTTAGACTCCGATTGCTTTTTTACCCAGGATTGAAACCCGACCGAAATGGCGGCAGTCGGAGACTCAACCTACCCTGGGCTATGGGCGTTCGCTGGAAGTAGGCAGACTTTTTAGCGTATATCATTATACGAGCCCAATAGCTAGATCGCTCTAATTCATTTCACTGAATGAGCGATACATACATGCCAGAGTAGCTACTGGTTTGTGAAAGTCTACTATTTTTCCAGAGTGCTCAATCAGGGTGTGAATCTATTTTCGATATTTATCGAGGGTACCTCGACACAAAATCTTGCTAAGAACACTCGCAGACGCTAATAGTACAACTGTGTAAATTTTTAAGAAAATCGGTTCAGCCGTTTCGGAGTCTATAGGTTACGGACACACACACACACACACACACACAGAGAGAGAGAGAGACAAAGTTCCATTTATAAATAAGTTTAAATAAAAATATGCAAAATTATACGAAAATATGCAAACAAGCCAGCAAAAGAAAAATAGACATTGTTTGGTTAAGTATTTAATTTTTGTCAAAATTAATAATGCGGCCAAAACTCCCAGTGTCAAGAAAATATTTAATTGTTTTCAAATCAGCCTAGCCAAGGTCAGATAATGTGGGCCATGAAAATCGTAGTAAAAATGTAAAAAGATGTAGTCACTCATATAAGAGACAGATTACTAGTCGTAGGCAATCAGTCAGTTGAGAGCTGAGATTAGAAATTAGACCGCGTGAGGCACAGAGAAAACCACAGACGAACGCACCCTCTGGCTGGCTGAGTTCGCATGTGTTGACACCTTTGAACCCACCCCCTACTCTACGTCTACTTGAAATATAAAAAATCTCGTACGCCTTATTTATATATGTTTGTTACGTTCGTCATTATATCAGCGCAAAAAAGGCAAGTGGTTTTATAAGAGATAAGTTTTGGAACTACGTCGTCGAATTAATCATCATCATTCTATGGAAGTATATACAGCATACAGCGTTTTGATTGCAGTTTAATTTTCGACGTCTTGGTATAGAGTATACAACACGTTCATCGTTTTAACGAAATAATAATCGTCTACGACGAATTGATATACAACAAGATTTAGCTCATCCAACGACAGTTCTCTAATAGCCATGAAAATATTACTGATAAAAACACTGAATTAGTAACTGCCCGTCAAATGAACTTGGAAACCATCAGAATATTTCAAACCAGAATCACAAATTGCTAACCTGTCTTAGAAAATAAGAATAAATTTCACCGTATTTAGATCAAGACATGAATAAATTGTTCTGGGGTAATGCCAGTTATCCGAAAGATTTATTGTGCCTAAACTAAAAGGGAAGTCTTTCAACATAGCTGTTATATTAGCGTATGCACTGACAACGTAAATGACTGAGGAGGGAATATAATCTTTTTACTCCGTATTGGACAACGCCAGGGCTAAATGTAGATAACCAAAAAATTAGAATTAGACTTAAATGCCAAATGAAAATATTAAAAACCGAAATGGAAGCTGCACTGGCCACATTGAATAGAAACAAGGCAGCAGGACTAGACCATACTGTAATAAAAATGCTGCCAGTCTTAGACAAATTCAGCATAGACAAAATTAGAGAGATAATAAATATAATATGCAATATTGACGATATCCCAGAAGACCTAGCAGATCGATATTTATAGAACTGCCTAATAAACCAGGCGCGAATAAATGTGAACTCCACCGAAAATCAGCTTAAGACAGGAAAGACAGCTGAGATTTCAGGTACATGTAGTGTGGAAGGATGGTCAGGAGAATTTAATACTAAAAAAAAAGCACGAAACCTACATGATGGGCTTGAACTAGTGGATCGCGGAACGGAGTTATGGAACAGATATCAGGATGAAAATGATAAGAGTGACAAGGGATAGGAAGAAGTGAAAGTCCATGAGCGCCTACGTCACGATATATGAAGAAGATATTTTAAAAATCAGTAGGATTACAATATTTTGATTATGTAATTAGACCTCGAGATGTGCGGTGTGGTGTAGTGGATATCGGCTTGGAACGAGAAATCAGAGCCGAGTTCGAATTCCGGTTGAATTCCTTGCATTCACTTACGCGCAAATACCCTTGGGAAAGGTATTAATCTGTCTCTTCCCTCCAGTTATGGGTTAAATAACAGGACAGATTGGGTTCTATAGCCTTTGTCGGCAACCAGTCTACCGCAGAAAGCAATGGCAACCTACTGCGGGATAATCGTCTGCCCAGTCAGTCATGTCTCTTTTGAGACAGGATCGCCTATGCGCTTATCACGTATGGCAATTAACTGGCTGAAATAGACCTTGCTATCATAAACAACGAAATAAGAACCTCTGAAATATGAGTATTAGGAATTTGAACATGTCTGTTTTGCAGTTACAGATGAAGGAAACCGTGACTGAAAAATCTGATATCTTAGAGACTGTGGGAAGGACGCGTTTTGATAAAAGTTGATGGTATCAATGAATTGACAACTGTTGAATTGGATAGATGTAACTAAGTTCAATGTTAACAGCTTTTCTCGCACTTTTTGCTTGTGAAACTATTTGTGCTCCTTGCTTTCCAGTCAAATTTGATCTTAGATAACTGAAAGCATTGTTAGTCGCTATCTTCTAGCTTCCTGGACACTCTTTTGTTAATCTCGCTCCTTAATAATCGCGTCTCTTTTTTTTCCATTCTTTCGCATTCACTCACTTCATGCATCCTAAGGTCTTGCATGGAATGAAACGATTAAGAATATCAAAGTCAGGCAGAATTGTTAAGATGAATTCCAATATCCAATGATGATTACAATAAGAATCAACAGAAATGCTTGTGAGATATAATTAGAAAATTACGTTTGCTGATTTAGCACAGACAACAGGTGTAGGAAAAAAATGATAAGTATCCACAAACCTATATGACAAATTTGAGGAAACGGATAGTGGAATACGTCACACTAAGAGGTGTCATAAAATACTGGACGAAGAAGTTTTCGAGTGAAATTATCTCTAAAGTTATGAAAAATTACGGCAGAAAAGTAAGCGATCAGAGGTTATATAGATTTTTAATATCTCTCAAGTCTATGGAATTTATTAAGACGTAAATATCAGAGAAAGCTTTAATATTTAAGTAGCATTGCATGTTAGTGAACACTATACATACTTTGCAAGTTCATTTTAATCCTATACATGTCGGCTATGCTAGAGCTCTATCATCATGAGAAACACTCGTTACGTTTGTTTTCTTTTCCCTATTTTGTCAGGAAGCATATATGTAAATGCCGTAAGTTCCTGCCATATTGATTTGACGCTGAAATTTAATATTCTCTGTTATAGAAAAAATATATTAGAAATATTTTTATTCTACGGTAGCAACGAAATATACGTTGAACTTAGGGGAACGTAATCTCAATAAGGATGTGCGTTGTGGCGCATTGGATATCGGCTCGGAACGAGAAATCGGGCAGCCGAGTTCGAATTCCAGCCGAATTCATTGCATTCACCTACAATGGCAACCTACTGCGAGATAATCTTCTGCCCAGTCAGTCATGTCTCTGTCGAGACATGATCGCCCAAGATTGGGTTCTATAGGATTGGTCGGCAACTAGTCTTCCGCAGAAAGCAATGGCAACATACTGCGGGATAATCTTCTGCATAGTCAGTCATTATTGTTTCGAGACATGATCGCCCAAGCGTGTATCACGTATGGCACTTAACTGACGGAATCTCACTGAAGAACATTTCTTCTTAATATTAATTTTAAAAATATCCGATAGGTTATGAAATATTTTGGATTTAATGGCTAATTTTAGTGGAATAACCTCTTCCCATTTGTAGTTTGCGTGCTAAAATTTTCTGGTTTTTCACATTCTTCTATCGTCATATATCTTTAGCCGTATATCTGATATTATCTACGGTTATACATGTATCAATCGGTTTATTGATAAGATGCGTAAATTGACTTAACATTGGTACAGATCTGTAAGTATTTTAAACTTTTTGGTATAAAACTATTCGTAAAACTGAAATATTAAAAAAGTGTTCATCAAACTATACCATGCAAAATTATCAATTTTTCAAAAATACAAGCAAGCATCAATGCATAAATTAAATTTAGTTTTATGGAAAGTTTTCAGTTAACTACTAATATGATAAAAAGTAAAGAAAGTGATCTTTTATTAAGAGAAAGAAACAAAAATAATAATAAAAATCAGTTTCTTTTGAATATTATTTTTAAAAGTTATCCGATATGTCATGAAATATTTTAGATTTAATGGCTAATTTTAGTGGAATAACATCTTCCCATTTGTAGTTTGCGTGCTAAACTTTTCTGGTTTTTCACATTCCTCTATCGTCATATATCTTTAGCCGTGTATCTGATATTATCTACGGTTATACATGTATCAATCGGTTTATTTGTAAGATGTGTAAATTATTTTAAAATTGGTACTGATCTGTAACTATTTTAAAACTTTTTGGTATAAAACTATTCGTAAAACTGAAATTTTAAAAAAGTGTTCATCAAACTATCCCATGCTAAATTATCAATTTTTCAAAGATACAAGCAGACATTAATGCATAAATTAAATTTAGTTTTATGGAAGGTTTTCAGTTAACTTCTAATATGATAAAAAGTAAAGAAAGTGGTCTTTTATTAAGAGAGAGAAAGAAAAATAATAATAAAAATCAGCCAAAATTACAATTCAGTACAACCATACATTAAGATGAACAGAAAAATAGTACACTCAGAAAAATAAACCTAATTATAAAAAAGAATAGAAAGAAATCGGAAGTCACAGAGGAGAGAAGCACTATTGAACATAGCACAATACCACAAGATTGAAAGTAAGAAACAGGACGCCATAATTACCCGTAACGGTAAGTGGAAATGTCACATATACTTTCAAAGCCGGGGCACGCTAAAGGAGAAATATAAAAAATCTAGAAACAAAAGAGGAACTTAAAAAAAGGTAGAAGATAAGAAAAGACAAAAGATTTTCCAAATCGAATAGAGAAATCTTTCAGAGAGAGAAAAAGAGAGTAAAGGTCAACATATCCGTCAAGTTGACGTTTTATTTGCCTGATGATTACTTCAAGACATTAAACAGATGAGACCAAAGACGGTTTTGAACAAGGGAAAGTAAACCGTTGTTGTGAATGTAACGTTAGGTACGTAGGGGTGATCAGAATGTTATTTGTTTCTGGTTGAAGTTTAAGAGAACATTTAACTGACAAAGTAGATTGGTTTGGATACGCGACATTGAATTAGCTGTCTCAGCCAATACACGCTTTCCAAGGATATATTTGTGTTCGTTTCTTTTAGATATTTATAATATTCTAAGAATGTTAGGATATAAAATTATATGCGAAGAACAAAAATAAAACACTGAACAATTTTAAAGCATTAAAATTATTTTTCCTCCTCTAAGATATAATGTAATGAAGTACTGAATTTTCTTAAATAGTGTCTTCATTATGGTTCGACTAATACATACCAGAATATGTTTTGGTTAGCCATATGCTTCAAAGAAGAAAGTTAAATTGGAAAATATTACATTTCCAGTTAGCTATTAACTGGCTATAATTTTGTCCTCTTAAAAGCGATTAGATTTATTAATATGAAAAGATTTGATCGTTAGCAATATTCAACATTCATAGTCTGAATGATGAATGTGTTTATCGATCTGAAACAAAACGATGTTCGTATAGATTTAGGTATAGCATTAGACATCATGAGGGACGGAGTTATAAGAAAATTAAGGATTCGAGTTTGTCAGGGAGATTATTTACTGATTATATATGACTGTCGAAACAGTCTTATGTTGTGACACTTTGGAAAGTGCTTGAAAAAATCCTTAAACTTGCTGACCTAAGTCTCGAGAATAAAATGATTAAACAGAATTGTTTGCACGTCATTGACGACTGCGTTAGCAAAAGGTTACCAGTCTTTGTGAATGAAGGTTTAAGTGTACCAGTCTTCTTCAAATTTCTGATCAGATTATCGTTTCAATCCTAAAAAGGTAACTAAAGTCAGATCAGCATAGCTCCTCTATTAACCAAAATTTGACTGTGCTTTGAACATAGAGAAGTGTTCCGAACATAGGTCTGCGAAAGTATGAGCAACCTAGTAGAGAGGAAACATCGGATACAAGCATGAAGTACTACAATACTATATTAATCATTACCATCTCAGATAGAAACGTCCAAAATTAGAAGCAATGTTTTATTTTCTCTTTCATTTTTAAACATTTCACCTCAAGCAGAAGTGCGACCGCCACTAGGGCTCACGGGGTAACAATAAAAGTAAAGACTGGACACAGGAGTATTGGCGAAAAGATGACTGATGAACAGTATTCTAAAACATGGAAGATGACAACCGACGCTGCATTTATATTTCTTACAATTTTATCACTCAGGGAAGAAAATAAAGAGAAGAAGGTTCCACGGCGGGAAGTACAAGAAAAGAAAATGCTGGAATAGAATTGGCATCTTCATTTCAGTATTTCAATGGTAAAATGGTGAGTGATTAAATTCATGCAATGCAGCACTAGAGAAAAAGCTCATCAGAGCAGTTGCCATGACAATATTCGTAGGAAAAGATACAAGGAAAGCAAGGTACGTCCGTGAGAAAGTGACTAATGTCGAGATGCCAAGAAGGTTGCAGTTCTATCTTTGGTTTTTGCCAAGAGACTCGAGATAAATAGCAAGTGCCCCCGACCAGATATAGCAAAATTATTCAATGCAAAAACGAATGATAAATTTATCAATGTGCAAGATAGAAGCAAACGTGTTTTCGTAGCGAAAATTCACCGAAAAGTGTACTACCCGGTTTTGCCGGAAGTAAGGCACGGAAAACATAAGGTAGGTTCAAAAGAGTATATTAATATAACAAAAACATAAATACAAGTTAAGTGTTAACAATCAGTTAATAGCAATAACTAAGTCTGAACGGTATAGTTACGCTGCTTATTGCCTGAATCGTAGTTGGCTTTAACTGCGTACCAGCTGTCGCTTCTAACTGTCACACTTAACTGCCTTCCGAAAGTCACGCAAATTATTATATATAGTAAGAGGAAGAGTCATTTCCTCGTTGGAGGTCATCATAACACTCAGAATGTCTCAGAATTAATGAGCGTTGATACCGTTTTTCTTTTCATTTAAATAAAAGACGTGTACAGAATCATGTTAGATATTATTCCTCCTATACAGCAGTTAATGCTGAGAAATTTCCTCACAGATAAAAGGATTTGAAACAACAGAAATAAGAATACCATAGACTGAACACGTAAGCAACGACAAAAATTAAAACAAAATAGACACTTACAATTAACATTAGAAAAGATGGCTTGGAACATTTCTGCTTCACAGCACATAGTGGAGGCCAGATGGGTAAGAAAAACAGCGCATCGTCGTCGTCTTGTGACCTTGACCGAGACAGAACTCATTATATCCGTCCATTATGGAAACTTAATATATCATACAAAAAGCAAGTAATGATTATAATAATACCAACAATAAATCTACACTTTAAACAAGACGTTCACGGCTTCTTGCAATTTTTTCTTCTAGACTAATTTCCCTCGTTGAAAGCAACCCCTATTTCTGTCATATATATTTGAAATATAGCATCCAGCAGCAGAATGGAAATGTCTACATGAAAACTAGTTTCAAGAATGTATCCTGCAGTGACACAAAAACAAAATATGCATAGATTCACGAGGAGATTACGTTTAAGAAGGGAGCCGCCAACAGTTGCCAGGTAATCAAACGTTGATTACAAGTGGTTAATCCCAACACTTATATGTGAAAAAAACCTTTATCAGTGATCCGCTTATACTTTTACTGTAGGAAATTACAGGAAAATTTTATAAATGTAAAAGAGTTTTCAGAACGAAAGGACGCACTCAGTCGCAAGAATACCGTTATAGATTTATGATATACAGCATAGAGTAAAACCAACTTACTGAAAACTCATTTCTTTTAATATCAGTAAAAACATACGCGCTCAATATTCTACATACGCTGAGGGAGAAATAAATGTTTTAGAAATAAATTTACTTCATGGAAACGTGATATTTAAATATCGCTTGTGTCGACAGAATTGTGTGGGTAGTGTAAGATATACACTTTATACGAGATTACGATGGAGTTTTTTGCAAAGGTCAGATGACGGTTCAACCAATTCGGAGCTTTCAAGTATCGTTTTATGTGCAATAAATTGATAATGGCAACATTGTGAGTATTTAATATCGATGTAAACTGATATATGAACAGTTTTTTATTTGCTTTTTTCTTTGAAAAATAATATATCTGCTTACTTTTGGCATTTTGGAAATCTTATTTTCTTTCTTTTCTATTCAAACCGTTGAGAGTCTTTCTCCTCCTCCTCGTCCTGCTCCTCCTCCAAACACACACACACACACACACACACACACACACACACATATATATATATATATATATATATATATATATATATATATATATGTAAATCTAGTGAATCGTTAATATGATATTTGGACATGGAGATATTCTTACTGTACCCAATTAAATAATCGCATTGAATGAAATAGCAAAAATGATTATCATTTTCTCTATTTCATAAATTTACTTTACAAAATAAGTAAAGACAAGCCTTAATAAGTCTCCATATATTCTTACATGTCTGGTTAAAGCTTAATAAAGTAATAAATAGATACCTAGTGAGACTGAGAACTCAATAGCGTAGTAGTGACAATAGTGCTGTTGTAACGTGACACAGTGCTGAATGCAGACACGGAAAGAAACAAGACCTCCTGCAGAAGGTAGCTGAAGAGAGTTACAAAAAGGACTACAAATAAGCTACAAGAAAACTGAATGCATGGTCATCAGCAAAAAGAGCACCCCAAAATGCCAAATACATGTGGGTGATATTAAAATCAAGCAGGTACAAAATTTTAAATAACCGGGTGTGGTTATAACAGAAGACGGAATGTACGACACAGAGATCCGAAGGCGAATTTGTATGGCAAATATCGCGTTCCAGAAGCTGATTATACTATTAAGAGTCACAAAGCTTTCACTCGACACAAAGAAAAAGGTACTTGATTGCTAGGTGATGTCAGTGAATGTTGGACAATATAATCAACGATGTAGGAAAAATTTGAAGCAAATGAAATGTGATTCTATAGAAGGATACTGTGGATATCCTGAACCAAGCATGTGAGCAATGATGAGGTTTTGGAAAGAATGGGAACGAAAAGGAAATTATAATTGAGCACGAGGAAGAGACAGCTAAAGACCATAGGACATGCAATGAGGAAGGAGAACTTAAAGAACATGATACTAACATGCCAGATAGATGGGAAAAAGAGACAGAAGAAAATAGTGGATCACATATTTTAAGGGCCTGAGCAGATGGATGACAGAAAGGTGGTTTCGTGATGTTAAAGGATAAAGCGTGTAAGAGCCTCCAAGAAAAGAGAAACATAGAAGACCATGATCGCCTACGCCCTAAAAGAACGATACATATAGACGAAATGTGGATGGTGGCGACGTCTCTCCATTTTGAGGGTACCGGGTTGGCGGTTTCATGGTTGCTTCTCCCGACTGGTAGTAATGAGCCCTAACTCCTGCGTAGTGTTTTGAGAAGCAGCTCTGATCAACGGTTGAATAATATAGGGGTATCTTGTAGTGGCATGTCGCGCATGGATGGGTTTCATGCAAGTAATTCCGGTGGGAAGCCCTGGGGCCACATTATGCTGCAGTCTGCGCCAGTTTACTTCCTGCTCATGTTGCATCTGACGACCGACTGATACTACTACACTTGGCCTCTCCTTACCTAAAATAGTCATTACTGATGACATCACACATATTACGAACTAAAACAAAACCAGCTAAATACATCAGCTAAACCTATTATCTCTTTTTCGAACGTCAGTAGTATCCGTACCAATATTTGCAGCGTTGAATCCTTCATCAACTTAAATTGACCTGACATCTTATCCCTCTGTAAAACTAATCTTGACCCCTCTATTTTTATTTCATTTTGGTATATTACTGGTTATCTGAATCCATTGTATGCACTTACGCGCAAATACCCTTGCGAAAGGTATTAATCCGTCTCTTCCCTCCAGTTATGGGTTAAATAACAGGACAGATTGGGTTCTATAGCCTTGGTCGGCAACCAGTCTACCGCAGAAAGCAATGTCAACCTACTGCGGGATAATCTTCTGCACAGTCAGTCATGTCTCTGTCGAGACATGATCGCCCAAGCCTGTATCACGTATGCCACTTAACTGACTGACTGAATATAACAGTTGAAATAATGAGTAAGGCTTCTACTGGTCATAAAGTGGGGGATCAGTTTATTACTTCATAACAATAGGAAACCGATCCCCCACTAATTACTACATAATAATATAATACATTTCTTTCCCCTCTACCTATGAGTCAAATAACAGGACAGATTGGGTTCTATAGCCTTGGTCGGCAACCAGTCTACCACAGAAAGCAATGGCAACCTACTGCGGGATAATCTTCTGCCCAGTCAGTCATGTCTCTCGAGACATTATCGCCCAAGCGTGTATCACGTATGGCACTCAACTGACTGACTCGTTATCTTCCCCGCTTTAGGAAAGAATCCAAAATACATATGCATGGAATTGGTATTCATGTCTGCGAACATCTCCATCTAGCTAGGGCGATTTCTCTTGAATCTTCTAATCATTCTTACAGGTGTCTCCTTCTCTCTCTACCACTTTCAGTTAACTTTTCCTTTTCTACTGCTCCCCTTTATCACCTAACTGTTCTGGACATGACAGAATCTTTAGAAATATGGATAAGGCCATTCTTATAATCCTTTTGCCCATATATTTGTGTTTGGAGACTTCATTGCCCACTATGCCAAGTGGTCGGAAAACTGTCACACGTCTTGCTAGTGTCCATACAATTAAATTTTCAATAACTCAGTCCATTATGCAAGTAGTTTATTTCCCCACCTATTTCCATAATAATACTAATGGAACTAAATCACTACTAGATCACTGTTTCACTTCTATCCCTGACTTTTTCCATGTTAGACAGCTTTGCCCTCTTGGAAACTCTGATCATGCTATTGTTTCCGTTAATATATCTTAAATCCCCTCCTCCCACGAATCCTAGCTCAGCAGAGTATCTTACTATTACCAAAGAGACGACTGGTAGTCGTTCCCTGATTTCCTTGGAACTATGTTTTAGGTATTCTCGTTGAAGACTGTGCCTCCGCGGTCTCTTCATAGGTTAAAGCTGGAATCGATACTTTCATCCCATCCAGAAAGTTACGAACCCATTCGTCCCTCTGGTTCTCCCCTATTTGCTCAGCTGCAATTTCCCACATGAATCACTTCTTCCATCTTTAGGAGATACACGTGACTGAACCATAATAGGCACCTTTGCCTCTGCTCGTAATCAGTGTAAGAGGATCGTAAATGACGTTAAGTGTTGTTTGCTGAAAGAATGAATCAGCCTATAGGATCGCGCAAGTTCGGCTCCAAAGTCTTTTGTCGGCTTTGTCAAAATGTGTTAAGTAACAGAATGCCTTCAATTCTCATTTAATCAATAAATTTGAGGTCTTCATATCTTCAGCAAACAAGGCCTAATGCTTTTCTCGCGGGATTCTCCAAAAAGTGGACATTTTATTCGTCTGAAGTATTCGCACCAGAATTCGCACAACTAACTGACGTTCACATTACTCCCTTGCTGGTCTCTGATAATTTCAAACTTGACCCTCATAAGATTTTGAGTGTGGAAATATCGGAATCCCAAGCATTTTCCGAAAAAATCTGCCCCTTAACTCTCATCTGTACTCTCCAAACTCTATAATTAATGCCTCTCGGCTTCTTGCTTCCCTGCCAGCTGGAAGACATCCTCTGTGGTTCCTGTATTTAAGAACACTAGAGAAACCTCAGGACCCTTCAATTATTGCCCTTTCTGCCTTCTACTGTTTTTTGTCAAAGTGCATGAAGCTATTATTGGTTCAAAATCTCACAGCCCGTAGCCTCTTCTTCTCTAGACCAGGTCTACTTTTGATATGTTAACGATCATTCCAGAGAATATATACTATGATCTCGATAAGAACGGCAAAGTTCGAGCTATTGCACAAGATATCTCCAAGATATTTGACAGAGTCTGGTATGCTGGCCTTCTACGCAAGCTACATGTCTATGGCACAACTTGATTGTTTGATTTAATCCAGTTTTTCCGTTCAAATTGCGTAAAGAATGTAGTATTGGATAGACATGCTTCAAAATGATATTATACGAACGAGGCTGTCCCTCAGGGCTCTATTTTAGGTCGTATGCTTTTTCATCAACGATTCAGTGAAGCGATATGGTATAGCTTACAGTTTCGCATATATATATTATCTCTATTATAAAATGACTGGTCTCTCTTTCTCTCTTTCTCTCTCTCTCTCACTCTATATATATATATATATATATATATATATATATACTTCCTGTCATGCACATAGAGAGAGAGAAGCAATATCGAAGCAGCGCAGGCTCCCTTCATTCTCATTACTACTAGTTATGAAATCACCTAATAAATTTTCTCTCTTTATAAGTACATTATATTATAATTTTGCAATAATTATGTCGTCGAGTATTGAAGAAAAATATGTATATATCCTTTCTCTCATAATAAATGACCTTGTGTATATATATATATATGTACACGCCTTCTGTCAGACACATGGGGTTGGATTATTTTGTTGTTTTTCCTTCTATCTTAATGTAAGCCACTTAATAGTAAGTACACCAATATATTTTGGTCTCATTTTAGACGGAGTATTGGTATAAAAACTGTCCCGTTATTTTTACTCATTAGTACGTAAAAACGGTTATCTAATGTTCTCTAATAGGTAAGCTTTTTTTAATTGTTAAGGAAAAAGAATTATCAAGGAAAAAAGACTCACACACCTACTGACCTTTATCACCTACTGTTCATGTCGAGAACAGTTAGGTGATAAAGGGGAACAGTAACTAAACTATGACTAAACTATGACTAAAATTATGACTAAACTATGACTAAAATTTAAGATAGTAAAAGGATGCTGCAAACGTTTTATTTTTATAATCGTGTCGCCCAAAACAAGGCCTTTTACTGCCACAGTTGAGCAGTGGGTTACATCGAAGGAACGTTATGAGAATGAGTGACAGGTTATAGGGGTGTCAGAAAGTGGGTAAGAAAAGGACGAGAATACTGATGAGAGCGGAGTGAACGAAGAAAAAAGCATGAGAGAAAGAGAGGATTCAAGTTAATGAGATAGGAGATGACTATTGCCTTTACTTTTAAACTCTTGAAGATTGTAGCTGTCGGGTAAGCAAGTAAACGGAAGGTAATTCTACAGGTGGGAAGTGCGAGAAAATTTGCGTTTACAATTTATTGGTTTCACAGTAAATGGCTGGGTCCTAGTTGATAATTTTATGGTTCGAGTAAGTACCTCCTAGAAATATTTTTTACATAATGGACTGATATTGTTGGAAATATTCCTGTAGATAATGTCCTTTTATTATCTGGGAAGAATTACTGTTGCATCATGCATAAGGGAGATTGAGTGCTTTGTATAGATAGAATGCATGATAAGCGACAATTTTTTCTTAACTGCGAACAAAAATCAAATGTTATGAGGCAGACATATTCAGTGAGAAGAGAAAGTCACAGCAGCCATATGCTGAGAGAGCAGAAAAACAGTTTCATTCAATGAAATTAGTTTCATGAGAATGATATTTATTCTCATTCTGTCTAACTGTTGTCAAGTCGTCTAAAAAGAAAACATCCATACAATACTATACAACTTACGGTTAAGTATCATTTTCTTTCTCAGGTAATCTCTCTTTTACTCGTGTACAATTATCCATCAATGTTTAAACCTTACTAGACTTCCTTGTTGAGAAAGTCTCTCTGCTATCTTAATCACTCGGAAGGATTAGGCTTCCTTGAAAAGGAGAGATAAAAGTATTGTCTTTTGGCAAATTAATTTCTGATTTAAGTTAATTTAATTTTAGTCGTTCTATATGATCTACAATGCGGAACAAATTAATGTAGCTCTCTAACTGTTCAAACGACATTTGATCTCCTCTGTAAAACTTTCAATCTTACGCTATCTACATTATATAGTTTTTACTTTTCCCTTACTAAGATTTTCTGTTTATTAACCCGGCTTAAATGTCTAGTTATATTTCATTGTTTTAGTCAATCAGGGCGCAAACTTTATATATATATATATATATATATATATATATATATATAGATAGATAGATAGATAGATAGATAGATAGATAGATAGATAGATAATAATATTTTCACCTCATGCAAGGTAAGAAGACCGCTAAAACCCAAGTGGTAAATGAATATTATATCATTAAATGCTTTTAAGGAGACAAGATAACAAAATAACCCGAATTAAAACGTAAGATATTGACTATAATTACCATTTAATTTTTTATGATCAAAGTTGATTGGGAAGCAAGTAATTAGAAGAGATTTCTACGAGTAAGAAGGGCAATAGAAGAAACTGTTTGCATGGACCTTGCAGGATAACTTGCCATTTCAAGTGAAAAATGATAAGTGCTTGACCTCCATCTAGTACTGCGCTTATTTTCGAAATCTAGGAATCGTTCTTCAGAGTTATTATCCTGAAAGTATTTAAAGAAAAACACAGGGAATCGATATTATGATAGAAAGAAAGGTACTGAAGGTATGGTGACAGGTCAGAGGCAGATTAATTTTTTTCAGTTTTTATCAAGAATCCGACCATATGTCGTAAAAATATTCAAATCATGGACAAATGTTTTCTCGTCAGAATATGTTTTGAACATTTTTACATCTACCATTCGATCGTGCTTTAAATAATGTTGCAATATCTGGTCGGGTAATCCTGCAATTCATCTTGAGGTCATCGATAAAATCCAAAGATAAGTCTGTAATATAATGTATCCTGACACCGGCTTACTTTCATTCACTTTCTCACCGCCGTGATATGGCTTCCCTCTAGCATTTCTGTTGGATGTTTTGGATACAGATATACGGGTGAGACCAGTAGAAGGCTTAACCAATCATGAAGCTGAAAATATTCAATGCGAAGTGTATTAAAGACGGCCATATTTTTCCGGGTATTTGACATCAAATCCGATTCTGGAGAGTGTCTCATTCGAGAGTGATAATCTTTGACGTTGTTTCATTAAACAGATTACGTCCCAAGAGGATATTCTATATCCATATACTATGACAGACATGATCAACAGATGCCAAAAGGATACTCTATATCCATGAACGTTGTCAACATTACCTTCAATCCCTTTACTTTGAGACCATCATGGACTGTTGTTGCTATATAATATACATTCGGGAAATTGATTCTCTATTTTAATCAATACATAAACTACTCCCTGCGCTTTATCCATAAATTATAGCGAATTTTACCAAGAATTTCTACAAGAATTTTCATTTCTTGTGTATCTTCTTAACGTTTGCTTGCTTTCCTGATAGATAAAATCTCTAAAAAGTTTATATGCGATGTCAAATGACATCGCCTGACTTCTTGATTCCCATTCATCTCTTTATCCTTTATTGGACATCACCTTAAACTTGTTTTTTTTTCTAAACCTCTTGCACACCAGTTGTGTTCTTGCTTTGTCTGGGGTGAAATGATTATAAAACTGGTAGACTTATAAATATTAAGACAAATTCTTGAAGGAGAAATTGTCTAATACGAAATAATTTACGAACCTTTCTAGCAGTAGACATAGCGATTGATTTAATAGAATCTTTCCACAGGTTAGCCAAATGCAGACGACAATTGTACTCCTGCAGCTTCTTCTCTCGCACTTCCCGCCTGTGGAACTCGCTCCCCTATTCTTGCTTTCCTGACGGCTACAACTTCCAGAAATTTAAATGCAAAGTCAATACTCATCTACTAACCACTGGACTCTAGCTCTCTCCCCACCCCGTATAACCTTCCCTTTCTCTCCACCTATGTATCTGTCATCGCACCTGCTTTATCAGTTTTCTATTGTTCCTTTCTAACTAGTTTGTACTCCTCACTCTTTTCTAATTAATCTTTTTACATTTATGTAGCCCCCTGCACATCAGTGGCGTTTCCTCCTTGCTCGGGGTGAAATGATTAAAAAAAAAACTTTATGTTACTGGAATGTAACATGAAAAAAGTCGACGTGTCCCTCCGAAAAACGTCAACGTGTCAATCCGAAAAGAGTCAACGTGTCACTCCGAAAAGAGTCAATGTGTCCCTCTTTAGGGTTTAGTATTAGCCAGGCTGATGAAAAAAAAATAGGTCCATCAGATTAATTTTGCTTCATTCTACAAACTGATCTCTGTTATTTTTATGGATGTCCTAATTTTCTGATGATATGCCCTAAATTAATAATGCCTATCACTATTTTATAATTTTGTTTTTCTTATTCGTTAGAGTTTACGTATTCGTATAAACATGTGTGTATTCATGAGTATGTATTTATAAAATTTAGAATATATTTCTCTCTTTACTGCAACACATAAATATCTGAGAAATATTTATATTCGCACAACTAATTTCTGTATAATTATCTTCTTGATGAACTTATGTCAGTCATTAGGTGCAAAAAAAAAAAGAACGCAATATATATTTTACATTGTAGGATACATTTGGTTTTATCTGTTTCTCTTCTCATCTTATCCACATGATAAATTCAAAGGTCTATAATGGCGATATTCAGCCTCCCGAATGCAATGAAGCTCATTTATATTTTTTGCAACATCGCCGTTTTAGATTCCTCAAAATCTACCATCGGCATGGACACCATCAATCGTCAGTGGAATGGCTTTAGCAGAATTATTGAATTATCTAAAACTGTCAGTGTTTAAAAAAATACATATATGCTGCCAAAAACCTTATTGAAACTACATCGACCTTGATAGAATATTATCTAATTCCAAAGTCTCCCTTTTTTATCGACTGATCTCAGAATGTCAAAAGTGATAGAGTTTTGCACAAGAGATTCAATGTTGCATTTCTAAATCCCTCAGGTAGAATGGATAACCGACATTTGACAACAAAAGCGTCAGCGAACTAGGAGATATAGCAGCATAAATGTATTCCTTTAACAACCGTAAATAAAACACATCAATAATAAACAAAAATATAACACCGAAAATACAGAGATGTATGGAATGGAAATATTATGGATAAATAAGACTATCCTCTGTGTATTTCCTCGGTAATATATGAGAAAAATATAATTCCCTAAATAATGTCTATATATATAAAGAATATGATAAGCAGTTCCAAAAGCGTTTCTTATAGAGACAAACTAGAAAAATAGCTCGATATCATATTAAATGACAGAGACTTAATATATATTAAATAAAGTTTCCATTGAGTATTTACCAACTACGACTGCTATTTACATACGCCTGGTGGTTGCGTGAAAACCTATTAAATTGGCAATCGTAGTCGGTTACTTCTCACTGGTATATTTAAGTAACTATTATTAAGTAACTATTATATTTAAGTAACTATTATTCATTCAAGCTTTATTTGTTTTGTTTATTTTCCAATATAGGTTTGAATATTGTACTCTAATTTGCGGATTAAGTTTATATTCTGATATTTGTTTTTCAAATGCTGCAACCATCGTAGTTAAAAAATCACAGAACATACACCGTCAGCTATTAAAAAAAAGTCCAACAATCATCAGCAAAAAGGGCAGACCAAAATGTCAATTGCTGGTAATGGATTCTAAAATGAAGCAGGTACGGAAATTTAAATACCTAGGAAGACGAAATGTGCGACACTGAGATTCGATGGCGAATTGGGATGGCGAAAGAAGCATTCCAGAAGTTGAGTAAAGTATTAAGAAACAGGACAGTTTCATTAGAAACAAAGAAGAGATTACTGGATTGCTATGTGATGTCGGTTCTTCAATATGGCAGTGAATCTTGGCCAATATCCTAAACGATGAATGAAAAACTTGAGCCAACTGAAATTTGGTTCTACAAATCATATCCTGGATATCATGGAGCAATGATAGGTTTTTCTAAAAGATGGAAACGAAAAGGAAATTATTATTGAGCATCGGAAAGAGACAACTAAAGTTCCTGGGTCATGTAATGAGGAAGGAGGACTTGAAGAACCTGATACTAACAGGCCATACAAAGGGAATAAGAGACAGGTGAAAGCAGCGGATGAAGGACCTGATCAGGTGGATGACGACACGAGGGTTGCATGGTGCAACAGGAGAAAGCGTGCTAAGAGCCACCATGGAGAGGGAGTTGTGGAAACCCATGATCCCCTACTTCCTGAAAGGATATATCACATAAAAGAAGAAGAATAATCCTCGATAGAATCAACTTTCAAATTTAAGCACGCCTAGGATTAACTCAGGTGATAAACACTAATGATTTTGCCTACTGGTTTAACCGAATAGATATTAAGGACAATTGTTCATTTATCCAGTTTGACATCGCGTATTATTACCCTTCTCTCTCCAACCAGGAAAAGATATTATTCATGAGTACAAAACGAATAGTAAAAAAACAAATGTGAGAATCACTTTCACACTCCAATGCGATCCCTTGTTGGACTATTTATTTTGGATTACATGACGGTGTATAACGTTTTAAATATTGAGGACAGAAAACTCTATATCTTAGGTTTACAATAAATTCAGTCGATAACACTTATTCACCTTACTTAAAAACTAACGCTACTTCTATATACGCCCACCCTAAATCTAACCACCATCGATCAATCATTAAACGTATGCACTTCGTTATTGAAAAAAGAATGAGTAACTATTCCTCTAAAGTAAATATCTTTTATAAATATTATATGACACCGCCCTAAAAGACAGTGGATGAAAATGCCCTGATTTTAATTATAACAAACATAACAACAATAACAACAACAATAGAAAGAGAAAAATCATTTACTATAAACCACTATTTACCCCGATGATAACTACTAAATTAAGGCATAAATTTCTGAAATTAGTTGAGAAACATTTCCCTAAAAATATCCCGTTAGCAAATTATTCAACAAAAATACTATAAATGTGAACTATAGCTGTATGTCTAACCTTCTAAAGATCATCAAAAAACATAATAGATATTTAAACAGATATAAACAACCTAAGCAGTAAAAACCATCTTAAAAGTATGATTACGATAGTAATAATTTTCATTGCCGAAAACTTATTCAGTGTCAATTACAAAATAAATGTCTCACTCTATAATCTACCTCTATTTCTGCCAGAGAAAAACTATTGAAAATTCTTTCATATCAGTTGTACCAAGATCGCTTTTAAATACAGCATTATTTGCACATCTCATCTTTTAATAATAAGGCTTATCGCAAAAGCACATAACTTTCTATATATCGTTAGACTTGTGTTATATGTTTACCGGAAAAATTGCAAGTTATTAAATTCACAAAATTAAGACTCGTGAATAAACCTAGCGAAGTAAATTCCATCTGTCATCATCGTCTAAAATATTCCTTAATTTATAGTTCATTTTTCCTAATATAACTATATTATATATAATCAACCCACACATAAATTTATTGATTTTCACATCTTCTGCAGATTAATTTCTTTCAATAAACGGATAGATCCCTGATTAAGTCAACTACATTTGATGAGCATTGTATGTTTTAAAATATTTCCCTTCATTGTCAATTTTTCAATATTTTAAGTAAAAATAACTTAAAGAAAATCCTGTAACCGTTTTACGAGAAGAAGCAATAAATTTTCTGTCTTGCTAAATGCTTATACATTCAATTTATTTCATCACTGACATTGAAAACGATTAAGTTTCAAGGCGTTTCAATTCTCTACCCCATTACACTAACAATCGAATACCTCTTACCCATTATGACCTGGCTGTCTTTGGTTCATTGAGACAAACCATCCAATAATCATCTCCTCTTAATTATCTGAATATGCTAAAAGGTGTGTTGTTTTTAAGTGTCTATTAGTAATGATTCCTAACAGGAAAATATTACAACGGCCTGTTGAGGTGCTTATAAGAATGTATCTAAACAAAACGGCTATTGTGTTACAGTACACCCTGTTTTTATTATAAACTCAGAATAAAAAATAGTACCATATATAATGCTTTAATAAGTATCGAGCATTCTTAATAAATCAGTACACACAGTGGATTTGTAATTCGTAATTCACTATATTTCTGAGATGGGATAGTATTTACAGTATTCGAACTATTTTCCTCGTCTTCATTTTCCATTTGTTTATCACTGCTGTCGCGTGGTAATGAACTCACAACTCTAAGAGTCAAGTCAGGAACTAAACAACGTCTTTTTCCAGTGGGCCATGTTCCCTTAAGACCCAGTAAATAAACGTCATGGAAATGGCAACAAAAATAAGGACTGCTAATTCATTTGTTTGTACTGCTCCTAACATATATATATATATATATATATATATATATATATATATACACACACATATATATATATATAGATAGATAGATAGCTAAAATATATATATATAGATAGATAAAATTTGCATTTTTTACTTATTTATGAAGTGTGCATATATATATATATATATATATATATATATGCACACTTCATAAATAAGTAAAAATGCAAATTTTATCTTCCTTCATACAACTTTTGCATATATTTTTACATATATATACATATATATATATATATATATATATATATATATGTGTGTGTGTGTGTGTATTAGAGCAGCAATTTCATTTTATGCACGTTAATTGAAAACGACAAATTATTGTGATTAATTGTTTTTTTTTATTATAATTTTCATGTGATCTTATATATATAGTTATATTTTCATTAAAAAAATTATATGAAAATTGTCAGAATGTTTCTGAGCATCTTCGGTTATACATTTAGCCATTACGCTTTCCAAGCACTCCCTCTAGACATGCTTCTCTACTATATATATGCTTTACCTCTGCACCTGACTCCTGCCAAGTCTCGCAGCTTTGCCCACTGGGCAACTCCGATCATGCTGTTGTCTCTCTCAATATTTCTCTCCACTCTCACTCCCCCAGGAGCCTCCTACCTACAGGACGTCCTACTGTTACCATGGAACTGACTGGGACGCCTTTCGCGATTTCTTATTCGACGTCCCTTGGGGAAAAGTGTTCCATCTCCCAGTCGATGACTGTGCCTCTGAGATTTCGTCCTTGGTGAAAGCTGGCATTAATGCCTTCACACCTACCAAGAAGTTTTGTCTCAAACCTCATTCCTCCCCTTGGTTCTCTCCTGCCTGTTCGGCCGCGATTACCCACAGGAACCACTACTTCCGACTATTTCGGAGACAGTCATCTGGCCTCAATATGCGCCTATTCACATCTGCTCGTAATGAGTGATAGAGAATCCTGAAGTACGCCAAGCGGTTGTTTGCTGAGAGTATGAGACAGCGCACATCTGACTGCAAGTTCGGCTCCAAGGACTACTGGCGGTTATGCAAATGGCTGCTGAACAATAGCAAATCCTCTATACCTCCTTTAATTAATGAATTTGAGGTCTTCACATCATCGGCGGACAAGGTTGAGTGCTTTCCTCGCAGATTCCAATCCAACTTCACATTTGACTCATCCGGAGTACCCACACCCTATGTACCTAGTAGAACCGAGGTTAAATTGTACGATATACACATTACCCCGAATCAACACCTGACTCCCATAAGGCGAGCGGAGGTGATGGAATCCTGGTGATTGTCCTTAAGAAATGTGTCCCTGAACTCTCCTTTGTCCTCTCTAAACTGTATAACTCCTGCCTCTCTGTTCCTGTTTTCCTGCATGCTAGAACTCCTCCTCTGTCGTTCCTGTATTTAAGACCTCTGGTGAACTCACGGACTCATCCAACTATCGACCAATCAGCCTTCTTCTAATTTTCGGGAAGATGTTCGAGGCCATTATTAATGCTGAATTAGTGCAGCATCTTACTACCAATAAACTCTTCTCTGACAGGAAGTATGGCTTCAACTTTGCCGACATGCTAACGCCCATTACGGAGTATATGTTCCAGGCCCTTGATGAGTTCGGCGAGGCTCATGCTGTTACTCTGGACATCTCCAAGGCTTTTGATAGGGTTTAGCACGCTGGCCTTCTATGCAAGCTACGGGATTACGGTATTACCAGACGATTGCTAAATCATATCCAACATTTCCTAAATAACCGCTTAATGAAGATCGACTTGAATGGGCGTACCTACACATCTTACTGTACAAACGCTGGTGTCCCTGAGGGCTCTATCCTAGGTCCGACGCTCCTACTTATTTTCATAGATGACGTAGGCATCTATGCAGATGACATCACAATTTACTCCCGCGTCAGTAAGAAACCCGGCGTGGCGGGCAAGCATTATCTCGCTGCTGATCTTGAGAGTGATATACATTCTGTGGTGATTTGGGTTAAGAAGTCGCATGTCAATTTCAATGCGATTAAGACCAAGCTGCTGTCTGTCAATCAGCACAGGCAGCCTCTCCTGCCATCCATAAGCATGGACCAAGCGAGCCTCCCCGAGAGCAATACACTGCGCCTCCTCGGCCTTAGCCTCTCCTCTGATCTCAAGTCGAACCCCTGCATTGAGTCAATAGCTAAATCCAATGCCAGGGAGGTTGGGTCACTGTGTCGGACCAGGATGTTTTTCCTACCTGAATCTATCCTGCATATAAACAAATCAACAATTTGCCCGTGCATGGAGTACTGCTGCCATATATGATCAGGCGCCCCCCCGCTGCCCATCTCGGTGTTCTTGACAGTGGATTTGTTTTTTTTTTTACTTGAAACAAAATATGCCTAGTGTGTCTGTATGTATATAGAACCATGTGAATATTTTACATTCCAATCATGGTAAGAACATTGTTGCCGTCTTCTTAGTTGTTATTAAGTGTTGAATTTTTTTTTATTAAGATTGCTTCCATTATTTTTAGTCTTTATTGCATGTGTATAATGCCATTATATTTGAATTGACAACGATAATCTCATAGATTCATATTAGATATCTGTCTTTCTAACGTAATCAATAGTAACAAAAAGTATGCGAAAAAATTTTCAAAACTATAACAGTAATAATTTCAAAAAAATCTAATGCACAATAATTATTAACAGGACGAATCTTCTCTTAGAATCAGCTTCCGAAAATAACAACTCTGACTGATTTAAAGCAAAAAATGAAATTCAGTATGCATTACACAAAGTTTAAACTGCAAACCTAATTGTCAAAAATAACAATTCACCTGCAAGATCTAAACTTCAGAGAAAAAATATTATTCCCAAATTTACATGAAAAAATGTGTTTGTGATCAATTTAGGTTCGTAAAATATTACATCTGATACACTACAAGTCATTTGACAAGAATATTTCATTGCATATCTCTGGCCATAATCCAATTCGATTTCTGACGAAAAAGAAAATGATGTATGATAAACATACGTTTAAACTAAGAGTTTTGTACATCTACAATTTTGCTTTAGGGCTCAGGATAGGTATTGCATAGTTGAACCTCCAATTTAGAATACGATTTTATTCTATAAGATTTTTTATGAGTTACCCTGTTCTGTAGGAACAGAATCATTATTATTAATAATAATGATTTACTAGCGGAACCCGTGTAATTACTACGGAAGGATGATTATGATTTCCTGGAAAAAATTACTTTGTCATAGTACAAATGATAGTAACGTCTTCAAACATAAAGGTATTGGATAATAAAATAACGATAACACAGAGTATAATTTTATTAAAATATCTATAAAAGTAATGTCCATAGAAGCTACTTTACTGCTATCTTATATTAAACGGCGTATGCTCAGATCATAACCAAAATACTGTACGCTATTTTGTGAGAGATTTTGAAAGTAAAAACATTTTTATACTGAAAAATCATGGCTCCTGTGTCCATTGTAAAAAGAAAAGACCAATAGAGAAATGTCCAAAGGTGTAGAGGCCAGAAATTTCGTTATTAGGTCGAGCGATACGACAACAAACCTGCTTGATTTTACTATATTGTACAGTACCCACACATATGCACACCCACATAATTACTGCTACAACCACCGGCTTAAACTGCTACTGCTACGGTAATGATATAGGTTCTATCCTCCTAGTCTATCACTCTTTACTACCCTTCCGTTTGGCAAAGTTGAAAAAAGGCTGAGGAGAGTATCGTTTATAGATTACAAAAAAATAGAGGGAAAGGAAATGCTTTTGTATAGATTGTGTTATCTTTTTTTCAGTGGCGTAAATGACGGATGAACTACGCAAGTAACTAACTAAATAAGGAAGGAAAAAGCAGAAATATTATATGATACATTTTATGGGGAAAAGTCATCTATAAATTACATTGTTCCATAGCAAAAACATAAAAGCAGCCGAATTGATTTTTCTGCATAATTTGCTGTAAATTCTCTGGATGAAACAAAGAAAAAACCCAAGATGTGCCAAATAAAATGGTAACAAAAAGACTTATACTCAAAATCAACTAAAATATAGCTGGAATTCTTTGTGGATATAATATAATAACGGAGGCAAGCTTGGAAGACCTAACCCTCGCGGGTTATATTAAATGCAAGAGACATAGCGGAAGGCAGCAAAGCCACTTAACTTACGAGATAGCGTGAATAGATCTTGAAACGCAATGCGTAGTATTAGCAACGGGAGAAAAATTGTTAAGAGATACAAAATATAGTAAGTCATTGAGATGTATGACTTACTATATCTTTAAGGTATTCGGCACATCGAGGCAAAGGTAAATGGATGCAAATAATTGGCCATTTTATTGAAACGGTTTTGAAACACCTCCCTAGTAAGTGACAATGACTTCAGTTTTTGGTCCGTTGTTATATTTTCGATTTTATTCATAGTTATGAATATGCGTGCAATGTTGCCTGTGTTGATATATTCTTAATTAAATCTTATATGGTTTTGGCTAGTTTGGGATCTTTTGTGAAATTTATATTTATACATTATGCCTACATGTATATTTAAACTTTCAATGAAGAAATTTATACTAACATTTATTCTACTTTGTTGGCAGCTAATCGATGATGATGAAAAGTATGCATCTATCCATATCAATGCTATGATTCGGTTGGTTAAAATATGCAGTAAAGTGAAATTGATATTGTTTTCGGTTAGACTTCTTTCTATTAAACTGAGGATGAAATTCTTGATGAGTTTCACCTATGTAATTTTCTTCGTTACATTTCGATATATTTTATTTGAACAATCACAAAGTTTGGATAGTATGTGATAATACCGTGCGTCTGGTATGTTTTATAAAATATTGTCAGTGTTAATGAGTTTACAAAATTTGTATGGGGTTTATTACGAGCCACGTTGCGTAGATAAGTGGGTGGTTTGAGTGGTTACAATGTTAACAGAAATTTAATTTTTGAGGTTGCCGCTTCATTTTAAATTGGATTTCACTAAATACTTTAATTGGGACAATTAGTTTTAGTTACTGAAATTTATATAAAAGGTTATATAGTTTATGACGGCTGTAATAAGAATTAAATCATGGCAAGGTTCTGTAGTTTAAAGAAATATATTTATTGTTATAATTCTTGGGTTGTCATGTTTACCTATATATATATTGTAACAAAATTATAAAACTCGTAGGCATTTCTATGTCTCGGGAAACCAGTAAAGCTATTCTAAAAATATTAAAAAAAAAAATTTGCAACTACTGTATATATATATATATATATATATATATATATGCAAGTGAATATTGTCTTAATAGTTATTTTTAGAATACGATTGTTTTTCTCGATACAATTCCAAATATTTAACTCATATTTGCGATGACCACATGGATTTATGACTAATTGCGCGTAAATTAAACGTTGCTTCCTGAGTTCTCATTGTTACAACACGCACATAAACTTAAAAGAAGAGAAGATGTTGTATATTGTTTAAGTATATAAATCTTCATAGAATTAAGAGGGAGTAACTTTCAATATTTATAGCGTACATCCACGATCTTCACTTCTGCTTCTGTTTGTTCAAAGGAATACCGTGATATAACATTATTCCTAAAGAACTAACCTTGCAATCATGCTAAAATAATGCTGCACAAGCCAAAACTAGGACCCCTCCCCAGAGACGATAAACCTTTATAGTACTAACAACCCTCTTATATCACATTTTACCTATTACACACCACGAACTATGAGCAAATCTAATTTAAAGTTTTATAGAAAAAGTAATTTATTAAATTCAAAATTATGTTTAAATATACAAAATTTGATTAACTATAAAACTGTGCTTAAATACAAACATATTTCATAGTTGTACAAATAAACATTAAAAATAGGTCCAATCCCATCCTTTCAACCCTTTACACCTCTTTATTCTCTCCTTCTAAAAAAATCAAAGAATAAAGGCTAGACTGGCGGTCATAAAACACACTTTCATGAATCAACTATATCTTCTATCTACTCAAAATTCTTCAAAGTTCTAACGAACAATTTGCAAGAATTGTCCCTTATCTCTAATCTCCGCCAACATTTCACACACTACTCCCAAATATAAGAATAAGAGATCTTCCATTTCTTTCTACACTACCTAATGAGAAATTGGAAGTCCAATGTCGAAACCAAATGTACAATTTGTAGTGGATATATATATATAAAATGTACATGTTATAAAATATAATTTATCTATAATGTTTTGACGTTGTAAATTGTTCTTCTTTTCTTCTTCACTCGGATATATATATATATATATATATATATATATATATATATATATATATATATTGTAATGGTTGTTACAGTAATTTATAAATTCATAGTATCACTACACAAAAAATTTCGCGTTTCGAAGGTGCTACGGGCGCTTCTCATCGCGTGATAAGTTGAAATGAAAATTAAATAGTGCAAACTGTTTATTTATGGTCATATGATGTTTAATGAATGTGCGGTTGGAGTTTATTCTGAATTAGTTGGCCGTATTGTAGCCCTTGAGATATAGCCTTGGGTTAGGAGAGGTAGCTTAGTTTAAGACAGGTTTCTTGTTTATTTTGTCGGGGTAGTTCTTATATTGGGATTTATAGTTTTTTTAAGGAAGGGTAGACATTTTTCTTTATTTTACTGCTTTTTAAGTGTGATTGGAGTGACTCCGCTGTTAATGAAAACGATGTAATTAAATGTGGGGTGGAAGTTTAGTATGATCTAGTCGTCCATTTTTTGTAGTTCTAGAGATGCCGCTTTTGGTTAGGAGAAGAGTGTGGGGTAGCTTAGTTTTGGACAGGTTACTTTTTCGTTTAGTTTAGGCAAGTCTTATACTGAGATATATGGTTTTTTAAAGGAAGAGTCGATAGTTTTTATTTTACTACTATTTATAGGTGGATAGAATTGCTGTTAATGTTGTGTGAGATTTATTTTCTTTTATTTATACGTTATTTGTTCTTTTTATTTTGAGGATTGATTGTGTGTATTTATTGCATTTTGTGGGAATGTTTCGTGTGGATGAGATATTTTTTGGTTATTTAAATTTTAGCGATAAATAATTACACAATACTACTAATTCATCTCTACGGTTCAATTGTTCGCTATTGTTGGGATATTTTAGAATGTCTAGGATTTTCCATTTTACTTTGGGTTTCTGTTTTGAGTCCTTTAATTTCCAAAAATATGCAGAAAGGGATATTTGGTTTGGGCATAAGTTGTTTTTGAATGAAGTTAAGTGCATGTACCAGTGCTGCTTAAGTGTTTTTAGTAGATCCGATATACACTTCATTTATAGTGAGATTTTCAATTTATGTTATGTTGCATTGGTAGATTATTGACTTTATTTTATATTTCTCTGTGGTGGGCAATTGTTGGGGTTTCTACAATTACAATTTTCATCTTTAGTATTTTGGTAGTTAATTTTATTTTGATCTACGTGTTGATTTAGGATATATTTGTTATGATTGTTTTGATTTTTTCTAGGTTGTTTGTGCAACTATAACTTAATTTAAGTGTATTTTTGTTAAAGTATTTACTTAGAGAGTTTTTGGTGGGGAAGTATTTTTAATTAAATTGAGGAACTTCTGCCCTAACTTGGTGTTTACCATGTGGTTGAAAGGAGGTGTATACCAAATGAATGTTCTATTTCTGTTTTTCCTGTTATGGTTATAGTTTGTTATATACTTAATGTCTTGGTTTTTGTAGCCACTTTTTTGTAGATACTTATTGTGAAAACGTTTGTGTTTGTTAAATATTTCTTCACTGGAAGAGTTTTTACTAATTCTATATTCTATGGAGGAGGGTATATGTTTGAATATACTTGGGAGGGATTTGACTTTGGGTGGATGTATAATAGGTATTCATTGGGTTTTATGTATGGTTGGTAATTATTATTAACTAAATCAAGTGTTACAAGATTTATATACTTAAACAATATACGATTTGTCTTCTCTTCTTTTAAGTGTATGTGTGTGTTTTTTTTTCAAGGGTAACAATGAGAATTCAGGAAGCAACGTTTAATTTACGCACAATTACTCTATAAATTCATGTGGTCATGGCAAATATGAGTTAAATATTTGGAATTGTATCGAGAAAACCAGTTGTATTCTAAACCTAGCTATTAAGACAATATTCACTCGCGTATATATATATATATATATATATATATATATATATATATATATATATATATATATATATATATATATATATATATATATATATATATATATATATATATATATATATATATATATATATATATATATATATATATATATATATATATATATATATATATATATATATATATATATATATATATATATATATATATATATATATATATATATATATATATATATATATATATATATATATATATATATATATATATATATATATATATATATATATATATATATATATATATATATATATATATATATATATATATATATATATATATATATATATATATATATATATATATATATATATATATATATATATATATATATATATATATATATATATATATATATATATATATATATATATATATATATATATATATATATATATATATATATATATATATATATATATATATATATTATTATATATATATATATAGTAGTTGCAAAAGTTTTTAAAAAATTCTTTGGAATAGCTTTACTAGTTTCACAAAACATATTAAGACATAGTCATACGTCTTTCCATCAAACTTTTGTAAGTTCTTAGAACTACGTAACCTTTAAAATTTATTTATATATATATATATATATAATCATATCGCCCTAAGAAAGGCATTTTCTTACCACTTATTTGTCAGGGGTTACGTAGGAGAAAAGTTATGAGAAAGAGTGACAGATTATAGGGGGTGTCACGAAATGGAGAGAATACTGATGAGAGTGGAATGGACAGAGAAAGGACCATGAGAGAGAGGATGCAGGTTAGTGAGATAGGAGATTATTGAATTTACATTTAGATTCTTGGAGATTAGAGCTGTCGGGAAAACAAGTAAATGGAAGAGATTCTACAGGCTAGAAGTGCGGGAAAAGTAGCTGATGGAGTAGAATTTGCGTTTACAATTTATTGGTTTCACAGTAAAAGGGAGGGACCTAGCTGCTAATCTTGTTGCTCGAGTAAATTTGTATATAGTGGGCACCAGTGAACTAAATTCATCGGAGCAGAAACCTTGAAAATATTTGTAGTAGAGACAAAAGGAAGCTACATTGCGCCGGCGAGAAAGTGACTGTATCCAAGTTGCCAAGTCGGGATCTATCACATTAGAGATTTTTTGTTGGATCATATCAAGGACACTCAGGTGGATAGCTGGAGCACCCGAATAGATATGGCAGCAGTATTCAATGCACGGATGGATGGTAAATTTATATATGTGCAGGATTGTTTCAGACGGAAAAAGATTCCTGGCAGTGGATTTAACTATGACTTCTATATACTCATTCCACTTGAGGTATGTTGTGAGAGTTAAGGGGAAGAGGTGCACTGTTTTGCTTTCAGAAAGACTAGCCTGATCTATGCTAATGGGAGGTAGGAGCGATTGTCAGTGATGGTTAATAGATAGCAGTTTTGTTTTTTTTTTAATTTCAGTTGTATTTTTAACATATCTTTACCTGTGTGATATATATATATATATATATATATATATATATATATATATATATATATATATTCAAATAACTCACAAAGCGTAAATTCTCAAATCAATCGATGTAAATTCTTTAAGTTTTCGGAATAATTGCAACTATATTTTAATATTTCACATAAAGCTATTTCTTGAAATGTATCCGATGTCGATTCCTTTCTCTGGTGTAATATTTGTTTGTGGAGACCTCCAATTAATATTTGAGAGGTTTTGTAGTTTCTCTCCTGTAATTCTTCTATGACACTGTCTCCTTTCATATCTTCTTCCTCGTTTTGCTTTCTCTCCCATTCTTTATATCTATTCATGTAGATCTCTCAATCCCACTAACATTCTTTTACTGTAATCTAGGTGAGGGACTCTAAAATCAAGCAGGTACAAAAATTTAAATACCTAGGAAATGTTCTAACAAATGACGGAAAGTGCGACACTGAGATACGAAGCCGAATTAGCATGGCGAAAGAAGCATTCCAGAAGTTGAGAAGAAATAGGACAATTTCGTTAGGAATAAAGAGGAGAGTACTGGATTGCTATGTGATATAGGTTCTTCAATATGGCAGTGAATGTTGGACAATATCTTCGAAGATGAAGGAAAAAGTTGAAGCAGCTGAAATGTGGTTCTACAGAAGGATGCTTCGGATATCATGGACCGAGCATGTGAGAAATGACGATGTTTTGGAAAGGATGCAAACGAAAAGGAAATTAATACTGAGCATCAGGAAGAGACAACTAAAGTTCCTCGGGCATGCAATGAGGAATGAGGGCTTGGAGAACCTGATACTAACAGGCCAGACAGAGGAAAATGAGACAAGGTAATTCAGCGCATAACATATGTGAAGGAGCTGATCAGGTGGATGACGAAACGAGGGTTGCATGATGCAACAGGAGAAAGCGTGATAAGAGCCACCAGGGAAAGGGAGATCGGGAAGACAATGATCGGCTTCTTCCTCACAGAACACGGCACATAAAAGAAGATGAATATATTTCTAAACTTTTGTTATTGATAATCTTTCGCATTAGCACATTTCCTCAAATTATCTCTTTCATAAACTTTTAATGATTTGCACTGATCGTCTCTTTTTTCTGTCTACCTCGTATTTACTGATTTGCTCATTGAGACACTCATTTAATTTCCCGTTATTCGTTCCTTTGTCATTTCTTCTGAAAATCCCTCCAATCTTCCTTCCTTCTGCTAACTGTTCGTTCCTTTAAGATTTTTTTTAACCTATTTATATTAATCATTTTTGTTTTATGATTCATCATTTCCCTTCCGACTTCGATTTTTTTTATTTCTATAGCTATTCCATAATTTAATTTTTATTTAAAAATTCTTCTTCGTTGGCATATCACGTTTATTGTTCAACATTCATGCGTTTCTTAAGCTGTCGCAAATTATACATAAGAACAAAAATATTCAGCAACGATGCGCATGGCGCTGAACGTCATTACAAGCGTTCATGCTCAAGGCAACAGATTTCCGTGTCCAAATGTTAGAATGTGCTTTGCAATTATAGATTAGCTCTGAACGAGTAAAAAGAAGAATTAAAAAAAAAACAAAATAAAAATTCGAAAGAAAAGATTCTCTGGAGATATAATTATTCTAAATTTGTATGTAATTCGACAACGTTTGATATAAAATTATAAACTGTTCTTTTATGTAAAATTCTAGTTTTTACTGTCGGAACATCATGAACAGGCACATCTGACTTCATTCTGTCTTTTCTACAAACATTTTCATTTCAACTATTCTGACGAGCTGGTACCCCGAATAACTAAATTTAAGTGAGCTATTAGATTCGTATCTAGATTGCACTTTTATTGTTGGAATCGGTAAAAGCATCAGCCACTTTTACCCTAAGAGTTTACTTTCCCGCAATTCTCACCTGTGGAATTTCTTCCGTTTACTTGTTTGCCTGGTAACTACAATTCTGAAAAGGTTAAATGTAACGTCAAACGCCATATTCTATCTTTTTGAATCTCTTTAATCGCTTGTCTTTTTCCAGTCCTCCTTATTCTATTTTTTCGTTTGCTGTTACTCCGTTTGCGTACAAAAGGTCTTCCTGCCTTGCTTCAATTGTAATGAATAAATCCGGAAGTCAGAATAAAATATTTAACCGAATTGCAACGTTTAATTTAAAAATTAAAGTTTAAATAATTTTCCCAGCATTTGCATAATTGCTCAATTCATTTTCGAAAGTACATATGTAGCGGATATTTATTATATTTTACTAGCAAATGTTTTAATTAAGACCAAATGGAAGCAAGACTAAAATATTTAAAGTATTAATGATGCGATTTTTAAAACGAATTCATTATTTAAAACGGTTTGTCTGATTCAGTATATATTTAAGGATTTTGACATAACCTACGCATCAATGAAATTACGCAATTTGACCCCACAGAGACCATCTCTTTCTACAATGAATACAAACATCAATAAATATTCTTTTTTTTAATTATAACAGATTTAATCAAGGTACTTAAAAAATCGAATTTGCAATTTTCTCTTTTCCTTTTGACAACAATGTGAGATATATATTAACGTTGCCATCATCTGAAAAACATTTTATTGAAGTCATCAAAGTAATTCCTGTGAAGAATAGCATATATACGTGCTATAAAAAATGACTGGATTTATAAAAAAGTTATAGTACGAAGATATAATTAAACATATATTTGTAAATAATGGGCTTAAATTCACTAATGCGGAAAAGCCATAATTCACATCTAATATAGAGAATAATGAATATTTATTTAATGTGTTTCCTTCATATTTGTTAGATGAACATTAGTATGTTCTCTTCATTTATTACGAGTAGTATCATATAAATTACTTATTGTTCGATATTGTTCATTGTTAAAAATGTGCTTAGTATGACAGTCGCTTGAAAGGTAAATATCACTCGAAAGAAAAGGATTATCAACAGAACGACAAGAACAGCGACGACAGAACCAATCTTAACAGCATGTTAAAGATAAGTTGACAACTTAGATAAAGTATCTGAGTACCTCGGTTGCATAGACTGTATATTAATTTGTTCAAACATCAGAAAGATAGTTGCAAGAAAACCAATTAATCGATTAATTAAAAGAACGGCAGAAATTAACTGCCGGATTTGATAGTGAGGTCCTCAGACTCAACATCGACGTTTAAATCAAGTCAAATGAGGTAGTAGTGCTGCCATGAGTCAAGAGGGTTTCTCTTGGAAGACAGTAACATGATTCTACAGCATGCCACTTAATCAGGAGAACCCAGTCATGGTTGTTTGACAATTTCTGTAACCACAACAATTTTTATACCTGGCAACCTAATTCCCTAGAATGCAGCCCCACCTGACTATTATGTGTGGGGCACTTTTGAGCGAGAGAGCAAAATAACTCCTTTAACACCAGAAAATAAACTGAAGCTAATAGTTATGGTAGCATTCAACAACTTAAGCGAGAAAACCGTCCAAAACTCTCGCAGGATATTCTGAAGTAGCCAGGAGGCCGCGGTTGAAGACAAAAGCAAATTTATTTAATAAATTTACTCTTTAGTATATTTTAATATATTTCTTGTGTAATGTTTGTAAATATCTCTATACAATGAGATGTCAGAGTGATTTTCATGTTTGAGTTATTTAGACAATTTATCCATCTCACTCATTTTATCTTTTGTGAAATTACGTCATTCCATAAAGGTGACACCATCGTAAAAGTTTTAAATTATTTTATACATTGTTTTATATAGATATAAAATATTTTAGAGGCATACTAATATACTGTGGATTGTAGGAAATATATTTAACTTATTAGATTCTTTTGTATAACAGCTTCGGATATTTTGCATCTTTTCTTTCCACTGATTATTTTTTAATATTTTGATATTAGTTCCTTTTCTTGCTTATATTAATAAATGGATGTTGGTTGGTTGTGACGTCTATACGGATATGTGCAGAAATTATCGGAATTGTCGATATTTCTTAATAGTATTGGAAAGACATTCTCAAATATGAGAATTTCTTACAAATTCTTTTTTCTTCACTTATAATTATTATTTTTTACCCAAAACAAACATTTCAGTTCCGAATTAGTTTCATGAAAGCACATGCTTTAAGCAATTTACAATGTCTGACGAAACAAAGTTAACTATTAAAATACCATTTGTATACAGGTGCGAATTATATTTGTAATGGTTTCTTTTTCTTACTTCGCATTAAGTGTTATTTGCTATATTTGATTTCTATCTGAATATTCAAAATAATTAAGATTAAAAAGATTTAAATGTAGCTTAGATTGATTTTTCATAGCTTAAAGCTTTCTAGGATATTTACACTCGAAACATATATAGGAATGTACAAATGATTCTTATTATACGAATAAATTGACAGTCATATTTATGGAAAAATTTTAAAAAAAAGATTTCTCTCTGATAGAAATCTTATTTTACCTTGGAGTAGGAAATAGATCCGTAGCTTTCTCAAAGATATTTGCGTGAAAGAGAGCAGAGTTTACTTGTATCGAGAGAAATATTTATGAGTTTTAATTCATTATTATTTTTAGTTTATTACAATCTAAATAAATATGAATTAAAGTCTCGTGTCATTTACACGAGGTTTTGATCATTACGCGTATGAACCTATACACAGCAGAAATGTTGTGTTGAAACCAACTTCAGATGATTTGTTTCAAGAAGTTTAGACTTGCTAGAAGGTCTCTCGAAAATGTGGGGAGGGAATCAAAAACAATCACACAAGCAGTTCTAGAAAAATTTCTGTTAACTAGGAAAATTTTAATAAATGAGTTACAAACCGAAAAGTAAAGAAAATTCTGAAGTATATTTATGTGATTAAAGAATTTGGCATATATTTACTTTTGAAAGTTAATTCTTGATTGTGTACCCAATGTTGGTGATAATCATAGACCTGGATAATTTGTGTCGTTTCTTTCACCCCTATCTTTTTTAAGTTAAATCTTCAGCTAATAACCAAATATACTCCCCATTTTAAGGTGCAGCTATGTTAGAACATCTTTTGACATTGACATACTAACAATACAGTCTAATATTGTTGCAATATTTACAGGATTATGTCCATATATGTAAACAAGAACAGTTCAACCTTTCTTGATTGTAAGATCACATAGTTTATAATCCCACACCTAAGAATACATTTGAGGCATAATATTTACGCCATCCTCCTATTTTTACGTACATGTTTTACTAGAGTTAACCACATTCTTCTCTTTTGAAAGCCATCATTATTTGTACATCAATGCCGTTCAGAACAATTGTTCCTTATACGGAATGAATTAAGTTCTGACTTTATTGAATTATTCCGGTATAAAATTTGTAGTCTAAAACTTATATTGATTTTATTAAAGCCCATAACGCATACTTATGATGGATTCATTTCGATAAAGCATTATTCAAAGACTGAACAGATTATATTAATTCTAATATTATTTTAAAATATTATTTTATAATAACGTTGACCTTTATGGGGATAAAAAGGCTTAATTGGATTTTATAAACGAAGAAAATGTCCAAACGTAGAGCCTATATGGCTAATGTTAGCAGATGTTGGTTGTCAATTGCAGAAAAACGTCGTCTACAATGTTGATCTTCAAGATTCTTATTCCTACTGCGGAAATTTAAACTGTCTGATTGCTACTCTAGCATTCACCGCATGCTCCGTTAATGTTGCTAAACGTTTGAAGAAAAGGAAAGCTTATAACCTAGAAAAAGTAAACAATTTTTTTCAGTTATTATGTGCAAGATGAAGTGTAAATGATATTTTAAATTAAATTCTGAAAGATGATGGTTCTAAGATGAAAAGGAACTAGTAATATATTTTATGCAACTATTATAATAATAAATTCGAACACAAAGTTTTATATCAAAGTTAGAACTGTTTCCAACATTCTGCTTAATGAGTCACATAACTATCACCATCCAAATTCTGATGAATAAAGATTGCATTAGAATCAGGCCAGATATAGGACAAGAACAATGCAGTTTCGTCAAGGAGACTGGAACAAGAATGTTATCGGAAAGCGCAATACAAGTGCAGAAGGACGTGTACCTGTGTTTCAGTGAATGCGCAACGGTATTTGACAAATTACGCCACAAAAACCTGATAAATATGCTCGGCAACTTAGACATATTCGTGAAAGACATTAAAATAATCAAGAGCCTGTACTGGCAGTAAAACGCCTGCATAAAGACAGGAAATAATTTCAGCAGATATACAAAAATAGAGAGGGTTCAAGACAATGAGGTGTCTTATTACTAGAGCTATTCAACCTATGCATCAAGGCAATTCTAAGAGAACTAGAATTCTTGCGTATAGTTGTCATTAACGGCCACAATCTGAAAAAATTAAGATACGCAGATGATACAATGCTAATAGCAGACACGGAACGGAAACTACAAGATATCCTACAGAAGGTAGCTAGAAATCGAAAAGAAAGGACTAAACATAAACTAAAGAAAACTGAATATGTGTTCGTCAGTAAAAAGAGGAGCCCAAAATGCCATCCGTACGTCGGGGATACTGAAAACAATCCAGTACAAAACTTTAAATACTTGGGAATTGTCCTAACAGAGAACGGCAATGGCGACACTAAGATCTGAAGGCGTATTGGCATAAATAAGAATGCACTCCAACGGCTTGTAGCCCTATTTCCACGCCGGTATTTTTTTTTATTTTGGTTTAATACAATGGAGTGAGAGAAATTCATATTAGTGGTATAGTTAGCTGTGCTTTATTGTAATCCGCGATGTGAAATTACGTACAAAATGTAATTTTTAATACTATCATATACTTGTAAAATCCGAAGAATAGAGAAATTGGCCGATAATTGGGGAAAAAAGATATAGTTCTTTCTTTTTTCATATAAGAAACGACTTGTTTTGAACTAGTGAAAGTTTGGAAAAATGGCCGTAGACATAACAAAATGTCAGGATTTTCTTGATGAGGTCAGGTAGGGTTAAATCCTCAAAAATTATTCCTGGTAACAGATTCTAAAATCGAAAACAGATGATGTAATTGAAAGAAAAAATGACAGAAAGAAAATTAGGTTATATGAGGTGTTGATATTTCATTCGTCGAGCCATGGCTTCCCGTAAATCGTGTGGGGGGAAAATAATCTCATTGTTCAAAGCTTTGAGTCGCGTAGATCCACAGAAAGAATTGGGTAGAACTATAAAAATCTGAATTCAGTGCGAAAAATCAGAGTTGTTTGGGTAGTTTTGGAAATTGCAGTAGAAATGAAACATATAAATAGGAAAAGAGTGCCCAATTTGGAACCCACGACGCACAGCTGGTCACCTACCATAGAAATCATAGCTGAAGATGTAAAGAAACGTAGAGAAGTCTGCCGCTGATTAACTTAAAGAGTTCATGTCGAATAATGCGCCTCCGATAAGAATCCCGAAAGAACTTTATTTTAAAAGTTATTGAGAGTTCTGATTATTCTTAACGAAAATTTGCATTGCTATAAAAAGCATTTTTAAGTAAGATTTTGAGAGAGATTTTCAGGCAATAAAGACTAAAAGACCAACACCCACCGCCCGCCGCCACGTCTCACTGTTATTTGGCTGTCTCTTCAAAGCCGAAAAGACGTGTTTTTATGTGTAGAATTGACAGTCTGATTTTCTTTTAAATTGAAGGTTCTCATTAATTTTAACAAAAGTTCGGAAGGACTTATTTTTATTTGACGATCGAAAGCCCTGATATTTTTAATGAAACTTAGAAAAGGCTTATTTTTATTTGAAGATTGAAAACTCTGATGTTTTTAAACAAATCCCCTCTCAATTGTAAACTTGAATTTTGACAATTGTATTTTCTGCTTTTGTAATTAATCATTTTTTATTATAAAAACTTTCTTTCGTAACTCATCCAGGCGTCTTCGAAATTATTCATTCATTAAGTGTCCGGTATGGATATGGTAGAAATACGGCTACCGGGTTTTCCCAAGATGCCTTTCTGAGATCAAAGAACACATCATGGGCAGTGAGTTCGTTGTTGTAATAGACGTTTGAGGATCAGCTATTGTGACGTGATCATCACGACTAGCGGCTCGAAAGCGTCAACATAACTGTCACCGTTTCGCCATCATCATCACAGCAGGCTGCAGACCAGGGACAGCAAACCAAAAAACCAGCCGGTGTGACAAGTGTAGCAGGCTGAGTAGAGTATTGAAAAGGAAGAATTTTTTTTATTGGAAACAAGTGAGATTATTTATGAGATGCCTGTCTTTCAATATGGTATCAAATGCTAAACAATCTCATGAAAGGTGAAGTAAAGGCATGAAAGTAACCGAAATATCACAGAATGATGCTGAAAATTCCATGGATTGAATATGTTAGCAACGACGAGGTTTTGGAAATGATGGAAGCGAAAAGAAAACTTATATCAGGAAGAGACAGCTGATAGTTCTGAGACATGTCGCGAGAAAGGAGAAACGGAGAATCTCATACTTACCGGACGGAGAGAAGAAAAGAGAGACAGAGGGGAAAGCAAGAAACATACTTGATGGGCTTGAAAAAGTGGATTACGAAATGGAGTTTTGGAACAGATAGCAAGAGGAAAAAAGGTTGTCAAGAGCCACAAGCGATAGGGAGACATAAAAGTTCATGGAAGAAGTTTAGTCACGAGAGGACAATATTTATTGGCTTAATCTATATGTTAATCTATGTTTTCTGAAAAAAAATAGATTTAAAATCAAAATGACAAAAGTCTAATATTCAAGTTAAATGTTATCTATATAAAACAAAAAGAAAACGAATAGAATACACAGTTTAACTTTCGTCATAACTAGAAGCAAGTCAAACGTTGTATATGATAAATATGTGTGTGTGTGTGTGTGTGTGTGTGTGTGTGTGTGTGTGTGTGTGTGTGTGTGTGTGTGTGTGTGAGATTAGTGTCGAGTGTTTGTTTTCTTTTAATTAATTTGGCGGTATTATTTCAGTCCTACCGACTTCGCCATTTCGTGAAGACATCATGCTGATGTCACGAAAATTTGAATCAGTATTACTGAAACAGCACTACTCAATTATGTAAATATTCTTCTCACATTATTTATGACAAAAATCCCTGCCCGGCAAAAATGCTCCTAATTGAACAATAAACGATTTTGGCGCTAAGTACCCTTATAATTCAATTATATATGTATATATATATATATATATATATATATATATATATATATATATATATATTAGTCATTCCCAGACAGATCTTTTTCGCTGTATCACAGCTCCTCAGTACGGTTAAACATCCGATTGCTTTTTACCTAGGATTGAAACCCGACCGAATTGGTGTCATGACATCATATGTCCAAACATCGTGTCGTCATATTGAGGAAAATAAATTCTTATTTGAGTGTACTATTTTTTTTAAAATTCGCACATGACGCAAAATATTATTTTCAGATTGTTTTTATAATTCTCAAAGAGTACTGTACAAAATTTTAATATAAAATAGAATTACGGACTTTAATTTTTTTAACAGATAGTTTACATGCATTTTATTTCTTTTGAGCTGGTTACTAGTTAAAATATTTATTGAACTGAAATCGAAAATTCATACACAACATATTTCTCCTTTATAACATATACAAACATCGATATCAGGGGTTGTGAAGATTCATACGTTTTTTCTGTGCTATGCGTCCGTTGCTTTGTTTGATTGGTTGGTTGGTTTTGTTTAGCGGCATATCAAACATTGTGGCTTATTTAATGCCGCAATCTAAATATTTTTACGGAATCTTAATTACTTTAAATTTAATAAAGGTTTTATTGATAAATGTCTTATTAATTAGCTCATAACTGGATGTAGAAGGGATGGATCGTATCTACCAAAAGTATTTGCAACTAAGCAAATACAGAGCATCCAATGGTAAATGAAACTTGTATTTGCAATTAACAATTCTGAGCAATTATCCATAACACCACCAGTATATACAAGCCAGCAGCACCTGATTTGCCCAAAAGATCACCAATGTAGTTACTGTCTAGGATCGACGTCGCTTTACTAAATTCTCCGGTAATGAGAAATTATCAGTAATTCTTTTCAGTAAAAATTGTTAAGGTCAGACATTGTTTATAGTTTGCTCTATTTCTATGCATAAAAATATTCAATCTTACACTTTTCTATCGATTACATTTAAATCACTTATAATGTTGTGTTGTTTTGTTTGAGAAAATTGAGTGAATGGCATGAAATGGCATGAATCATTTTAAGCAATTTGAAAGAAAAATCTTTAGATGTAATTTTTTCGTAACTCGCATAAGTTATATCCAAAACCATGGTTCTTTTTTACAAATGACTAGCGCTATAGCATTGCAAACGTCTGCTTATTGGTTAAATAATTATATCAAACATGCGAGAGGTACAGCTATAAAGAGACAAAGGTACCCGGTCTTTCTTGTAATAAATAAAGTGCTTAAAATTTTATTTTAAAAAGCAACAGCCGATAGCTCTATTGCATTCTATTGTATCCGCCTAATTATTTCCAGTAACAGCCTCCCGGCTGCAATTAAATGGTTTCGAACTAAATAGTTGGGTATAAAGGGAGTGGTTAAAACGTTAACCATTTTAAAGTTAAGACGAGGAAATTATGGTCTGATTTTCAGTGTTTGATTTAGCGAGGACTAAAGTCTAAATACCATTTTGTGAAATGACCTGTGCGTGTTTTACCGGTTTTTTTTCTGTTCTTGTGTTGAGCAGAAAATCAACGTTTATGGATTCGGTCTGTTGTGACACACGTGATACACGATTGGGCGATGATATCTCGAAAAAGACATGACTGACTGGACAGAATCTTATCCCGCCGTAGGTTGCCATCACTTTCTGCAGTAAGCTGGTTACCAGGCAAGGCTTTAGAACCCAATCTGTCCTGTTATTTAACTCATAACTGTAGGAAATACACAGGACATTAGAATATCAATGTTTATGGATTCGGTCTGTTGTGACACACGTGATACACAATTGGGCGATGATATCTCGAAAAAGACATGACTGACTGGACAGAATCTTATCCCGCCGTAGGTTGCCATTACTTTCTGCAGTAAACTGGTTGCCAGGCAAGGCTATAGAACCCAATCTGTCCTGTTATTTAACTCATAACTGGAGGAAATACACAGGACATTTGTGCGTAAGTGAATGCAGGGAATTTAAATGAAATTCGAAATCGGCTCCCCGATTTCTCGTTCCGTGCCGATATCCACTGCACCACAACGCACATTACTTAATACCAAAATCTGTATATTTTACATGCAATAATTTAAGTGATGCAAGTCAAACCAAAACACCCATAGATGAAAGAGAAAAGGTAGATTTATATCATTATTAATAGTATTGATCCGTAATATAAGGAACACGACTGGAATTACAACTCAGCTCTATGATTAAAAATCCATTAAAATACTTGCACAATATAACTTACCGTACCTAGTATGTTCATGTAGTCATTCATCTATGCTATACCAGGCTTGATAATGTTTAACTTCAGTGCTCGGACGAGAACAAGTGGTTTCAATCTGACGTGGCCTTAACCCCTGTCACCACTAAGAAAAAAACATGAAAACAATTCCACGTGTTTATATATCCCTTTTTAATTAAATATTTAAACGAAGCTATTTGCAGCTGTATAAATTTTATACCATAAAAATCACAACTTATGTTTGTGGCTCTACATTTGTCTGAACTTGCCAGAATGTGATGTATCTCTCTCTATCTTTGTATACTACGGGCCATAATTATTAGGCAACCCATGTTTTTTTTAAAGAAATGATATATTTCATACTATTTTTAGTATTTATTACGAAGTGGATAATTCTAAATGAAAATGGAATGGTTCTTTTACTATTAATTTGCAAAATTTTACAAGGCAAGGAACCAAAGATAAACTCATCCGTATCACACTAATGTTTTTTTCATCCTTTCATTGATGAAACTGCAATATAGAGGATTATTTAATAATTATAAATTTATTTGATGCAGAAGCTAATGTAAAGTATTAACAAAAGAACCATTCTATTTTCATTTACAATTATTCATTTGGCAATAAATATTAAAAAATTGTATGAAATACATCATTTTTTAAAACACTGGTTTCGCCTAATAATTATAGCCAGTAGTGTAACTCTACATCTCACTACCTCTCTCGTATATATATATATATATATATATATATATATTTATTTATCTTGGAAAATATAAATCTGGTCCGCTTAGAATACTCGAGGTATATACCAAATTTTTGCTCTGTGGGTTTTGAAATAAATGTGCAAGACAAGGCGGTTTCTACAGAGACTGTTTAGCCAAGCTAGCAGATTGGCTTACCTGAAAATGAATGCAAAACCATTATTAAAATTCTGCAAACTGAATTAGCAAAATATACCTTCTCAATTCTAAGCAAACAAACAATAAAATGTCCTTAGAATCACAGAACACTTTACCGAAATGTTAGGTAATATCAATTCTCCCATTTTCGCACTGAATTTTGGACAATATTCTGATAGATGAAGAGACTTAAGACAAAATATGTAGTTCTTCGGAACCATGCTCAGAATACAATAGAATGAACATGTAAACAAATACATGTTCTAAGGATAATTGAAACTAAATGGACACATACTTCGATTAAGAAAACGGAATTAATCATTCCTTTGCATATAAAATTAAAATTTGTTATTTTCAGTAATAAACTTAAAAACCATATCGATTTCTCTCATTAAAAATAGGCAAAAGCTATTTCTTCTAGATCATATGCCACATTAAAAAACGAAACTAATTTCTTTCATTTGTAAATTATATCAAGTGCAGTTTTAGGGTCGCTTGACAGCTAGCATTTTCCGCTTTATATCTGGTTTGCGTGTTAATGTCTCTTTCTCTGTGAATGATCTTTCAATGCATTCAGTGTCGTTGTCAATTCATTTTTCTTCTGTCTCGTTTGCTTAAAGTAGAACATTTTATTAGATGTCCATACAATTTCAACTTTCACTTCTTGACATTTGATATCAAGTCTTTCAACCATCTAATTTATGTCTCTTATTGAGTGGCCTCTGATGATTAGAAGATTTTGCTAATTATTTAGTGATGAGAATATAAACTGACTGTACACAGCATCCACATTGGACTACGCCAATTGAACTAATCAAGTATGCTTGACGAAAATTAGAAATGGACACGATTATCATTTATTGCTGTGAAAGTCTGAATAACATGTCTACAAATGTAGTATAATGGGAAGACAAAGTAATCCGGCTGATGTGTGAAAATGCTGATTGCGTATGACAATCAAACAAAGATATCGAAGAAAATGTTATATTATGAATTAAAGCTTTGCAATAGGCGTAATATTCTTGTTTTAATACTTTAATAGCATTTTTCTGCATAACATAAATTGAGAACTCATCCAGGGTTAGTTAATAAGTTAAGCGCTTTCAAGCAATACACACTAGGACGACCATGTCTCTTTCAATCTATGACTATGTAACTGGAAGATTTTCCTTCGTTTTTTATGTTTGCCAACTATGTCTACAGAACACAATCTCTTCTGATATTCAACCCATATCTGGAAGAATACGAGATGAATTACTTTCTTTCTCATGGTTATTTGCACGTAAAATAATTCAACTGGAATTCAAACTCTCCGATTTCCCATTCTAAGCCAGTAACTATTTCCCCACAACAGATATAACTTTAAAAAATAAAACATAAAAGTTTCTTATGAAATCTACAGGACAATCATTGACCCGAAAATAAATTATAAATTCTTACAGAGACTCAAAAGCTCCGGTAATGAGAAATTATCGGTAGCTATTTTCAGTAAAAATCGTTTAAGTCAGGCATTGTTTATAGTTTGCTCTATTTCTGTCCATAAGAATATTCAATCTTACATTTTTCTCGCGATTACCTTTAAATCACTTATAATGGTGAGTTAAAATCTTTCATGCAGTCCATTTAGTCAGGATCGATTGTCTGTTTGTCTTACTTCATAAAATGACACTAAAAGATACAAAACTCAAAAGAATATCTATTTGCCATTTGATCATATTCAGTCAATATTTCCTGTAGAATCCAGAAATAATATTTTCTTTTGCAATAAAGCCTTTTTTCTTATAAATATGACACTCTCAATAATTTGAAAGGGAATCCATGTTACTTTTCCTTCATCTGAGAAAATAGCACTCGCTGCTTTTTTTTTTTAAATATGGTCAGATTTCAGAGTAATCCGAGGGGATTGAAACTACAGCGAAAATTGATTATCCCAATTTTAGGAATAGATTAAGCACGGTATGTTCTGCTATAAAATTCTAGGAACTTTGCTAATCTCTTTCAAATTAGTATTACATATTTTAATATGTAAATGATTTTTCAAATGCTTTTTCTTTAGTCCGTAGTTCTGTGGTAGGAGATATAAACTTTTATCATATACCGAAAAGTTTGCCATTAAATGACTAATCATTCATTGCTTTCGGTTGAAACATTTAAAATCTTTCTCTTTCGCAGTAAAAATTTATATCTTATTATATAAAACATATTATATAACATATTATATAACATATTATAACATATTATATAAAACATATATATTATATCATTCATTGCTTTCGGTCGAAACATTTAAGATCTTTCTCTTTCGCAGTAAAACTTTTAAATTTTAATGTTCCATGATAATAGTTTTTCAAGTACAGTATCCGTTACTTGTTCAGTATTTATTCGGCTTCCTCGATAATTTTTCTTTGAAGTATCGTAGTATGTTAACGTCGTTAATGCCATTGTTTTCTGTACATAGTTGCATGTGCTATCTATTTTAGTTATTGCTGCTCAAGAGATGTGGATTATCTTATTTGCTATAGTTTGTCGGTGAATATTTAGCAACAATCTGCTATCTTCAAAGAAGAAGAATCTTAGCGAAAATACTTAGAATATTAGAAGAAATTGTAATTATACTGGTTTGGTTTTTAAAATGTCCAAATAAAATACTCTTCTATTTGAATGAATACAACTTTGTGTAGAAATAGTAAACGAGCCTTCTGTAGGTTAAGATGTATAAAAATCACAGTCATGAAAACAATTTAGATTTTCCAATTTCATTCCCACCATTGACATGCTAAAAGCTTACTGCTTATTCGACAAAAGAAAAAGCAAAGTTAAAAATATCGATGTGGATATTTTTTGAAGTGATGTTATTAGGCTTGGAGATTTGTACTAATTACTATAAATATATATAGAATTAATAATGTATAGAAGGTAAATCATATTATATTTAGTAATTAAATTTTAAATTATAAACGAATAATTTAAACAATTTTAAATTCATTTAAAACAATATTTGGTTGTGCGTAAAGTTCAAGCAATTTTATGTGGTTCATGTTTAAACACGTCGAATTTACCGACAAATCGAAGATGGTTATATTTATGATAAGAGCACATTTTAAGAAATCTCTGGAGAAATAAAGTTTAAAATTCTTTAATTCATGTCTATTAAGCATCTCTATGCAATTAGAAGATTATAAGCTGCATTTTAGAAAGGTGATTTCTTTTATACCACAAATGCACCAATGCTATGCACGCAACAAAAATATGTCTTTACTGTGTACGGGGAAGGTCTTTAGCTAACAGAACTATACGAAAGTTGTTCGCTAAGATTAGAGTTGATAATTGTCGCCTTATTGATGAATAAACCTTCTGCAGATCTCTCACTCCGGATGATAACCAAATGTAGTCATCTATTGTAATTAATCTGTATTATATAACGCGGAAATTGACATTTTTTTATTTATTTTTTTATTTTTATAAGCGTTTCACCCCGATCAAGGCATGTCACTGCCACTACTGTGAGGGGGCTACGTAGAGTGGAGAAAGGCTGATTAAATATAGGAAATGACAGAGGGTTGGTGATAGGCGGGTAAGGATACCGAGAATGAGGGTTGGGCAGATGAGAGTGTTGTGAGAATAGTTGGGAGTTAGTGTGATAGGAGGTATCTATTGACCCTACATTTAAACACCTGGAGATTGTAACTGTCGGGAAAGCAGACTTGTGGAAGGGAGTTCCACAGGCGGGAAGCGCGAGAAAAGAAGCTGTTGGAGTAGAATTTACGGTTACATCTTATTTGTTTAACTGTAAAAGGGTGGGACCTAGTTGCTAATCTAGTATTTCGTGTAACATAACCACTAAATTTATCAAAATCCACTATCCATGCGCATTACTGCAGCTTGGGTGCTTAAATCGCTCCAATATTTGTGTACCACATTATCTGAGAAAAATAATTGTTTCGATAGCATTTATATCTGTGATTTCTTTTATAAACATGATAAAAATACACTCTTTTTAGGTAATTTGTGACGGAGGATGAGAAATACATTGTTTAAAAAAGTGTTTAGTAAATATATGCACGGATAATGGATATTTAGCCACATATATGGCAGTGAAAGTAACCCAGACAAACCATGAGTGAAGTTAATTGGTTGTCAAAACTTACAACTTTCTAACAATTTTTGTCACCAAGCCATCTCTAAATGTAATATATTTATTCATTTGTAGAATGTTTTCGGCATGTATGAGAGGACTTTTAGAATGGTTAACAAACGGTCTCAATATATCATTGGTCATCTAAGAGAAAGAAATCCCTGAACCCAAAAATGTTCTGCTGTGTAAGAGTTGCCTCTTTTACTTTTTAATATGAAAGCGGTAATATCAACATCTCTAGTTCAAAAGGATCCAAAAAGCTATTGTACAATTCTACCTTGAATGTCATCATGAACGACTGTTTGGCGATGAGGCGAGTATAAACTACCGCGCTATGCAAATTGCACTAACTGTATAAATGAATATCCATAATCAACATTAATAAATTTTTATTGGAATAATGCTAATTTTTACAATTCACAAGTGTATATTTTATATAAAGCATCATATAAAATATAACTATAAGCACTACTATCTGAGTTGCAATTTAGTTTATGACTCAGAAGCTTCATATACCTGAACAGAACAATAAAGTCTTTTAATACTTTTTATATCAGTGAGATGTCAAACTAGAGCTTTCTCTCATTTGCAGTAGGTTGCTCTTTATTGAACCACTTATATGTTTTCTTTAGTTTTTTATTTATTTTTGGTTTCCAACTTCCCATCATTGTTTGCTCTGCTCACTACGCAAAGTAAAGATAAATAATAAGTCACTGTAATACTCGTAATGTTAGCACCTGCATTGAAAAATATTACTCATATTTTTATAACATTTTTTCAACAGCAGATATTTCAAAATGTATTATAATCATATATTAATATTCTTCTATTATTTTTAGGTGCAAAAAAGATCTACAAGTTGAACCAGAATTTTTTAGAATCGAGATCCTTAAGATTTCTATATGTTTGTTAGGCCAAACATATACCCAGCTTCTTCTGAGTCGGGAATGAGGCTACACCTTTGTACATACTGAAGATCTGATCGATTTTAGTAGTATTATACTGATAAATTTTATTTTACCAATTGTTCTCTTTAGCTTTAGCGGGCATTTTTATATTAAGGGATAATTTTGGATATATATATATATATATATATATATATATATATATATATATATATATATGACAGAGAGAGAGAAATGGAAAAGTGCAAGAAACTGTGAACGTTTTTGTATAAAGTGTAGAATTATTGTTATTATTATTAATAATATTAGTTGCTTTTTTATAAGACATTAAGTGTCGATAATGCTATTTTGCCACCAAATGGATCTCGATGTGTATATTCATAAATTTATTGGCCTGAAATCCAACTTTGAACTCGAAACATGTGTAGTGATACAAATAGCATTATGGCCAGTTAATGTATTATGCAAAAGCCAAGTAAAATTAACATAATAATAGCACTCAAACTACAGTTTAAACAAAAGAGTTTAAACTATCTATACCACTTTCTCTAATTGGAACAACCTCTATTTGCATATATATATATATATACAAATTTTAAAAACTGGATAGTTGTGAAGGAATAAAATTATTTTGGAAACAAACACTGGTGAATTAATATAACTAATAACATGAAAAACAATATTATTATTTTACATTTTTAATGAGATACCACAGAGAATGTATAATCGAGATGATTTAATGTAGATATATATCCGAGATTATCAAACAGACCAGAAATACTTGAATATGCTCTCAAATAAAACTAATCAGGATTTATTGCTTGAATTGTATTATATTATTGAATATTTTATTATGAAAAATACAAATTAAGCTTCCGAACAAAAGCGATTAGGAATACAAGCGAAAAATATGAGAGATATTACAAACAGATGCACTGACGGTTAAGAATTCAGCAACAATAATGATATTCTATTCAGAATTCAGTCAGTCAGTTAAGTTACGTACTTGATACACGCTATGGTAATCATGTGAATTTCAATCCATGACTGCCTATGCAGAAGGTTTTCCAGCGTAGTTTGCTATTTCTTTCTGCAGTAGACTGGTTGCCAACCATACTTAGAGAGGAAGAGATGGATTAATACCTTTCCTAATGGTATTTGCGCGTAAGGGAAGACAATGAATTCAACTAGAATTCGAACTCGGCTCCCCGAATTCTCATTCACAATCAATATACATTACACCCCAATTAAAAACAACGACAAAAAAGAAACAATTATAGGCTGATATTCATAATTAGGATATATGATTTTACGAGGTAAAAACGCAACAGAACAAAGCTAAAAAAGCCAGTGGCATTTATTTATTCATTTCGCTCCTAGGTTCAACAAAGGGGAAAATATTTAGCCATCCAAATGGCCTAAACGTTTTTCACTCGAGATTAGGTTGCCTGCTTCATCTTGATTCTGCTAGAGAGTCTGGAAATAGTGACACTCATTTCGGTCGCATACCGTAGAATGTCGCAACTTCCTCTCAAATTATTTATAAAAAGGAGGAAAGTAATTTAATCTATGTACATAAACAACTATAAATTATAAAAAAGTAAAAAAAAGAATCATTGGAATAGAACCCAAAATAAAAATGAAAAAAGATTACGGAAAAGAAAACAGAAGACATCTGTTTATTTTTCAGTTCGAGGTAAGTATAAAAATGGCTAATTGTTAAAAAATGAATGAGAAAATAAATAGAAGTATGGCATAGATTCCGGTTATATTTGTGAGTGATATAAAATTTAAAAAAAAGTATTATATATTTAGTTGTATCTATAAAGAAAATAATATAAAGTAATATTGATTCATTGGTCTCTCAGAAGAAGGTCTATGAAGAAATCATTTTTGTTATTTTATATGCTGTTTCCCTATAGGATTTAGACTTTTAACTATATTTACAACATCATAGCCTTTGTCTTTACTAAAAGTTCCACTCCTTGTTCTGATATCAATTTGCGCAGACTCGGCAGTTTGGTTACTCACTATTTGCTCTGTCCCATTTCTTTCAGTCTATAATGTGCGGGTCAAATTCTCCAAGTTTACTTTGCTGATTATATATCCCTTAAATTTGGTTCGTTGTCCATATACATTGCCTATGGTGATCACAGCATTCATCTTTACTGAGACCACATTAGTTCACAGGGGCCTTCTTTTCTAGCAGTTACTGTAATGTCAAAATACTGATATATTATATGATTTCAACACAATGTTTCATAATGTTAGGTTTACATTTTACAAGGCATATTTTTTATTTCCAATGCATCTTCTGAATTCTTTGTCACATTTTCTGCAAACTTTACAAAACATTTCCTATGTATTTAAACATCATCTCGTGTCCCCATCGGGCTTAAGTCATAATGCTTCTCTACGATTTCCTAACCCTTGTAGCTATTAACAAAATTCTTTCTGCAATTCATGGTAAAACCTCTTCTGCAACTCATTTTCTCAAAATCACCAATAATGGTATGCATTATTTCCTCCGTCACTGACTTTTGATTGTCAGATTTTCCAGGCAATGATCTATCAAATTATGCTTCGGAAATGTCATCTTTCTCTTCCCGATGCTATATATTTTCTTTTTATTTACATTTTCTCTAAAACTTACAAGTTGCTCACGTGATTGGTCCCTGATATCCTCAGCATCCTTCTGTAGAAAATCATTTATATTTATATTAAACTTCATTGATTGTATATGGTAGCGAGTGCTGGAGAATGACAGATATCACTTAACGGTTACGTATTTGTTTCAGGTGAAGATTTTTATTTATTTATTTTTTCACTATTTGCTTGCTTTGGAATACATCTGGGGCTATCTCAATACGCCACCGGATTTCAGTTTCACATGATCTAGCTGTCTGTTGAAACACTTCAGATATATTTAAATTTTCACTCTTGGTTGATTTCGGTCTCTTCTATTTAGAATTGGGGCTTTTTCTCATCGTTTTTCTTACAAGTATGCATTCTACTTTCTTGAAATTAATGTTTAATTTAAACATATATTTTTCTAAGGTGAGTAGCTCGGTTGTCTTCGAGGAAATAATGGAGATTTTGATTTGCATTATTTGGACTGTTGTTCTCGTCTTTTTGCAATATTCACGAGTTTCGGCCATTGCACGCCACGGCCTTCTTCAGGTGCTTAGAATTTTGAACTAAACCCTTTATTTTGATCACTGAGGTATATTATTATTCTTCCATGTGCCATGTCACTTTCGGATGTCATGTCGTTATCTCCCTTTAACTAACATCTCTAAGTTATTTTTTCACAATTGTTGTAGACAAGTATTAAAAACTTTGGTCAAGTCGTTAGATCTACACAACTTTTATCCACTAAAGGACTCAAGGTAACATGGCCGAGCGGATAAAAGCGTTGATTAGGTCCAGTGACTTGACCCCTTTTGAGTAAAAGGGAGGTAACTAGTTAAAATACAGACATGGCACAGGAAAGAGAATTATATATCCCAGTGATTAGAAACGATTCACATATAACATCCAAGCACCTGAAGAATGTCAAAGCGTGCAACGACCAAAACCTCGTAATTATTGAAATAAAGATGAGGATAACAGCTTAAACAATGTAAATACTGTCTCATCTTTGACAGTTCTTTAGTTCCAGTTGCTTCCATGGTGATATTAATTTGCTCACGTTAAAAAAGGCATGTAACCCTATTTCTACGTAAATATAGTGTTTGGTTTAATACAACGGAGTGAGGGAAATTGCTATTATTGGTATTGATAGTTGTGCTTCATTGTAATTTAGGATGTGAGCTTTACTTAAATATATTTCATACTATGTACTTGTAAAATCCGAAAAATAGAGAAATTAGCTGAAAACTTGGAAAAAAGAAAAAATTTACTGTATTCGAAGCGAATTGTTTTTAGCCAATGGAAATCTTGATGTATTAAAATTAAGGTCAAGTCCTTGCTCCCACACCTGCTGGGAAATGATGTTTAAAATCTTTGAAAACCTGAGATGGTGTAATTGAGAAGAAGAGGACAAAAAGACATTACGTCACGTGAGGTGTGGATACTTCATTCGTTGAGCTATAACTCCCCATTAAATCTTGTACGTGGAAAGTAATCTCATTAGTCAAAGTTTTGAGTCGCATAGATACTCGGTCCATCCCCTAAGAAAATTGGGAACAACTATAAAAATCGAAACCCTAGTGAGAAAAACCACTTGTCTTTGAGTAGTAGTTGATGTTACAGTCGAGATGTAACGACTGAGGGAAAAGAGTTCCCAACCGGGAGCCATGCCGATTGGGGTGCTAACCGTAGAAACAGACTGGTGGCTTACCGTAGAACTCATGGTTGAAGATATAAAGAAACGTAGAATAGCTTGCCGCCGATAAACTGAAAAGAGGTTAAACTCGAATAATGCGATAGTGTCCTAGCTTAAGATGTACAGAAACACAATGGACCTAGAAAGAGTTAACCTAGATGAAAAGAGATTTTTTATTGCCGAGCAAAGGAGACAAGACGAGTCTTGTATTATCACCAGAATGCCCAACTTCGACCATTTTCGTTTAGCTTAGGTAAAGAGATAGTTTTGTAAAGACTTGTTTTTATTTGGAAAATTGAAAGCTCTGATTGCTTAACGAATCCTTCTCTCTGCTGTAAACTTTGAAATTCGCCGATTGTACATAATACTTTTATAATTAATTTTATATATATAACGAAAAAAAATCTTTGTATATATATATATAAAGATTTTTTTCGTAACTCATACAGGCGTCTTCGAACTTAATCACTTTTTTTTTGTGGTGTATTTATTTTTTTAACACAAGTGTACACGAGTGTCCTGTCGGTTTGAGGTGGTAGAGAAACGGCTACCGGGTTTTCAACGTAACTTTTCTGAGATTAAATAATACAGCGTGGGCAGAGAAGTTCACTCTTGTAATGGACGTCTTGAAGACCAGCTGCTGTGACGAGGCGATCATCACGATTAGCGACCCAAGCGCGTCGTCATAATTGGTGCGGTTTCAACAGCATCAACCCACTCAGGTCCGGGTCGTCATCTTCGCAATAGGGGCAAGGTGTCACGGCAAGCGGCATTGTGATCCACAGATTGCGTCAAATTAAGCCCATGTTTCCTCCGCTGAGAAAACCATGGTTACACTAGCATTAAATCCTTATTTTACATATTCATTCGGTTGAAATAATTCCATGTATTATTGATTAAAGTTTTGTGGAACTTTAGTTTATTTTTTATAATATTTCTTTATCTATTTCTTTATTTGAAATTATATATAGCGATAAATAGACATACAAACCTTGAAATATAGCGGTAGCAATGTAACTACAAATTTGTAGTCCGTAGAGTTAAGCCATTTATTTTCTATTATATTCAGTAAATGACATACTATCTTCGTCAGATGTTACTAATACATACGTCAATCTATGTATTTTCTAATAGTAAAAGGTTTCTTTGACCTGGAAATATGTGATAAAACGCAACAATTATTTGAACAAATGACTAACCATGAACATGCTACATTCCACGACAGTTAATCAGCACAGAGTTCAACTGGATACCTGGAAAACTGGCAAAATACTTCATGCTAGTTGCCAAATATAATAAAAGGTGTAATGTTTCTTTCAAGCTAAAGGATGTGTACCTTGTAAGGCGTTGTGTGCTGTGTTGCAGTAAATATCGGCTCGGAATGAGAAATCAGAGTGCGATTTCCAGTTGAATTCAGTAAAGAACATACCCTTGAAAAGGGTATGAATCCGTCTCTTCTCAATCCAGATTATACGTTAATAACATGAGAGAATGTGTTCTAAGGCATTGATTGACAACCATTCTACCGAAGAAAGAAATGCCAACCTACTGTGAAAAATATTCTACCCAGTCAGCCATAATCACCTAAGCGTGTATCAGTATAGCACTTACCCGACCGAGAAAGAAATAATTTCTAAAATGAGAGGAGATTTATGGGTGCATAGTAGATATCTACACCCATATGTTCTTAGACTGATGGGGAAAAACCCTAACAGGATGCGTAAGAAAAACTTGACACATAATGGTGAAGTATAAGCTAGATAAAGAAACAGTCAACGTAAATTACAGGGTGCGGCAGAAATACCTCCAATCTAATTATAAAATATTCTTATAATTAAGTGGAACGTATTTCTGCCGAACCCTGTAATTCATAAACCAAATATCTATTTTCTAACGTCATCATCTTCCTGGGTAATTAATTTAATCCAATGTCGAATATGGTGAAAGATTTAAAATCAGAATTCAGGTATTTTATTACTCATTAATTTTCACAATATGACAAGGATTTGAAATTAATATCCTATTTGTCAAGGAGGAGACTACGTGCTAATTTTGCCCTTGAAAGATTATTCCAGAATATTGTGTCGTTTGCAACTTCCCGAAATACATTCCATGGTTTGTTCCGAGCTTGAGAATTGCACGGAAGCAAGCACGAGGTTCCTTGTCATTTCTCTAAAAATTTCCAGCGTAATGGCTTTGTTAAGACAGTTTACTGATTCAGCTCTTGTTAGATATATATTCTCATCTTCCAAACATACACTCAGAGAGTCTATGTTTGTCATTAAAACCGTATTTACATGCTTGTTTGTCTTTTCTCGCGAGACAGAAAAGAAGAAACCAGTTAATTTCAAAACAAACATTGAGAATCCGGCTTAAAGTTGAAGAAATCTATGATCGCCCATAAACACTGCAGATCTCACATTCAAACTTATTTTTTATTATGAAATAGTAGTGAAGATATAAATGACGATCTGTCAGCTGCTGCAAAGCGATGATTATCCAGTCTACTAAATAAATACTTAAGTGACTGACGATTTTCACTGGAGCGGATTATGTGAAGATTTGTCCGTATTTGATTTGTATTTCCAAAACAGACCGTCATCTGGAATCGAAATATTGTTGAACACCCTGAATCCAATGGAAACACTCAGAATGTGTAATGAACTCATAAACACAGCAGATAACTAGTGTGAGAGTTAAGGTATGCAATATTGAAAAAAAAAAGAAAAATTTCTCTTTACTTGAATACCGTACGACAGTGCAAAACACAAATATCAACTTGTAAATCAAACCATTAATTAAAGAAACTTGTCTGCTATAGATAAACATATGGATGTAAAGCAAGGTGTCTAACCCATTCAGATATTACCTGAATCTTATTTATATACAAAAGTTTTTTGGATTAGTGATTACACATGATTTCAAGTGAATTAATCTGTTAAGTCTTAAAAACTTACTTCACCAGGCCCTACAAAGAGAACACCCAGAAAGCGTGACAATTTGAAACAGTAACATAAATATATATGGAATATGTAAAAATGCAAAAATTTTATGTATCTAGACGATAAATTAAAGCTATTATCAATCAAATGATTTGCAAAAATCTCCTACAAATATTCGAAATAATAACGCTGTTCTGTTGAAGGTTTACATTTTCCATGAAGTGAGTGAATTAAGAATGATAATTATAAAAAATATTTTAAATTACTAACAGAATACAAATAGTCTGTGCGTTTTGGTGCAGTAGATATCGACTCGGAACGACAAATCGGGGTGCCGAGTTCGAATTCCAGTTGAATTTCTTGCATTCACTTTCGACAAATAACCTTGGGAAAGCTATTAATCCGTCTCATCCCCCCAATTAAGGGTTAAATAATAGGACAGATTGGATTCTATATCCTTGACAGGCAACCAGTCAACCGCAGAAAGTCAATGTCAACCTACTGCGGGATAATCTTCTACCCAGTCAGTCATGTCTCTTTCGGGACATGATCACCCAAAAGCGTATGCCACTTAACTGACTGACAATTTAGAGCAAAGAGCGGGTTCATTAAAAGATTTGCTTAGATGAATAACGCTTTTATGCCGACATATAATATTATGTGTAGAAACAGTAGTTACTATCACAGTACATACTAAACTGACGTGGTATGCTATATGTAAAAGTAGGGAGGCAGATATCATTTACAAAAGGTAGGAGCGTTATGTTTATTATATAATTAACAGAGTTAATATTTGTCTATATTTCTGAGATTAAGTATTGTAATTATTTGGATTATTTAAATTTTCCGGGTTGCTGTCCTTGCCATATTCACGACGTTTCAGCGTTTTTGGGTGATTGTATTTTTGAACTGAACACTTTATTTCGTTCACCGGAATAGACTGATCTAGATCCATATGTGCTCAGTTACCCTTGATTTTTCAATTTTGTCTCTTCTTGCGGTTTCACGGTGTTCTTGGAGTCTTATCTAAAGCGGGTGTTTCTCGTTTATATTTCTATAAAACAAGAACTATATTTCTTAGGACTAGAAAAAGCTATCCTGGTGAGCGAAATAAAAGTTTCAGTTTCAAATTCCAATGAACTGAAGAATGCCTGAGCGTACAACGGCCGAAAGAACACAAACGGTTATTTACTTACTTTATACTTGAAGTTAACTGTATGCCAGTGTGTTAGATTTGCTGAGAAAGTTGGTTGTATTTAAAATTCAATCTGTGTTTTTCGGATTTTTAATGCCTCAAAAGAAACTGATGATGATTAATAAAGCGTGTTCATAGTCGACACGTTTTTTTTATGAACATATATTTAAGAGTAAAATATTATTTAAATTATTTTTATTCTCCCTAGTATTGTAAAAAAAAAAATAAGTAATTTAAGTCGCTATTCTTATCTCTTACTTTCAGTTATATGAGAATAGTGGTAATATTGTTTTTTGCTATTTTTCTCATGGCGTACATATTCTGCGATAATTTTAGAGTTTCCCTGTTGTTAAGATACTTAACGTTTATCTGAATATTCTTGCCATACAAACCGTCCCTTTTGCATTCATTTTTTATTTCATACTCATCTTTCTTAACCCTTTTTTGCGTTGGTGCTTTATTTATTTTATTCAAAAACACACCGAAAACTTACATTCTATATTTGTCTGGTATTTTCGAGGTTAAGAGATTCAAACTGAAAGATTTTTGTATAATCTATTTTGTGTTTGAAACGTATTCCTATCCAGTAGTCATGCTCAATGAATCCGCTTTTCTGGTTATATTCTTTTTTACTTTCTCCATCAAAAAGCAGGTTGAAATGCATTCTTTTGTATATATTTTCCTCAAAGAAGTTTTAAATGTTGTCTAGACCAACACTTCTGAAACTGACAGTTATGACGGCGTTGTTGATTTAAAAAAAACGAACCAAGGAATAAGCAATAAGAGCCTTTTGAATAAATAATGCATCTTAAGGTTCTTATTATATCGTTATTTGTTTGGTGCAAACAGAAATGTAACATTTAATTTTTTTTAACGCTTTTAACTAAAAATAATTGTAAAAAAATATGAATTTCTCTCGGAAAACTTTTTGAACTTGATTATAATATATTCTCGTATTTCTGGCCAAAAGAATTAGAAAAAATATTCGATCAAAAAAATCCACTTTCAGACGGGTTTTACTTGCTATTAAAAATATTTGAGCCCTTTGTACTTTTTTCTCATCTGCTATTCACTGTATTTTATTCTTTTGAACTTACTTCATTTGCTGCGTTTTAATCGCCATTATTCTCTATTTCTCATCCGTAACTGACACACTTTTATCTACTTTATATAAATCTTTTCAAATGTATACTTGCGTTTTTTTTTCTGAAAGCTTGTAAACTTTATCATTCGTGTACTAATGTTTACTTTCCTTAATGAAATGTAAAATAAATCTTAAGTACAAACATAAACCTACTTCCTTTGCATTTCAAACTATTATTGAAATGTTATGCGTATTTTATAAAATTTGTGCAAAATATCCCCAAAGCAGTGGAAATATATATATGAGACTGTATTCGACAAGAAGTAAAATAAAAATCATCTTCTTAAAAGAAGATACTGTGAAATTGAAATCTTTATATTTTTGCATTCAGTTCACGCAGATGTAATGTTCAGTCACTTTAGACGATCGCTCGCCAGTAGATGCTCTTGGAGAGGATTCGTATTTTGAAAGGCATGTAAATTCGACAATTTTTTTTACGTTATAGAAAAAAGTTTTCAAAACCTCAATTGTTTTCTCATACAAACTAATTCACACATTCTTTAAAAATTGGGAACACTACAATAAATGTTTCTAAGATTTATTTCTATGTAAGTTGATAAATATAGTATAATTAATGGCTTATAAAAATCGACAGCGACTATTTTATAAATAAAATCGAAGTTAGGAAATTTCACAACACTTGTGACCAAATAAGTCATTATCAAATGATCCAATTTCTGTGCTTGTGTGTTAAATAATTCCACCGCCAGTCAGGTTATGATGGGATACAAAGGGTTACTGTGAGTAAAAGTTAATGAAAAGAATTTATAAAACATAATAAAAGAACACGATCAATGAAAACAGAAGATGTAGATTGACGTTGCATTTAAATATTTGAAGATTATAGCTGACAGGGAAGCAAAAGATCGAAAGTGAGTTCCACAGGCGATAAAATACACCGTTAGCATAGAATGCACGGTTAAATCTATACTTCGACATTAAAACGGGGTAACGTAGTAGCCTAGCACGTAGCACGTTTAAATTTCTGAAGTCGAGACACCAAGAAGAAAAGACTCTCAAAAGAATTATGGAAAGATTTGCTAAAAAGTCACAGATAGGTCATATAACATCGACGGAATGCCATGTCAGGATTAATATATAGATATTTCTAAATATCAAGATTATTAGTATATGGCAGTAATATTCGATGCGCGGATGAATGGTAGATTCTTAAATATGCAAGATGAATTCCGACGAGAAAATTTGACACATGAAGAAGATTTGTAGCATCACACCTAGAAATTTATTCAAAGTAATAACTGTTCGATACTGCATTTAAAACTAGCAGAACGACCCTCTTTCATGGGATCTATGAAAACGTATTTTATGATTCTTTCAGCTTAAACTATACTGTTGCTTATCGCACAGCTCACATAACTTTTTATGTATGAACATTTGTTCAGGTAAAATAAAGAGTGGAAGAGAAATATACCACACACTGATGATGCGTAAAACCAATATACTTATTAGATCAAGTCTGATAATAATATGACGGGTAATTCATCACAGCCATAAGTTCGTGATATAGTGACAGGTTTTGATAGAAATAGTGCATAAACTTGTAGGTGAAGACCGGTTAGAAATAGCTTTCAATCTCAGAGAGTTTCTTGCAATCTAGAGGTAACTCCCATATTGCTTATAACTTAGGCTAACGCATCTTTAAAAACAGAAATCAGTACCCAGCACGGTGCTCGCCGAATACTTACCATTACAAATAGATATATTGTTATTACTATTATTAGAAAATGAGTTTATTGACAACGATGCGGATTTGTCTCATGGAGTTTCAACATTATTCAAGATAAACTAAGATCATTAAAAGTGGGTTTTCCTGAATAATAAGAGAAATACAAAAAACTAACTAGATACATGCTTTCACATATATTTCAAATATTTATCACCCGAGTAACAACACTTGTCTCTGATCTCTATAATTGAATTTATCGACAAAATCAATCATTTTCTTTATGATTTTTGTTATTTTTCTGTTTCTTACCATTCCGGTGAAATTCAATTATGTTTATTCGTAAGCGAAAAACATTAAAATGCTAAAAAAATACGTTAGTATTGCAACTTTGTTATCCCGTCATTAGCTGACATTATAAGCGACTGTTTTAAAATAACCTGATTTGCAAAAATTGGTTTTGATTATAATATAAGAGAGGTCTTGCTAGAAAACATATAGAACAAAGTAAAAATTGACGTGTTTAAAGGTGACATATATATTTATATATAAGTATAGTATTTCAGCAACTGAAACAAATTGAAAAGTAAAAAATCATATTACTCTTGTTTATTATAGTTAGGTCAAAAGACAAAATAGAAATACGTGAGTGAAACTTTTGACATCGGAACGCAAACATATGGGAACCTTTTGAGATTAATTATTTCTTGTAAATTGGACTAAATTTAAATGCAATGTCATTCGTTGTGTTATATCATCCTATTCTCAATTCTGTTATTTTATTTCTCTGTAATGTATTCTTGAAATTTATTTCGACTAACTAACCATTTTTGTAAATGTTTTTAAATTATTCAAGTGGATATGTTATTATCCGAATGGGTTACATGAAAGATGTAATTTTTCTTTGCAATTTGGGATATAAAACTTACTAATTTGACTCGGCAGATAATTCACAAAATTTATAGGAACGTGAAATAAATCAGTACTAGCCGTAATTAATATTAGTTATTCTGTTGTTTGTTGTATGTATATATAACAGACATAGTGAATTAGAATTGCAGATATGTTGAACAGGGCTTCCATTATTTTCGACGAAAGAGAGTGTGTTTTTGTCTTGTATGTAAGTCTTCGATCTACGAAAAGTCTATAATATCCTTTTATCGAAAAAAAAAGAAGGCGAAAAATGTGGCAAGGACGAAAATACTCGATAAAATTAGTGGCACAACAAGAATTGCCACGTGTATCAAATTATGCTAATGAATCTTCCTTCCGCGTCTGGTGTAGGCCATCAGAAAAAATCGCTTTATTTACTTACGGCAGTTTGGATTTTCGGGAGTTTTTGTTGCTGGGAAAGAAAGATTGGCTTTTTGTTCCTGTTTACGTCACAACGTTTCTGGCTGGACTGTTCACAAGAGATGTTTTCGCTGAATTTTTTACTTGAATACGGTGAAATGAAGAAAAATGTCTAAATTACGGGAAAATGAAAATAACAGATATATTATTTTGACAGATAAATTTATCAAAATTTCACAATAAAATTTTTACATGTTGAAGGATAGGTTTATTGAATAAAATCGCTATTGACTTCAACCTTGGTCTCCAGATGACGTAGAAATCACTCGCCAATCTTCTAGACGTTTTTCTTGTTTAATTTTGTGAATGCCTTCATAATCCTTGCTGTCATTCATCTTTGGTGTTACATAAGTTTTTGTTAGTTTATCGCTCAAGTGCACCCTACATGTAATAATCAAAGAGATCGCAATCTTGTGTGACATAGTGCAAAGTCTGGTTGCCAGACATAAGTCTTCCACAAGCCATTCTCTTGACCCAGGCAGCACTAACTCTCTCAAGCCACTTGATGTATGCTTCCATTTTTTATCCCCGCACTAACAAATTTTTTAATGATAACACTCAGAATGAGTTTTATGAGCTGCCATACCTTTGTAATTACCACTAGACTCACTGAACTTTTTATGCATCTCCTACAATTTTTTTTCAAATCTACAACTAAACACTATGAAATGTTTGTATTAGAGTTTCCAGTTCAAATGTCAAGCAATGCTGCATGCTATTTTCAAATCTTCGTTGGGTTACTTTGCATCATGGCTATCTTTTTTATCATAAACAGTGCCCAACTGACCCTATTATACTATGTGACACTATCTTCCGCGGGAATATTTTCTTTTGTTGGTTTACTACAGCGGAGAGACAGTAATTAATACTATTAGTACTATTGGTTGTGCTTTATTTTAATTCGCGATTTGAGCTTATTTAAAAAATATTTAATAATATCATATACTTGTAAAAGTCCGGGGAATAGAAAAATTGCTATTTTAATATTATTATGTACTTGTAAAATCGGGGAATAGATAAGTTAGCTGACAATTTGAGGGAAGGAGAGAAATATAATTTTCTTTCTTTTCCATAAATGATACGCATTATTTTGTACCAGGTGGACGTTTGACGAAATGGTCGGAGTCATAATGAAATGTCAGGATGGGGTCAAGCGGAGTTAAAGTCTCTCAACAGATGTCCCTGAGAACAGAAATTTTGGGAATTTAAATATTCTCAGTTTCAGGATTATACCTCATTCCTCGTGCTAACCTCTTCCGCGAATCGAGTGGGCGCAAAATGATTTCATTGGTCGAAAGGCTTGGAGTCGGCCAAATCCCCTGAGAGGATTGGGGATGGTTACAAAAATGCGGACTCGGCGAAAAAAGTCAGTTTTTTTTCAGTTTGTTGTCAGCAGCTGTGAGAAGCAGTGAGTTGTTTTCAGAGTTGAGTAGATATCAGTCGAAATGTAACGACTTTGGGAAAATGTTCCCAACTGGGGAGCCATGACCAACGGCTAGTCGCCTACTATAGAACTTATGGCTAAAGAGTTAATGTCGAATGAATCTTGCCGCCGATTAACTTAAAGAGTTAATGTTGAATAATACGCCTCCTATAGGAATCTCGAAAGAACGTTATTGTTTTAAAACGTATTTGGGAGAATTAAAATTTCTGATTATTCTCGACAAAAAATCCGCACTGCTATAAAAATAATTTTTATCAGTTAGCCGGGAGAGAGCTTCTAGACAACAAGAAAACCAACCCCACACCGCCGCCGCCATTGGCCGCCTCTGATTCGCCAAATTTTGTCAAGTTCCGACAAGAACCCGAAAGAACTTTATTTTTTTTAACATCACCTAGAAAACGCTCAACCAATTTTTGAGAATACGGAAAAGACTTTAGCGAAAATTTAAAGAGCTCTGTCTACATTAACTAAATTTAGAAAAGACATTTCTATTTAAGGATTGAAAGCGCTGATATTTTTAAGCTCTCTCTCTCTCTCTCTCTCTCTCTCTCTTCCTCTCTCTGTTGTAAACCAACATTCCGACAACTGTATCATCTGCTCCTGTAAAAGCTAAAAGAAACTTATATATATATATATATATATATATATATATATATATATATATAAAGACATTCTTCGTAACTCCCCATGCGTGTTCGACCTTGTTCATTTATTTTATTTTTTTGGGTGCCGTATTTATCTTTTTAACCACAAGTGCACTGGGATCAATTCATAACGTGGGACAGTGACGTGTTGTTGCAATAGACGTCTTGTAAACCAGTTTTTGTGACGACATCATCGGACGAGATCGTCCCGACTAGCAACAGCGACCGAATCAACCGGCTAGTCGGGTGACAGTGTCACAACTGGGATCGTCACGAACGTCGGGCAGAACGAGCGTCACAATTAGACGAGCAGCCCCGGGCAAACGTGTTACACTATGCAGTCGACAAAATCTAACAAAGCGCCTGCGCGAAATTAATATAAAATTTTGACAATGTACCCATCACACACACACACACACACACACACACACACACACACACACACACACACACACACACACATATATATATATATATATATATATATATACGTTTTGACTGGTCTAATATATACTCGCAGTATAGCCCGGAGTTGCTCGGGTGTAATGAAAGCTTTAAAACTAATCCATGGTCCTGGAGCTCGGACTATTTGGATGTTGGCACGAAAGACTAAACAGCAATAGTTGTTTCTAGTTAAAGCGAAACTGTAGACTGAAAGAAAAATGAATGAATATAAGTCAAATTTTGAAATATAAAGAAAGATTCCAGTAGTCTGTAACTTATTTCCTCTATAGAGTAGTGAAACAGAAGAGACCAATACTACTACACCGGCGGGTAATATCTAAAATGTATACAAAAATTTCAATTTCTCGGTCTGTGGCTGTCAATCTATATATATATATATATATATATATATATATATATATATATGGTTGTTCGGAAAGTTTATGGTGATTTTTAGTTGACGTGTTCTAACACGTCATGTTTATCGACAGATATAAGATGTTTATATTTCCGATTAAATGCCCCTTCAGACCATCACTTGAGAAATAAAATTTTAAATTTCTTAATTCCTGTCAAGTTTGCTTCCCTATGAAATGAGAAGATTGTTTATTTGCATTTTAGACACTTGATGTCTTTTTGTATTAACACAAATGCAAAACTACCTCGTAAGCACCAAAAAACACAGATATGTACTGTGAATGGTGAAGTTGATTGAGCTGACACACTGTACGTAGATAGTTCGCTATGTTTAGGTTTTTTTTGCAGACATATTGATGGAAAACCCACAGACAAGCCAACCATCACTAAAAATGACCATCAAATGAAACATTGAGAATAACCAGCATTATATGATGCAAGAATTAGCGAAAACATTTATCAAAATTCACCATCCATGAGCAAATAGTAAAGCTTGGGTTATCAAATCACATCGAGGTTTAGTTACCATATGATGTGAGTGAAACGAATCTTTCTCTTTTCTACATAAAGGCAATGAAAATGCATCCCGTTAAACCAATCGTGGCGGGTGATAAGAAATGTACCGTTTATAACAATGCCCAGCAGGAAAATCCTGGGGTAAATCAAATATGAGCTTTAGCTACCGGAAAAGGAAGGTTTATAATAAGAAAACATGTTGTGCATCTTGTGGGATTGGAAAGGAATACTTTACTATGAACTTTTGCCAAGTAATCAATCAATTCTGAAAAGTACTGAACAAATTAGAATTGGAGATCAGGACATGTGTTGTTTTCATCGAGATAATGCTAAAACACAAAATGTTACAGCTTCACTAGAATGTGTTACTCCACTCTCTATATTCATCAAACATTGCTCATTCGGAATTTCATTTAATTTTATTTATTTAATTCCTTGCAAAATATTCTCAGTGGCATTTTCTTTTAATGTTTTGGATGACATAAAAAACACCTTAATAGTTTCTTTGCCGAGAAACTAACTAAATTCTGGGCATATGGAATATTCAAGTTGAAGAAAAAATTGGAAAATATTGTACAACAAAATGTTTCATATTCAGTTGAATAAATACTTAATGGCATAAGTTTGTATCGTGTGTCTTTTTTTTATTTGATTTAAAATTTGGCATGGCGTTTCCGGACAAACCAATACAATAAAGAGTTTCATTTCTTCTACGAATGGAAATCTATATAGCTTGATATTTTTGTTGCCTTGTGGCATAGTATAAATGAAAGCGGACTGAAAGACGACGAGCGATACTAGAGAATGCCGGAAACTCAAAACTGCGACCTAAATTTTCTATACATCAGAGAGTTTTGGTTTTTCTTTTAACCATTATCAAGTCTGTTTCTTTTTATATTTTAACGGTATAATATATATATATATATATATATATATGTATATATAGTTATCTGCAGACAGATCTGTTTCGCTGTATCACAGCCCATCAGTACGTTTAGACATCCAATTGCGTTTACCCAGAATTAAAATCCGACCAAACTGGTGGCAGTCGGCGATTCTACCTCTGAGCTATGGGCTCTCGGTAGAAGGAAGCAGATTTTTAGCGTATGATATATATATATATATATATATATATATGTATTTGTGTGTGTGTGTGTGTGTGTGTGTTTATCTATAATTTGAATGATAATATTGAATTAAAAGTATATGAGAAAATAAGAGGTAAGAAAAATTGGTGGCAGTCGGCGATTCTGCCTCTGAGCTATGGGCTCTCGGTAGAAGGAAGCATACTTTTAGCGTATGATATATATATATATATATATATATATATATATATATGTGTGTGTGTGTGTGTGTGTGTGTGTGTGTGTGTGTGTGTGTGTTTACCTATAATTTGAATAATGATATTGAATTAAAAGTATATTGGAAAATAAGAGGTAAGAAAAAACTACGGCGCTATTCTTAATGATGTAATTACAACACAAAGAAATTAATCCTTGAATTCGAGAGAAATAAATTAAAAATAAGTATAATGTGAGTAGATTAGTCAAAAGAAAATGCTTAAATACATATTTTACTGTTAGATAGAATGGAGAGAGAGATTAGAAATAAGAATGAACACAGAATGGTCTTTATTTCGCGCATCACATCTTCAGATCATATTTTCTCATTTTTCTGATCATCATAATTTCTAAGACCCCCGCATAAAGTATTCGGAAAAACGCAATACTGATAATAACCGTTTCTATTTAACTATTCATTAGAAATTCAACCTTTCTTGACTAAGAAGTCATTGCTGCTATCTGCTGAAATTTTCAAAATCTCTCGCTTAAAAAATTTAAAATCTCTCACTTAAAATATTTTTTCAAAAAATTAAGTTTGTAGTAATCACACAGCTTTGCGCGGTTCTGACAGGGTTTTTTCTTCTAATTATTTGATGCAATGTGAAATTACTAAATGAATTAGATGTTACAACTATTTTAGTTTGTTGAGCCCTTGAAAATTCTTGGATGACTTGGTTTTTGTTATTTAGTATAGTCTTCCTGCAACATGCTCAAAGTAGAGTGTCTTTAGCTAAGACCTACAGTTAAATCTTAGAGTAAATCATTTGTATCGATTTAACGATACACCGTTAAGCTAAAAAGCCATGTTCACATTTTCTCCCTCTTCAATAAATTATCGTCTGAATATATTGAATTCTGTTTTTCCAATATAATGATCTTCATTAACAATAATAAAAGTGAGTCTAGTATAATCAATTCAATACTCAGTGTATTCTAGATAATGACAAATTGTAAATAAATTCAGGAAATATGTACATTTTTGTACACTAGGTCTCGGAGATTAAAAACATGGTGAAGCTAACAGGAAAACAAAAAGGAAAGGTAACATAAAGTAAAGAATTAAAAACATAGAAATTAAAATTAAAGAATTAAAAGAAAACTCGTCACAGGAAACAAATTCAGTTCAAAGAGAAATGATAAATTATCAATAACTGTATTCCTAAATTCTCAAAAGGAGAAAACAAATTCTTCAAATATGGAAGAAATATTAACTGAGTTATTAAATATACAACATCGACACTTGTTGAAACTCAAGAAATATCAACAAAGGTAAATTTAAATGAGTCAGAAAAAAAAACGATCACCAAATTTAATCACTGCCAACGCGGTGGTAAATGCCATATCAAAATTTATATAAAATTCAGATGATGAAATTGCATTTAGCTTATTTTAAAAGAGAATAGTAAATTTTTAGAGAAGAACGCAGCAACTAGAAAGACGAGAAAAATAACTCTTGTTGAGAAAGTTAGTAAGGGTAGAACATGAAAAATACTGTAATTTTCTACTGGCGAAGAAACATTTGAAAAAGTAAATATTTAAAAAGATTTCAGTGAGGAATGCCCGTTATACAATACTCGTGGAAAATATATTAATCTCATGAAAAAGGAAGACGAAGATTTTGCCATATATGCTGGAATTATTAATAAGGACTTTGACAGATTCAGATTGAATAAACTAATCAATATATGTTTGAATGGTCAATGTTCGTTCAACAGCTAACAGCAAAAGAAGATGCAGAAATACAGGCTATATTCCTAACGAAACATTAAAAACAGTAATAAACATATACTGCAAGAAACATCGGACGAATATCAGAGAATACTAAATATGAGACACGATACCGAAGAGAAATACAAGTGAAAGGATAATGTAGAGGAAGAAAATAACGCATATTTCATATGTGGGTTTTTACATTTCGGAAAAAAGTTTCCCTTTAAGAATTCGAAATGCTACAAGTGTAGATAAGAATATACTATATCACAGATTAAAAACTAAATCATGAAAAAATTTCTCACTCTAGCCCATATGAAATTTTTGTATGTGAAAAATAATTATGGATGTAAAAAGGCAAGTAGACAGTGGTATCACAATATCCGAAGTAGAAACCTCGGAATGTAAACGGAAAACCTAAATTAAAAATGACTTCGAAAGTTGCAATTAGCGTGTCGCTTGAGGAATTAGTTTTTAATTGGCGAAATGACTTATAACGTTTCATACTGTAACAAAGTTTAAAAGCTAAAGCTTATTTGCTAAAAAGAACTAAATCTTCTTCGGTACCGACTAGATGGAATCATTTGAGCTGTCAAATTTACTTACAAATGCTTATAGCAAAAATGTAAGTGAACAAGCAAATAATTAAAAAATATTATACAGTAAAATTTTAAATAAAAAATAAAAAAATGATTTTCGGATGTTCTGTTGGGTATGTTGAGTCGATGTTTCAAAATTAAAACGAAATTTGAAGTGAAAAATGGTTAAAGCTAGTATTTCAAAGGAAACAAACCATGATTTTAGCTAGCGCTGATTCTAAAAATTACCTATAGTTTTTAAGGTCAGCTACCGTTTTTGATTAATTTACGATCTTGGCTGATCGAAAGATTTAGGCACAAAAGATAGCAAAGACCCAGCAATTTCCAGCTAGGCCTAGCAATTAGGTGAACCACGTGAAAAATTATTTTCATAAGAAAAATATTTTCGTGTAATTTTTTTTGAATATTACTAGTTTTTCTGGTTATCTTCGAAATTAAATAGAACTGATAAATTTTATCAGTAGTACAATTTTTCATTTAGTCAGTCAGTTAAGTGCCAACCGTAATACACTCTTGGGTGATCATGTCTCGAAAGAAACATGACTGACTCGGCAGAAGATTACCCTGCAGTAAGATGCCATTACATTCTGTGGTAGACTGGTTGCCAGTCAAGGTTACAGAACCCAATCTGTCCTGTTATTTAACCCATAAATTGAAAGAAGAGCGGATTAATTCATTTCCAAGTGGTATTTGCGTGTAAGTGAATGCAAAAATGAGAACTGGAATTCAAACTCCGCCCCCGATTTCTAGTTCCGAGCCGAGATTCACTGCGCCACAACGCACATCATGATTATACTAATATGAGTATTAATGTTATTTTTTTTACATCTAGAAAATTCCTGAAAATTGCAACTAGGTGATTGATGAGTAAAGAGAACAATCCTATCAGGATTTCAAAACGATGAAAGTGCGCTTCCAGGGACGATGCGGCAAATGAATGATGGCAGTCTACTGCTGGGGTATCAAAACGGACTTAAATGTCATTGAACATGACAGACAATCAAAAACGAGAAATCTTTCGCCATAGTTCTTATGTGCACGAAATCTTTGTTTCTGCTGTTATTCTATTAAGTGATTTTATAAAAATACTTGTTCATCTCGCTAATTTCAATCGTCTATTTGTAAAGATTTAGAGTCTGATTGTTATTGAAAATTATTATTTCTCAATAATCAGACCAATAATTGTTGGTTTAAACACAAACTCTGATGTTTCTACGATTTTACTTTGATAAATGTTGCCACCGGTCAGTATTATATGTGGATAAAACAAAAATATTTTTTATTTAAATGAGGCATTTCTGTACAGCAAAAACGGAATTTAACCAAGAAAAAATAAAGTCATTTTCAGATGTGGCGCCCTGGAATTATCTAAAATAGATGTTTAGTGTTTCGAAACGATTTCATTTAATTTTTAAGAAACATGTCAATATTTTGTGAACCATATCTTCATTTCAATTGCACCAGGTCCTTTTTTCATTAGTAAATTTTTGTTTATTTGCTAATGTTAAAAATTTACATTTGTTCTTTATTAGGTGCTTGTCCCTTTTACGAAATGTATCACTTTTATTAAAAATATATATATATAAAATAGTTTATATATATATATATATATATATATATATATAATGGTTTATATATATATATATATATATAAACCATTTTTTATATATATGTATATATATATATAAACCATTTTATATATATATATTTATATATATAAACCATTTTATATATATATATATAAACCATTATATATATATATATATATATATATATATATATATAATATATATATATATATATATATATATATATATATATATATATATATATATATATATATATATATATATGAGAAAGGTAATTAATTTGTTGTATTTATAGCAGGAAAATATATAAGAACGAAAGATAGAAGCAAATATCGAAAAAACTTAGGAAAATATTGAACGCAATTTTGAAAGAAAAATTATTATTTTAATCTAAGCAAAGAAATATTGCCATGAAGATGCAAAGATTAATCTAACACGCACTTTGAGACACTTTTGAAATTTTTCAAGACTCGAAAGTGAGAATAAACTACTTTCAGACAATTATAGCAAAGGTACTCTATTTTCTGTATGCTTTTCTTCATAGAAGTAGAGAATAGCTGAAGCGTTAGTCTTTTACTGGAGCGAAAGAAATGAAAGAAATAAGAAAACATGAGAAAGGAGCCTATGACATACGGCTGAACTAGAAACAGACCCCAACTTTAGGTAGGAGATAATGTATAAACATATGCAAACATCGGTTACTCCACGCCTGGGCTTAATAAAGAGGAAAATTAGGAAAATGCTCAGAAAGGGAAGAAAGTGAGAAAATATGAGAAAATCTTACATGAAAGTTAATGCTAAGCCAATTTTCATAAACTCTAGTTCTAATCATCCACTTTCTGTTTTCAAACAGATTCCGTCATCGTGTGAACATCGCATTAACATCCACTCCTCTCGCAAAGAAATATTCGGAAAACAAAACAATCTATGATAAAATTCTTGGGAATAGCGGTTACCAATTTTCTGAGATCAACTTTGTTAAAAAACAAATAGTGGCTTCATAAAGAAAAATAGAAACAGAAAAATCATATGGAATAATCTTCCATTTACTCAATCACGCTTAAAGTGGGACATAAATTTCTTAAATTAATTGAAAAAATTCTCCTAAAATTAAAACTTTAAGCAAAATTTCCAATAGGAATACACTAAAACTCACTTGTAGTTGCTCCAACTATTTATAAAAAATAAGTAATAAAATATTGAAACTGTGCCACAAAAACAATTCTAATACTCAATTTAATTTGTCCCATAAAAATAAATTTTTTAATTGTAAAAACCCTAACCAATAACTTCTACCTAATTAGTGTTTAACTAAATCCCTTGTTTATGTTTTAATCTCATCTGTAGAAAATCCTAGGCTTTCCAAAGTTTATATTCGTAATATAATTAATTCTTCTAAAAAGCGTTTTTACAATGATCTCTTTTACTAATAAGTATAAGCAAAATATGGCATCACGTTTTAAATATTATTGGAAGTTAAAAGAAGAAAATAAAGGTCCTAATGTTAAATAGAAATTCTCAAACAGGCTAGAATATCTAGAGCTGTAAATGAACCAAGTTTCCTTTGTCTACAAGAAAACATGGAAATAATGAAATCCATGAAGAATTACATATTACTTAATCAGAGGTATGAAACTGCAGTAAATTGTAAACATATAAAATTTAACCTTACAATTATGCTAGAATTATAAAATCTAAGGCTTGAATCTAACATCCATTATAAACTTTTTACAGTATTTTTTACAGTATTAAACTTAGTATCTTGATAATTTATTTTAAGTGTATGATTTTTCTTCTTATGTTATTTTAACTCTATTGTTATCTTGATCTTATATTACAAATTGTAACGTATTTAATGTTTTTAATCTCAATTTAAATTTTATTTCTAACATTAATTTTTCTTTTAATTTTATTTATTTTTTAATCCAATTTTAATATTTTTCTAATGTATTATATTAGCACTAATGAATTTATATCTTCGTCTTTTTGTATAATTCCTATATCTGTGTATGTGATTTCATCATTTAAAAATGCCAAAGATATTGTTTTATTCAATGTTATTAACAAATATATTTATCTACAATTCATTTCCATCCAATTTTAATATTTTTCTAATTTATTATATTAGCACTAATGAATTTATATCTTCGTCTTTTTGTATAATTCCTATATCTGTGTATGTGATTTCATCATTTAAAAATGCCAATGATATTGTTTTATTCAATGTTATTAACAAATATATTTATCTACAATTCATTTCCATCCAATTTTAATATTTTTCTAATTTATTATATTAGCACTAATGAATTTATATCTTCGTCTTTTTGTATAATTCCTATATCTGTGTATGTGATTTCATCATTTAAAAATGCCAATGATATTGTTTTATTCAATGTTATTAACAAATATATTTATCTACAATTCATTTCCATCCAATTTTAATATTTTTCTAATTTATTATATTAGCACTAATGAATTTATATCTTCGTCTTTTTGTATAATTCCTATATCTGTGTATGTGATTTCATCATTTAAAAATGCCAAAGATATTGTTTTATTCAATGTTATTAACAAATATATTTATCTACAATTCATTTCCATCCAATTTTAATATTTTTCTAATTTATTATATTAGCACTAATGAATTTATATCTTCGTCTTTTTGTATAATTCCTATATCTGTGTATGTGATTTCATCATTTAAAAATGCCAATGATATTGTTTTATTCAATGTTATTAACAAATATATTTATCTACAATTCATTTCCATCCAAATTTTGAATTTTTTATTTCTTTGCAGCTCTTGTTGACTCTCCCACCACTTTCTTCTCCCTCTGTGTATTTTCTCACTTTTTCCTCTTTGTTAAGTCCAGACGTCGAGTAACCGATGTTTGTATATGCTTACACTTTACCTCCTACCTATATTCGTGGTTTATTTTTCCTTGAGCCATCTTTCATTTGCTCTTTCTTCATGTTTCTTTATTTTTCTCTCTCTTGTTTTCCTATTGCCTTTCTTTCTCTCTTGTTAACCTCCTTGTTTTATTTTATCTGTGTCCTTCTCTTTAGCCCTTTCATCAATTTTCTTTTAAAAAATATCGTTTATTACCATCATTACTAACTACCGGATGGGACATTGTTCTTTCACTGTCAAAAAAATTGTACCATTTTCTCGTATATTGTAGCTTGTACATGTTCGAAGGATACTTTATAATAAATATTCATCGCTCTATTTCTATATTGAGCACTAGTTTAAATTAATGTTTTGAACAGTGTAAATATTTTCTTCGTTCATTATTTATTTATATATCTATATATTCATTTTTAAACGAGTTATTTCGCTACTTTGACTTCTACCATGAGTAGTGTCTTCAGGCGATTTTTAATAGTTATTAAAATCGCCTGAAGACACTACTCATGGTAGAAGCCAAAGTAGCGAAAAAACTCGTTTAAAATTATAAATATTCAAAAGTTCTACAATATAAATGTATAGAACGCTTTTTAATACAAATGTGTACTGGTCTAACCCTATTAGGACCAAAATCAAAGTATTAAACAATCAATATATATATATATATATATATATATATATATATATATATATATATATATATATATATATAATGATACTAACCTAAAATATTTTATGCATCCTTTCACCCCATAGAACGTACGAGCGCCAAGTTAGTGTGTTATATTTAGAATTGTATAGCTGGTATGTAACACGAATAAATATCACTGAAATATATGATGCTAAAAAAGATAAAGATTGGCCAATAAAGTGGTCATAATTTCCAAAAGAACCTGCGCAAGAGCAAATGCAACAGAATCGCAGAGAAAATATACTGTGTAGAACTTTATTATAGTTACAGATATGCAGCCTATAGCAGTAAAGAATAGAGTTAGCTTGAATATATAAACATTTTTGTTAAATGAATGAACAGACAAAAAGCATATGGATATAAAAATTTACTCGAATATATTTTCATACAATTTAGTGGTATATTTTATAACCATTGGTTAAAAATTTACACAATATTTAATCTAAAACAGAGAAACATGCATGACCATGATAGTCAGAAATGATATATACCAATACCAATTAAATTTTATTTCAAAGTTCAGGTGGATAATAAATTCGAAGCAATGACTAAATATAAATTATTCACGTGAATCAAGGTGCATTCCTCATAAGAGAATGTCTTTATCAGAAATGAATAGAATATCGAACTTATTATTAGTAAGTATTAATTTTCTGTGTAGGTATTATAAAATATATTAAAGTAATGTAGAGTATAAATAAATTATTAATGAAACATTTTCATACGGGCTACTTGCACTAATTTTAAAAACTTCAAAGCAATTAATTTTTTTTTTGTTTGAACATATTCCTGAACACTATATTTTAATTGCATTAACAAATTCTATGTATATATTTAAATATAACGAACTCATTATTTTATATAATCGGATAATCATTGTAGAATACGAGATCCGATCACAATTTCATGATGTGTCAAGGCTATAATTTAAAAAATATGTTTTATATGTAAACTATCTTTTTTCTTTGCTTATTAAAAATTATATTGTGGCAGTTGTGATGAACCGTTCTCGGTTTAAGTGTATTTATATCCAAAGAAGATTGTTTTAAATTTATGCTTTTTATCGGTAAAATCTGACTATTTAATCCAAAATAACTAAGACATTAAGAAATCAAGCGGTACCAATGTCACTCAAATAATGAATATATACATACACTTCTTCATGTTTACTGATATAGCAAGAAGTAATATCAAAATGGCAGCAAAAACTTACCTCTAAAGAAAAAATATTTCAAATAGTCAAAGTTTTCAAAATTAAAATCTGATGTTTTCATTGAATTACACTGATTCTTTCTTTCGTGGTATTACATATTAAATATGCATATCTTTATTCTCAAACTCACTATAATTTCTGAATTAGACGATAGTCAATTTATTTCTCATGGGAATAAAGAAATATAATCTTACCACAATTAGGTTAACATTGACTTTTCAATGAGTTTTCTCAAATTTCATCTCCCGAATGAGTGTAAGATGTGTCAGTATTTCTAAATTCTATCCAAGTGTATCTGATTCTAAATCTCTGCCTATTTGCAACTGTCAATATTTCTAATCTATCATTCAGTGTTTACCAATCTATCTACGTATGTCGTCTATATACAGCGTATGATGGATAAATTGTCTCAATTCTATATGATTAAATTTTGCGCATGCGCGTTCTTTTTCATTTCATCGAACGCACAGTATACTAGGGTCAGTTGGGCACTGTTCGTAAGTAAAAAAGAAAGTCAAACATGAGGTTATTATCTACATCAGGAATGTGGAAACGGTATGCTATACTGTATGGCAAGAAGCTTTAATACGAACAGTTTATAGTTACTGGGTGTCAATCTGAGGACAGTGCAGAGGATTTGGAATGATATATTCGGTTAACATCATGGAGTTTAGAGTGATCAGTAATGACAGCGAAGTTATGCCTCGAGTCATCATTAACAGGCATTCAGACCCAACACGGAGTCCCATATCAAGTGCCTTGGGGAGGTGGGGTTGCTCCGTGGCAAGGAGTGGCTGCAGCATGCCATACAAAAATGAGGACCCATCACGGCTTTCAGTCAATTATTGCGACCACATCACCCCTTACATGTGGCCACGTAACTTCCCAATCTGCATTCCACTTAATTATTATGTTCGGTAGTAGTTGAGCAAAAGACCAACAAAACTCTTTATAACACCAAAGATTAAGACACGAGATACTAGATTAGCAACTAGGTCCCACCCTTTTACAGTTAAACAAATAAGATGTAACCGTAAATTCTACTCCAACAGCTTCTTTTCTCGCGCTTCCCGCCTGTGGAACTCCCTTCCACAACTCTGCTTTCCCGACAGTTACAATCTCCAGGTGTTTAAATGTAGGGTCAATAGACACCTCCTATCACACTAACTCCCAACTATTCTCACAACACTCTCATCTACCCAACCCTCATTCTCGGTATCCTCACCGGCCTATCACCCACCCTCTGTTATTTCCTATATTTAATCAGCCTTTCTCCACTCTACGTAGCCCCCTGCACAGTAGTGGCAGTGACATGCCTTGCTCGGGGTGAAACGCTTATAAAAAAAAAAAAAAAAAAGTAAAGGCATGGTTTATGGTAACATTCAACAACTTAAACAATGAGACAGTCCAGAAAAGAAAAGAAATTTGAAATTCAAATCAGACCATGCTTGAAACCAATAGCGATTTTATTGAATAAATGTAATCTTTAATTTTTGTGTCATTTTTTGTAAATATATCTGTTAAAATGTGAGATCAAACTTTGTGCGTGTGTGTGTGTGTGCGCGTGCGTGCGTGTGTGTGTGTGTGTGTGTGTGTGTGTGTGCGTGCGTGCGTGCGTGTGCGTGTGTGTGTGTGTGTGTGTGTGTGTGTGTGTGTGTGTGTGTGTGTGTGCCCATCTCTCTGCGTCCGTGTCTATCTACACATATCTGTGTAGATCTATTTAAGTATCTATATGCATCTTTTCATTTATGTCTGTTCATATCTGTGTATGCATTTATATATTCTGGTCTATTTACGTGTGTGTATCTAAGGCCGTTGAAATCTTTATGCATGTCTATCTCCATGAACATATCTATGTTTTGCTATATCCTTTTCTCAGAGTAACTTTTCGAAAATGCTCCTTTGTAATGTTATTTATCCGAAGTTTTGTTGTATTTCATTTTTTTTACTCTCTGCCATACAGAATCCATAGACAAATGTCAAATGCGAAAGAAAAAAATAAATAAAAGGCAATTGTAAAAATACAAAATTGTAAATTCTACAAACGTATTGACTTGATCATCAGATAATATATCACCCAAAAAAATCACCACGTATTAGTGGATAATATTAGTAATATTTAAATTATCTTTCGGATCATAATTCCATAACACTAGGTTATCAGTCAGTCAATTAAGCGTAATACGTGATGCATGTTTGGGCGATCATGTCTTGAAAGCAACATGACTGACTGGACAGAAGATTTTCCCGCAGCAGGTTGCTATTGATTTCTGCGGTAGACTGGTCGCCAACCAAGGCTATAGAACCCTATATATCCTGCTATGTAACCCATAGCTGAAGGGTGACTCGAAGCATTCATATCTCTTTCAAAGGGTATTTGCCCGTATGCAAATGCAATAATTCAACTGGGATTCGCACTCGTCTTTCCGAGCCGATATCCACTGCACCGAAACGCACATAATGGGTTGATATTGTAAAAATCCATAAAAAAATAACGAACATGGTGAATAATTTCCCACTGAAATAGACAAGAAACCCGGACGTTTACTTTTTATTTACTTAGTTTTGCGTATTTTAAATTCTGAATTATAAGAATACCAGGTTTTTGTTCTTTTTTGTTTATTCTTTCAAGTAATCGCTTTGTAAAAAGCTCAATCGCATTCCAGTTTACTAAGAAAATATCGTAAAAATAATTTTAAAAATGTAATTGTTTTATGTATATTTGTTTATATATGTATGCGCGTGCCGATGTTTGTGCATACTAATATGACATATTAGATAAATATACACATGTATAATTGGTTTTCATATTTCCGATACATAACCAAATACACCTCTCATCAAGTATGTGTGTGTATGCATATATATACATAACTTAAATATCCAGTTTTGTGTGTATTTCATGGAGATAGCATCCAATTATGAAAGAAGAATATATAATATTTTACGAATCAATTTACCATTAAATTTCACCGATTTGAAACATATTCTGTAAGTCTCGCAAAGTCAAAATTTATTTATAATTTTTAATATTAAGTTTCTACGTCTTGGTATTTTGCACTATAATTTTTTTAATTGCTATTTTGTAATAGTTACAACATTCACCCTTGTAATTGTGAGTGTACGTATTTATGAGAGTTAGTTAAAATATCGGGAGTTATTATAATGCATTATTACTGTCTAACAATATATCAAGTAAAGGAATTTTATTGTTAAGGTCATATGTGAACTTCAGAACGAAATGTTTTAAAGTTTTCTTCTAGTTCATGTATTTTATTTACGTTTTTAACTGAGATGAGAATACTGCCTATATAGCTAAAGAAGATTGAGGGTTTTTAGTGATATTAAATTTCTTATTTGTAAGGTTAGCTATGTATAAATTACTAAATGCTTGTCCCAGAACTAAATCCATGTAAATAGCACCAAGTTGTACGAATATATCATTTTGATGGCCATAGAAATGATCTTAAGGAATACAAGTCAAAAGTAGATTCTGATTATGTAAGGTTTAATTTTCAGTGGAGGAAGAGATGTATTTTTGCAAAAAAAATTAATAATTATCTCAGTCAGTTCTCTAACTCACACATTGTTCAATATACTTTCAACATCGTTTAAGGCTATAAATCTATTATTATAAAAATATGAAACCTAGCTAGCATAAATACGCAGACTTTCATCTATAAAATTGAATGACCTAACTATTACAACATAACGACCATAATAAATTTAATAAAACTCGTAAAAGTTAACTCTTATATGAAAAAGATTTTCAACACTGAATTAAAATATGAAACAAACTCATTAATCATAAGTTTTCGATTGATACTGTTGATGAATTAATTGGACAAACTATTAGGAATATTAACGCCAATCGGATAACCATTAAAATACCACACAATAGCAGTGATATACACTAACTACAAACAGACAAAATAAACCCTAAAAAAAAGAACAAAGAAAAATACATATGTATTAATATACTTCACTCTAATCCAAGTAAAGCAAATAAAATTATATACTACACCAAATCTGATACAGACAACTAAATGCTCTGCCATAACGATCCTCCGTAAACTAATGTTTTGCAAAAGGCCAACATTCTATATAGCGTTAAATGTCCTTTCCGAGAGAGTATCTCGAACAAAAATGTATATATAGATGTTGGTTACACGAGAACAACATGCATAGGTCGTCTGGTATTCTTCCGCTGCTATAAATTTCGTTTATTATGTCGGTAATCTTTTCTATGCCATATTCTTCTAAGGCTGCCAGCAGCTCTATCACTATGCCATCTGGACCAGGTGCGTTGTTTCTGTTCATTTTGGCCATTGCAGCTTCCACTTCGGATTTTAGTAATTCCGGTCAATCCATCTCCTTGTGTATTCTCGGTTGATCTCACTTGTCGCAAAAGAGATCCTTTATATATTCTTCCCATCGCTGAAGTATTTCCTCTTTCTCTAATATGATTGTCCCTTCCTTGGATTTTATGCATCCTGTTGAGGAGCAGGGTTTTTTGTTCTGTCAGTTCTCTTATCTCATTATGCATCTCTGCTTTGTTGTTCCTGCTCAATCTCTCTATTTCTGCGCATTTGTTGTTGAGCCATTCCTCTTTGGCTTGTCTGCATTTGTTCCTTATCTCCCTGTGAAGTTTTTCGTACTCTGCTCCGTGTCTTGGCGTTATTTTTTGTCTCCTTTGCATCGTGGATGATCTCTTCCGTCATCCACTCGTTTTTTCTTCTGCGTCTGATTTCCTTTGGGGTTATGTTGTTCGCGGAGGTCACCATCGCTTCTTTTAGTGAATTCCATTTTGAGTATCCTTTTCCAATTTGTTTTTCATATTTCTTTCTCATGCTGTTATTGTATTCTTTCTGCAGGGTGTGATCGTCCTCTAGCGTGTCGTATTGCAGCCTTGGTGATATGCTGGGCTCCTTCAGTCTTCGGAGTTTCACTTTTAGTTTGCAGATGACTGGGACGTGGTTACTTCCGCAGTCGGCACCTGGGTATGTTTTGCATTGGACTACTGCGTTCCTGAATCTCTTCTTTATAGTTATATAATCTATTTGGTTCTTCGTGTCGCCTCCTGGACTTCTCCATGTCCATAAACGTCGTGTGTTCTTGGAACCAGGTGTTAGTAATAACCTGGTCATTGGCTGAGCACCATTGGATCCATTTTTCTCCTCTTTCGTTGCGCTCTCCTAGTCCGAAGTTGCCGTTCGTGTCTCCTTCTCTATCTTTACCTACCTTTGCATTTAAGTCCCCCATTATTATCCTAACTTCTTGGCTTTGGCACTGAGCCTTGGCACTGTCCAGTATTGAATAGAAAGATTCTATTTCGTTTTCCGAGCTTTGAGTTGTCGGCGCATAAACTACTATAATAACTATATTGAAGGGCCTTCCCCGCAGTATAACCAAGAGGACTCTCTCTGACAGTTGCCAGTATCCAAGTACACATCTCTTCACTTGTTTGTTTAGTATTAAAACGAACCCTTTTTCGTGTTTTTTATCTCCTGCATATATTATCCTGTGGGTGTCGCTACTGAAATCTCCGTTATTAGGCCATCTTGTTTCACATATGCCTAGGATGTTGATATTCAGTCTGTTCATCTCCTGTTTGACATTCTCTAGTTGTCCACAGTTGAGTGTCCTGACGTTCCATGTTCCTATAGTGTGTTTGTCTTTGATGCGCACAGTTGCAGGGTAACGGTCCAGAGACACCTGTTGCTCATGTCGTTCTTTCCCGGGCGAGGGACAAATTTTGGAGTAAAATGTCCCCTTTACGCCGTTGTTTGATTTGAATTTGTTTAAACAGTTGGCCATTCGTGGTTCAGAGGTCTAAGACTCACCAGATGAACTGGTGGCTTCCTCGATGTGGATAGGGGTTGCAGGTCCGAATGACACATATTTTCGTAACAAAAAGTATTGTAAATAATCATGCCGGTAGAAATAAAAATATTCTTTGATTAAAAACATATTATCTACTCAAATACGAGTATGGATTTAAAAATAATAATAAATTCAATAATTGGCATATATATATATATATATATATATATATATAAACAGAAAATACCGAAGATTAACGAAATGGTATAACAATCGACATATTGCAATTTCTGAAATTAATTGTTTGAACTATATATATGCTACACCTAATGAGTCAAACGAACCTACCTAGGATTCACCTAAACGGATCCATTTAGGTGAAACCTAAATAGCTAAGTCTGGCTCATTAGGTGTTATCTATTTATTTTGCTCTACCTTTGTATTGAGCTCTTTCTGTTAGATGATTACTCGTATCCGGGTTTTTAATTTGGGCTTCGTGCTGTTCTCGGTCCGAACACTTTTGACTGACGTTCATATACGAAGCTCTTTCTTTTTTTAAACCATTTTTTCCTCCCGTCGAAAGTTTTCGAGAAATGTTTTCGGCAGGAGTATAATTATAATCTCGTTTATATATATATGTTTGTGTGTGCGTGGGTATGTTGCACTTGTTAGACCATAGTTCAATACAATCTCACTTAAACACACACCGAGACCTACAAAACTATCTGAAACATACTTGTTGACAATATAAGTATAAAAACGTCATCCACATGCGAGAAATGGTTAAAAACATTTAAAGTATTATTAATAAAATATAGACATCTAACATAATAATTCACTTAAGTGCCATACGTGATACACGCTTGGGCGATCATGTCTTGACAGAGACATGGTGGACTGGGCAGATAATTTTCCCGTAGTATGTTGCCATTACATTCTGCGTTAGACTGATTGCCAACCAAGGCTACAGAACCCATTCTGTCCTGTTATTTGTCTCATAGCTAAAGGGAAGAAATGGATTTAATAACTTTCCCAAAGGTATTTGCGCGTAGCTGAATGCAACGAATTTGACTGAAATTGAATTTACGTTTTCAAAATTACATCAAATTTTAACGATAATAACTTGCGTGCCATTTTTTAGATAGACTTTAATTGGAGTAGATAGACTAAACTACCGCCTGGTTCTCACTCCACCCACGTCTATTGAACAGGTGTAGAGGCTCATCCCTTGTTACCTGTTTAGGATGTGGTTCCCGGCTTTCTCTTTTCCAATCTTTTCATTCTTACGTAGCCCCCTGCGCTTCAGTGGCATTACGCCTTGCTTGGGGGTGATATGATTAAAAAAAAAACCCTTATACTGGTTATGAGTCCGAAAAAATCAGCTTGGATCCTATTAATATAGCATATTAAAACTAATCCAGTCAGAGGAATCAATGTAATTAAATCTATTTTTTTACAGAGCGAATATTTATTACATAAAAAATAAGTATTTCAAAATTGGCTGTCCATTTCGACAAGTGAATTTAACACGCGTCTCATCAGCGAGAACAAAACATTACGGGTAAATAAATGTTCTTATTTTTTTTGTGTGAGTAAAAAATATATCTAAGGGCAGAGAAACAGAAAAAAAGGGAAAAACGTCGCATATACTTTCGGCGGATACCTGTAAATTTTCCACTTTGGTGACGGAAATGAAAATAAATGAAAGAAAATAAATTAAAAGTATATAAATTATCAAGGAAATGGCTCAGACAAAAATATCAGCCTATCAAGGCCACTGTTAAAGGGTCACCAATAATGCTGACATCAAAATAAACATGTTCTATATTTTATATATATATATATATATATTATTTCTTCTAGTTGGTTTGAGGTAGTTATATCTTTCAGTTTGTTGTAGAGGTCATGTTTGTTCTTGTATATTCTTGGATTTTCTTTCGCTATTTCAATTTGCCTTTACACAAGGCTCCATTTATAATTATTAACACACAGTAAACATAGAACATTTAAGCTATTAACAATAAAGATAATTGAATTGAAAATATAAGTCCATCCCTACCGTGGCGGATGGCCATAGAGAGTGACAAAATAATGGTGTTGTGGTCCCTGGTCTGATTACAGACATTTGAGTACGTTATTGGAAATATCGAAATTGATTGTATTCAAACCAGGTTTAAATTGTTTAATGTAGAGTGCTTCGGGAATTTTTAGTTTCTGCTTATTATTTTCTTGTTTGAGTATGTACGTGTTATCAACAAGCGTTTTTCTCAGAAGTGTGCGTTGATAACCGTGTTGTTCTAAATGACGGAATATATTTGAATTTTTATTTAAGTGCAACGTCAGACGCCGTGAGAGCGAATTTGTGGTGTGGCCGATGTAGATATTATTGAGGTTGTTAGAGATACATTCTCTAAATGGACATATGAATTTATATACTACATTGGTTTTTCGCAAATCACTAACGGTGGGGGAAGAGTCGTTGTGGACAAATGAATTAGATGTAGTGGATTTAGTGTAATATATAATGAACTTAATTCTTTTGTTAGAGTCTGTCGGAGAAATATTAGTATTTATGAGTTTTTTTAGGATGTTTTCATCTAGTTGGTAATTGGTGTGCATCTGGCTACGGTATAAGAGAGTGATATGTTTAGGATTGGTTGGGTTAGTATCATGTGTTGTTTTTTACATGTTCAGCTTTTTAAGAAAATAATGTATTTGTTCATCAACTATGTAGTTGGGAAAATTATTATTGATGAGTGTCTGTTTTATGTTTTTTAGTTCACTGTAGAAGATCTGATTTGTAGATGAATTGACTTTTGCACGATATAATAGATTTTTCATGATGGCTATTTTGTAATAGTGGGGGCATTCACTAATATAATTGAGTGTGGAGGAATTTTTATTAGTGGGTTTTTGATACGGTGAGATAGTAAATTTATTGTTGTCAGTGTTAATTAATATATCAAGAAAAGGAATTTTGTTATCTTTGCTAAGTTCATAAGTAAATTTTAAAACTGAGTTATTTTGAAACTGTTTTTGAAGTTGTAAGATTTCATCAGTATTTTTAATTGATAGTAGGATATCATCAACATATCGTAGATATATTGATGGTTTTGTAAATTTTGCAAAGGTAGTATTTTCAAGGTTAGACATGTAGAAATTACTAAAAATCGGACCAAGCACTGAACCCATGGAGACTCCGTCACGTTGTATATATATAGTATTGTTTGGATCAACAAAAGGCACTTCAGTAGTACAAGCTAGTAGAATTTTTCTTAGGATGTTGGGATTAATTTTGAGTGGGGGTAATGAAGGATTACTGTAAACATTTCTTATAATTATATCAATAGTTTCACTGACGGGTACATTAGTAAAAAGGTTTTCCACATCAAGTGAAGCTATGATTTCATTATTAGGTTTTTCACTCGTGAGGATTTGGATTGCCTCTAGGGTTGACTTTATGCTGTATTTACTCGGAAGGTAGGGTGTGATAAGCTGGTTAATATGTTTAGTTAACTGGTATACAGGAGTAGGAATTTGGGATATGATAGGGCGGAGAGGATAGTTAGGCTTATGAGTTTTTATGGTTCCGTATATGTAACCAGATTTATATTCACCAATAATTTTAGGGAGTTTTAAGGAATTCTGATCAGCTTTGTTGGCACTAATGAGTTTATTAAGTTTAGATTTTAGTTGGTGTGTCGGGTTTTTGTTAATTTTTTTAAATTTTCTGTGGTCATGGAGTATGTGGTTGAGTTTTGTGTTGTAATCTGATTTGTTAAGTACAACAGCTTTTTTTACAATTATGTGAAGGTGGTTGCGTAGTTCGTGCGCGGCACTTTTTAGTTGTTTCGATAGAATTTTTGAGGAGCTTCTGCTTTCATCATGGCGATCTTTGATTGCCTCAGCCTTAAGTAGATCTTTCAGTTCGGGCTTAACGGTTATAAGTTTTTCATCTTGTAATTTAGTGATGTTTTGATAGAGTATTTCAATTTTTTTAGTAAGCTGGTTATACTTACGGTATATATATATATATATATATATATATATATATATATATATATATATAAAGGTGAGCCCGTATTCTCCAAAATGAAGGTAGCTTATATATTGATGTAGCTACTATTGTATGTCTCATATTGAGACCTAAAAATAATAAAAATCACCGAGCGTGATACGAGGTATAGAAAGAACGGTATTTATTATAACAGACAAAGTATACATAGTATTTACTACTCTACGACATTATTATTTCTAAAAAAAAAATAAAATAATAAGGCACAGTTAAAGAACGAACAAGCGGCAAGAGGTTTACTAACTGGTAGTAAAGTGAATAAACTGAGCTGACTATGGTTCGCTATTGTCTCTCTCTATACTGTTGTGCATTTGTATTATATATATATATATATATATATATATAATCATGCACTATAATTATTATTTAATATATTAGAAAAGATTATTATTACTACAACACAATACTGACCAGATTCTTGCCAGACTGTTGTCTGTCAACCATTACAGGCAACCTCTCCTGCCTCCCATAAGCATGGACCAAGTGATTCTCCCTGAGAGTAACACACTACGCCTCCTCGGACTTACCCTGTCCTCAGACCTCAAATGGAACCACTATATTGAATCCATAGCAAAATCTACTGCTAAGAAGGTTGGGTCACTATGTCGATCCAGGATGATTTTTCCACCTGTATCCATCCTGCATATATACAAATCAATCATCTGTCCGTGCTGCCATTTATGGTCAGGTGCCCCTGCCGTTCTCATCAGTGTTCTTGACAAGCTCCAAAGGAGAGTCTGAAATGTGATAGGTACTGATCTGGCGGCTCGACTGCAGCCACTTCCACATCGTCGAAATGTCGCCTCCCGTTGTCTGTTCTATAAATACGTTCATGGCTTCTGCTCGGACGAGCTTAAGTCACTGATGCCTCCTCAACAGGTGTTTACTCGTGCAACCAGACTGGCAACTGGGTCTCACTCATTCACAGTCAAGTTAGCCAAATGCAGACGACAATTCTACTCCTGCAGCTTCCTCTCTCGCACTTCCCGCCTGTGGAACTTGCTCCCGTATTTTTGCTTTCCTGACGGCTACAACCTCCAGAAATTTAAATGCAAAGTCAATACTCATCTACTAACCACTGAACTCTAGCTCTCTCCCCATCCCTGTATAACCTTCTTTTTCTCTCCAGCTATGTATCTGTCATCGCACCTGCTTTCTATTGTTCCTTTCTAACTAGTTTGTACTCCTCACTCTTTTCTAATTAATCTTTTTACATTTATGTCACCCCCTGCAAATCAGTGGCGTTTCCGCCTTGCTCGGGGTGAAATGATTAAAAAAAAAAGAATTAGGCGTAAGTTGTTTTTTACTACATAAATATACAAGGAAGAGTTGGAAAACTTTTAATTTAAACACAAACTTCTCCCCAATAATTTGATAGATGAGATGACGGGTTTCGAAAGAAGATATGCTTGTTGTGTTGGGTATAATCAAGTTCAGTAACGTAATTAGCGTCTTTCAGAAACATCTGGCTAATGATGTGAAAACAATGAAGAAAACCATGAGCATTTTAATGTAAGACTGTAAAACCGGAAACAACTACAGGGTGAGACTTAAGGTTTATGGAAAAACAATAAGGTCACAAAATTTTCTACTGAATATATTAATGAGGAGGCAAAATATATCATTGCGAAAAGGAATAGCGTTGGCAGGGTCCAGCAACAAAGGAATCTTTCTAACTATACAGAGCCAAAAGGAAAATGTTCCAAATAATCAATTATTTCACCTAATTAAGCTAATTGTATTGGGAAACTTAAGCCAGAAAATATTGCAACACGAGCTAACCAGTAGAGAGACGCAGAAGAATATGTATTGATTTCTTTGAGTTATATGAAAAAGAAACATGTTTATTAAATTTGGCATAAAGATTGTATATCCCTTCATATTGAAACAGGAGCTGCTTGAAGAGTTAAACTTTGCTAGGCATTTTATTAATATGACTTCTGAGGTAGCAACAATTATTATAAATTGTAAAAAATTGTCCTCTGCCATAGTGATGAAACATGGCTCAAAAAATCACTGCTGCATTTGATATCCTTCAAGGTTTGTTTAACATTGATGGGTTTTCTGAATTGATGTGCCTCTGTATATTAAAGGAAATAGTTCCTACGAATGACCATTGCTTATACATGGACGACAGGTTTATTGTGGTATCTGATAAAAGACGAGTGAACTACCTCGTAAACTCTTCAAAATCCTTCTATCAGGATAGATATAAATTCAAATGTGGACTAATATCGTATTGACGAATTGAATTTACAAACTGGCAAAGTCTCATGAAACCAAACAGTAAGTTAAAATAAGTAAATACTGGATGAAACCACGTAAAAACTGATTGGACATATCCCAACATGAACTGAATGCAAGCTATCAAGAAATTTTTCAAGTGAAAACATTTTCGACGAAAAAAGAAAAAGAAATATTAAAGACTGCTTATAGAGATGAGGCGCAAGGGCCAACAAATTCTATTCATAAAAGTTTAAACCTATAGAGAACACCGAAAGTAATAATAAAAAAATGGTGATTTTCTAAGCGCAGATTAAATGTGGTACAAACCTGAACGCATGGAGCACCTACTGAGGATCGAACTCGCTAATCAATTGTAATGACTATTGCGTGTAATGATTATTGCGAGACAAGCTTTCTAACCATTACTTTATACCACATTGATTGGTTTACCCTTCCTCATTTTAGTCTAGAAGTGAAAGAAAGCAGGATAATTACTTTTCAAATTACTCCATATGGATTTCCTCTAAAATCCTGAGTTGTACATCATCAGCGAGATTACTGTGAAAATAAATTATAGTTGTACCAGCAATTCAGAAGTCGCGTACCGATCAAAATTCTAAAGAAAGCGTCCATAATGGTATGTGCAACTGTAGAAATAAATGCAAGAACTCAGTGAAGAGAGTATGTAAAATAGAAAAAATAGTCTACAGGGCAGAAGTGAAAAACACAAATGGCCTAAATAAGGTGTATGTGAGTTGTAGAGAAGGCAGTTAAAAAACAGTATGACCATCGATCATTATGCAAGCTGAAAAATTTCACAAATTGTACAAAAACTAGCTCGACATATTTCGGAAATAAAAACAATATAACGGGAAAAATCCCTCATATAATTTGGAAAGTTTTTTTTAGCCAATTCTTACAATACTGTAGTTACTATATGCAGTTTATCTCAGGTAGAAAAGTTGTCAATTATATTATATCCAGACTAAAGTAACATTTTAAATGAAAATTCAGATATAATGCAAGGCTGTAAATATGCAAAACAATATATTCTAGGAATATATGAACACGGATGATATTACCTGATATATATTATTTTCTTCTGATCTTCCCGTTTCTCAGTTATTCTGCTCTTATCATCCCCCTACCCTCCCACTATATGTTACTTTGATATCGTAAATCTATTTATAAATAAAGTGTTGGGGATTTCAAATAACCGTTCATGGCCTGAAAAGTCTTTGTTGATTGAAACCGCTATAGTATTCCTAATATTATATGTAGGCTGACCCAAACAAACGGGAACTTTTTAACAATCTAATAGAACCAAGAGAAATAGAAGAAAAATCTTTTAATCAAAGTAATTGAAACAGTAGAACATCCCATTGAAGAAACAATGATGGGATTTTCATATTTTAAAAATTATGTCCTGTAGATGGCGTCCTCTTTTATGAAAGCATTCTGTAAATCTGCTGTTGAGATTCCTCATTGACCTCTAAAATATCTCTGCTGGGATAATGTGAATTTCATCCTGAATTCTCTGTTCTAATTCATTCATATTTCTTGGTCGAGTCGTGTACCCTATACTCTTGAGATAGCCTCACAAAAAGAAAATCAGATACCGAGAAATCTGGCGATCTAGGGAAGGCCATGAAATATTGCCGAATCTTGAGAACACACGGTTACCAAACATTTCTCGAGCAGCCTCCAATGATTGCCGTGCAGTGTGTAATGTCACTCCATCCTATTTAAACTAAGGTTCTTAAAAGTGTGAAATATTGTTCAATTCAGGTGTCTCCTCATAACGCAGTGACAGTGACTAAGATCCGCTGTTCATTTTCAAAAAAATAAGGTCCAATAATCCCATGTAATGAAACACCACACCGTACTGCCACATTATTAGCGTATAAACGGCGTTCATGAACTTCATTAGGATTTGTGTCTTCCCAGTCACGGTATTTTGCTTATTTACGTAACTTGTGAGCTGAAGATGAACCTCATCTGACCTCCTATAACTTGCTTAGAAAGTCATCTTGAGCCATGGCTACTGAAATGACAAAGTGTTTCGCAGTGCTGCCTCTTGCTCATGACTGCTAATACAATCTTAAAAAATTCGCGTTTTGGTATCATCCTATATTATATATCAAACATTTGGTATGGGCGACAAAGCGAACTTCGCTGCCAAGCTTGAAAATGACACGTTTATATATATATATATATATATATATATATATATATATATATATATATCTGTGTGTGTGTGTGTGTGTGTGTGTGTGTAAACACTAAACAGCTATAGATAAGATTCAAATTAGATTTAGATTACCCCAGTAAACAATTGTATTAAAAGTGCTTAATAAATGTTAATATTTATAATTTAATATCTAGCGATTGTAAACATTTAAGTTAGGGAGATAAACTGATGACGCAACCATTTGACCTTTTCCGTTTTTTCAAGCATATTGTATTTGTCATTTCCTGACGAAATTGAAAAAGTCGAAACCATGGTAGCGAAATATATATTTTCAATTACAACATTAAGCCTAAATTTATTCACGTGTATCATATGTTCAGCTAGTCACTTCCATGGATAATATAGTAATTAGAATTACCATTTATTTGCATACTGATAAAAACTCTTTGTTTTCAATTTAAAATTCACGCTTTATTTCTCTATGCCACGTCTCTTTTGGGTAAACAAAGTCTATAAAACTTATTCTCTATAGATATGTTGCACATGCTCTGGCGTTGGAATTATATAAATATCTAACACGATTGGTGATTGCAAATGCCAATGAATATTGAAAGTTCAGAAAAGAATGAATGTGGCACCTGAGACCATTTTTCTGAATAAAGAAGGTTATGTAAAGCTTCTTTCTCTCGACGGAAATAAAAGAATTATATCTTCTTAATTTTCTTGAAATTATTTCCGAAACAAAGTAGACTATAACATAATGATATTTTTTATATCAAAGAACAAAATTTTCAACAGCGTCTCATGTCTGTGCTTGTATTTTTCATAGCATCAATGTTATGGTAAGTTGACGATGCTGATGGATAAAAGTTCATTGCTTCTTTTAGAGAGTATTTGCCAGCTTTTTTTCTTGTCTTATATCATTGCTAATGTTTAAAATTAATTATTTCCTTTGTATACTTTTCATGCAGTATGAAAATGAATAAAGTATTGTTGTTTTTGATTGAACGTATACAGGAGTACGTCGCTTTAAGTACGTCTACAACAGCTTGAACCACAATACAGTACATTTTTAATATCAACTTAACTTCTGTTTTAAAAGTAAAATATTTTAACAAAAGCGAAATAAAGGGAAAATGTAGACATGCGAAGAAATAACTGCTCGGCTATGAAAATACCAAAATCAAATATAAATAACACAAAACTACAACATATAAATAAACAACATTCAATCACAAAAAAATAAACAGAAAATATTAAAACGGAAAAAAATCACACATAACCCTCATACACAAATACACACAAGAACAAATAGTCAATTCTACGCTAAAACAAGGATGTTTTCAAGCAGTCAGATACACTAACACGTTAAGAAAAAAATTACACCAACACAATAAAAAGAAGTTAATGTGAACAGTAAGAACAAACTAATTAAAAGCAATTAAGTGGTCATCTATTGATGTGTATATTAAAAAGCAATACAAAGAAGTCAGACACATGTAAAATAAAAAGAAAATCAACCAACCGTAAATAATACAACATTAAAACGGAATCAACACAATGAAGCAATTAAATACATGTAGTCCACTACTACAGAACGTCTCGAATTACAGCAACCTTCATATAATATAAAAAAACTGAGACAAGACTACAGATTGAAAACGTAGAAATGACAAATGACGATATCCTAAAGATGCCATCACGAAATATCGAAGTCGGCATGAATCTGCTCTGTTAAGAACGAAGAAAATATTAACAACGATCAAAACATTAGATTAAAATAGCGCTCAGTATAGAAATAGAGCTATGAATATTTATTATAAATGATAATTTAAAACTTGTACAAATTAAAATCTACTACAAATTGTATATGTTGTTTCGACACTGAAAGGACAATGTCTCATCAGGAAGTAAATGCTATTTTTCTCTATAGTAGATTGTAATTTGTACATGTTATAAATTATAATTCACTATATATATATATAGTGAATTATTTGTATATATAGTGAATTATATATATATATATAGTGAATTATATATATATATAGTGATTTATATATATATATAGTGAATTATATATATATATGTAGTGAATTATATATATATATAGTGAATTATATATATATAGTGAATTATATATATATAGATATATATAGTGAATCTTATATATATATATAGTGAATTATATATATATATATAGTGAATCTTATATATATATATAGTGAATTATATATATATATATAGTGAATTATATATATATAGTGAATTATATATATATATACATTGAATTATATATATATATATATAGTGAATAATATATATATAGTGAATTATATATACATATATATAGTGAATAATATATATATATATATAGTGAATTATATATATATATATATATATATATATATATATATATATATATATATATATATATATATATATATATATATATATATATATATATATATATATATATACACACACACATACACCATCTCGTCTGTCGTGTGTTTTGTGGTCCAGAAATTATTATAATATATATAATACTAACAACTAAGTCTGCTTGCGATGAGATACTGAAAAGTCCATTTCAAAAATTAACAAAACCCTATATTTTTATTTAGGTTTTTACTGCCGGTTATTACATGTACGTTTATTATGATTAAATATTTACTGCTTAAAAATAATATTTCCCGTATATATGTTTGTCTGTATGTGTGAGTGTGTGTGAGAGATAGAAAGAAATAGACGGCTTGTTGTATATAATATCTTTTACTGAATGTCTTTGTATTGGAACGTTGGTGAAGAGAACAGAAACTATTTTGCTCTTGTCTGTCATATTTTATGAAGTTACTCTACGGCTGATTCATATCTGTTTGCACTCTCTTTGAGAGGTCACTGTGGAAGATTAATTTGGTTTGACGTACAAACCATCACCCACAGTCTGGTAGAAACTAGATTCGTGTGTTTGCATTGGACAATCAGTATGATCGCTTTTCTTAGTTTTTGATTAAGTTTAAAAAATTACGTTTTCTCAAAGAATTGTTATTTGCACTCAAACATTATATTCTCTATCTGTATAAGGAAATATAATTATAACAATAGTGTCTGAGTTTTGCCTCTTTTACAGAATCAGATTTATACAACAATAAACAAAGTCCGTGCTTATTAGACAGGTGGAGACGAGAGGAGGATCAGTTACCCAGTAAAAAGATAATAAATAGCTTAACTAGCAGGCTAGAAACGATGACAGTCCTCAACACATTCCACTGTATCCACTGTTAAAACTCATTACATATATTGCACAAATGTTATATGTGCAAACGTATAACATTTGTAAAATTTATCTATTATTAAATACCATATAATTCACACCCTGAAAAAAACGACAGTATGATTAGTATTTAAAGTCAACAAAGAAATAAAAGAGGTTCATCTACAGTAACCATAGTATGAATTAGATTCTCAAAAATGTTTTGAAACTAAACATTACACTCAGTATTAAACTAGGGCATCAGAGGATACTGCTGCATCAGCGGATTTATTTGGAAGAGAAGGAAAATGCATAAAGCAGGTTCCCAATGTTTCTGGATTTTGGTAGATTCTATTAACGTAAACCGGTGGTGGATCCATCTGAGCTTAAAATGTGTACATCTTAGACATATCCGATGGCCGTTAGATAGATATCTAAGCGCTCTTTTCGAGAGAGAAAACGTGCTGAACCTCTAAATATCCGCACTATAAGTGGAATACATTTCTGGGGAACACTGTCAAAGTCTCGCATCTATTCAATATTCTCGTACCTATTCAATAAGAAAGTATTGAAATGTTACGTTTTAAGCAGACATGAATTGGAAAAGTATATTGAATCAATTGCTAAGTCTGTAGCGAAAATTGGTTCATTGTGCCGAGCTAGCCAGGGGTCGGCAACTCATTCGACCCCGTGGGCTGGATAGTGTTATAATGACAGATCGCACGACGGTCAAAGGCCATTCATGAAAAAATAAGGCAAATTATATATGCAGACCCCTGCAAACCTAAATATTTAAAACCATAATGAAAATAAACTTTGAGAAATCAGGAAAACAAAGGAAAATCTAAATTAAAAAAACACCTAAGAAAAATTTCTTTTCCCCAAGTAACATCAAAATACTTCAAAGGGAAAAAAAATTAACCGAAGTGAAATGGATGAAATTATGACGTGTATGTCTGAAACTGTTATTGAAAATTGTACCACAAACAATCCACACGCACACACACACACATGCAAACACACACACATAAAACAAAACAAAATACATATACCCATAGATACAAGTACAAATAGTTGCAAACATATACACTTACATATATACACATGCGGGATCATCTCACACATGAGAAATGTATGTATAAAGCGCGTATGTTCAACAGTCTTTAGATTTCTGCTACCTCGCATGTCAGTCCCTCCCTGGCCTTCTTTTGCTTTAGCGTTTCTTTTGCTTCTGTTATCTTTTAATGTAGCCAAGGGTCATAACAAATATGTATCTATTATTTGACATTAAACGTAAGCAACGTGAATTGGTAAAATAAGTCTAAGGAAAGATAACTGGCAGATAGTCTAAAAATAATATTCTATCTGCTAGAATTTTTTTTTCTTTTTTTAGTAAATTTGATATTACATATAAGTTTACTATTCGTCCTTGCTCTGAATATTGCAGACCCATCGGGTGATGTGCTCCTCTTATATACTTATAGATTCTTAAACATTATTAAATAATATACAATATTAATGATACAAACCTTGAATGTAGTCTTCAGTCTCTTTTGTAGTTTACCTGTGCATTTTCTATTAATACATTTATGGTAAATTTTCTGATAAACTTTCCTATATATTACCAATATATTTTTTAATTTATATGCAGCACAAGTTTGCCGGCAAGGTCTTTTCATGTTACAGTTGTAATTAGTAGACACACTCCTAATTAATAAGTTAACAGTCTCTTCAAATGCAAAATCTCGCTTGCGCAACTCGGATCGGCAGTTTGTGCAATTAAACATCGACCAAATTTTGCTAGAGGGCGAAAAATCTTGCCCACGTTGTAAATGATACGGATGCAGGACCTATGCTTGACGTAAATTCCATGTTGTACTATGAAATTGTTAGGGCGCCGCTCCTATTTGACTACAAATGGGCTGTTCCCATTGCTATATATAGCAATGGTGGATTCTCTATAAGGGAGTCGTAGAGAATCACTTGAGAGTCTCTAATGAGTTACTGAAGAGTCAGTGCGAGTCAGTGAAGAGTTAGTCACACTTCCGGTGGCATACCGGAAGTAATCACGTATACACACGTCTTACGACGGATTGGACTCTTGTATCTTTCTATTGTAAATATTACTAATCACTTCTGTACATACGCACCGTCTTTCCGCGGAATACAACTTATATCCTGGTTCTGTTATTGAGTTATTCATTTATACTTGGCGACATAACAGAAATGCATCACACTTTTAAACCACTTGATGTGTCCTAACACCTGGATCGTCACTTGTAGAATCTGATCTCCACTGTCAGGCGTACTAGATGATCTCGGTCCTACTCGATCCATAGTTTGCGTTGCTACAGATCTTTTCTCAGGAAGGAGATGATAAACAGCAGCAAAGTTTAGATGAGTCGGCTATCTTAAGTCTAGAAACGCAATCAGATACACCCGTGCAACCTCGGGTCCATTACACTTCATTATTATCTACCTGCAATCGATATGAATAGCCTGACATTTTCAAAATGAAGATTTCTCAGTTAACACATAACATCACATATTAAATGTTGAATACAGACTAAACACAAATGTACACGAATTACAAATATAAACTAGGTAAACGGGAACACAGCGCCATCTACCGTAAGCTTTCATTAAACTTAAGTCAATAACGAAGGATTTGCGGACATGTTAATGAGAATTTTTTTCTTTGTTTTGTCATGAAGAATACACTCAATTATTATGTCATAGTATATTCGATACATCCTGTATAAGGAAATAACTATGAAAAAAGGAACATCAGACAAAGAATTAAATAATTAGATTCACACAGCCTGATCACTTATTTAAATGTCGTCGTATGAAATTATTTTTCGTGATTATGCAGGTGTACGTATGAATATATGCGCGTATGTGTGTGTCTGTCATGGAATAGGCAACTGATACAGTAAAAGCCTTATAATTCAACGTAATACAAATTTGAATAAACGAGGTTGATGAAAGCAGGACAAAGAAATATATTTTTATGTACTGGCGAATAGGAATTTGATGATAGCTTGTGATTTCCTTTGTGCATTAATGCACAAAGACTTATCATTACTTCTTTCAAACGACAAAGATATATGCCTGCATCGGATCATGATGTAATTTTCAAAGGCAACGAATTTAGCACAAAAACTTGAATGAACCTAAAACATGATATTTTTATAGCTTAGCTATAATACTTACATCAGTGCAATTAGTAATCTACTGTTATAAAAGTGAGTACATCCTTAATTCTTTGCAAAATATAACATGACAATATTTATTCAAATGATCATTACATTTCATCTCGTTCTACACTTACGTGCTATATGGAAACTTAATCCAAGTTATCAAAGAGAAACGCAATTCTTCTAATCTAAGCTTAGAACGCACTAAAAGGCATAATATAAAAGAACATCTGTCACTGAGAAAACAATTTTTTCTGTTTGTTCTCAGATTAAAAAAATGATTTTGGAATGCTTAAAAGAAATCCTACGTTAAGGTATTACTTAACGTTGATTTTATTTGACGCTGCATTGCTTTCAAATTATTTGTCGTGCTAATAAAACAGAGATACAGATATAATAGTTTCTCACACGCCAAAAAATCAAATATGTAGATGCACAATATCAAGACTTTGACTTTTTTAAACCCTAGGATTATATAGATGACAGAATACAACAACCTGAACAGCTCTATCAAAACTTAAAAATAAAATCTAAAATTGTAAATATTTCGAGCAACAGTAGACACAGTCCCTCTCATGTGAAACCAGATGCTACTTACATTCTGTTACTAAATGCAGCGATAAATTCCAGTCTTCTTTTTAATATTATTCTATGATTTAACCACGCGTTACTTACTGAGCGTGATAGAATATAAAAAAGAATGCATTATTAAGGAAAGAGAAAATTTCAGTATAAAGAAATTAACAAGAAATTGCATTTTATTTTTCTAACTTAAATGAGATTCAAGAAGCCGGAAAAGATTTCCACAAACAACAATTAAATAAAAGGAAACTGTTAGCATAAAAGTTATGGTTAGATCTGACCATTTTAGAAGTAAAATATTGTCATCTTTTCGGCAAGCTGGTACTGGATTAAATTAATATCAACTACGTATCATAAAGGAAAGTTCATCTGAACAGATAACATTAGAGTATTTATAAAAAAAAAGGCACAGAGAAGTTTTGGGTTGCAACCCAGACTTGACACTAAATTTGTTGACAGGATGCAGCTTCTTCATATCGCGTTTGGCTAAATTTTTTTCTTCGGACAGATCGTTATCCACAAGTGAATACGTGACAATTTCTGGCAGTAGATTAGATTTTATTCTAGTGATCTAAGCAACTGCAAAAATGGACAAAGTTGAGATGAGGCAAAGATAAATGGTATGGGAGTGCTGTCTAGCGAATATCATTCTACGAGGCCCGCTTTGTGCGTCTGTCTTTTCGCGATTCTGGTTCGTTATATTGCTAGAATGGTTCTTTGTCCTGTTGTCTTTTGTTAAAAAAGAAGTATTTTCATTCAGCGGCTTCACTTTGTCTGGGCTGCTCGTGGAAGGATATTTTAATCATAGGTAAAAAGGAAACGATCTGAAACAATTTCTGCTAGAGGTCTCGCTCTTTTCAATTGAACAAAACCTCAGCTGGCTGATTATTGCTACAATTGGGGATACTAAAACCAAGCAGGTACAGAAGTTTAAATATCTGGGAAGTGTTCTAATAGAAGACGGAGTGTGGGACACAAAGATCTAAAGGCGAATTGGTATGGCAAAGGAAACATTCCAGAAGTTGAGTAAAGTTTTAAGAAACCGGACAAGTTTGCTAGAAACAGAGAAGAGAGTACTGGATTGCTATGTGATTTCAGTTTTTCAATACAGCAGTGAATGCTGGACAATATTATCAAAGATGAAGGAGAGATTTGAAGCAACTGAAATGTGTTTGTACAGAAGGATGTTGCGGATATCATGGGTCAAGTATGTGATCAATGATTTGGTTTTGGAAATGAGGGAAACGAAAAAGGAAATTAATACTGAGCATCAGGAAGAGACGGCTGAACTTCCTGGGACATGCAATGAGGAAGAAGGGCTTGGAGAAACTGATACTAACAGGCCATATAGAGAGTAAAAGAGACATAGGAAATCAGCGGATAACATGTTTGAAGGATCTAATCAGGTGGATGGTTGAACGAGGATTGCGTGGTGTAACAGGAGAAGGCGTACTACGAGCCACCATGGATAGGGAGACGTGGAAAGCCATGATCGTCTACGTCCTGATGGAACAAGGCACATAAAAAAGATGAATCTACATTAAAGCGGTGAGAAAATGATTGAAGACAGGATATCAAAGAAGAATGATATTTGAACGAAAAAAAACGTATGCATAGTGAAGTACCTTAGGAAAATCAACGAATGATTAGGATTCAATATTTGAATGCCTAATGTAAGTTACTGGTCATTGTTAGATAAGTATATAATTTTTTGTATTTCATTTTATATTATTAGATTTTAATTATAAAAATATCAAATTCAGTGCAACCAGTACTTTCATTGATGATGTCATAGAGTATACTGGAAAGGAAGACATGGATAGAGTTATGAAAATCATTAGCAAGTCGTGGTCAGAATTCAACCAGAGATATAGTTTCACATTGCACCCCTATCTTTATAGTTCTTAAATAGGTACCTGGATGTGCGCTGTGGTGCATTGGATATCGGCTCGGAACGAGAAATCGGTGAACCGAGTTCGAATTCCAGCTGAATTCATTGCATTCACTTACGCACTAATACCCTTGGGTTAAATAACAGGACAGATTGGGTTCTATAGCCTTGGTCGGCAACCAGTCTACGGCAGAAAGTAATGGCAACCTACTGCGGGATAATCATCTGCCCAGTCAGTCATGTCTCTTTCGAGACATGATCGCCCAAGCGTGTATCACGTATGGCACTTAACTGACTGATAATAATTCGTGATACCTAAAGTGTAAAATGTTATTTGTAAATTTAAAACATTTCTTGTCGCTTTCATTTTAGCATCAATTAAAAGCTGAAAGATTAGATTTGTTAATCCCAGTAAGCAACGTACTCAGGTGTATTTGAACAAAACGTAATACTGATTTAAATCGATTTTCCTTTGCTAAAATAAATGATTAATGCATTTTAATCGTTTTCTATCGCACTGTAATTCTCTTTGTTAAAAATCGTCCAAAATAAAAAATACTTTTCAGAAATTATTTATAAATGGAATTTGTGTGTGTCTGTGTGTCTGTGTTTGTGTGTGTGTGTGTGTGTGTGTGTGTGTATGTGTGTGTATCCGTTACCTATAGACTCCAAAACGGCTGAACTAAAAATTTACACAGTTGTACTATAAGCGTCTGTGAGTGTACTTAGCTTAGGTTTTGTGTCGAGGTACCCCAGATAAATATCTAAAATCGATATTTTAATCAAATTTGATACACCCATAGACAAAGACATAAGACACGATATTCAGAAGTTTCAAGGTTGCAGTTCTTACAATAGTGCAGAAAATTTGATATCGATACCAGGAAATCAGAATTTGACTTACATCCATTCATTTTTCTTTCAGTCTACGGCTTCGCTTTCATTGGAAACAACTATTGTTTTTTAGTCTTTCGTGCCAACGTCCAATGAGTCTAAGCTCCAGGACCATGGAATAGTTTTAAAGCTTTCATTACACCCGAGCAACTCCGAGCTATACTGCTAGTACTTTAAAAGTATACTCTGATTAAACATAATTAATCTGATTTGAAACAAATATTATTTAAGTTTAAAATAACAGAAAAATGCATTTTAACGAAAACAAAACTGTTTTTTAGACATATTTCACGAGTGATAACATTTATTGTTGTTTTATGAAGACTATTTGGATAACAAAGATATGAATTTTAACAAAAACAAAAATGTTTTTTAGACATATTTCACGAGTGATAACATTTATTATTGTTTCATAAAGACTATTTGGATAACAAAGATATGAATTTTAACAAAAACAAAACTGTTTTTTAGACATATTTCACGAGTGATAACATCACTTGTTGTTTTATGAAGAATATTTGGATAAGATAAGAATATGATGTGAGCGCCGTTTTTAACAAATTTTCAGTAATCTTAAAAAATTTGGAAAATATTATTCGTAATCTCATTTTAGGAATGTGGAATATAAATTTGCTATAATGATTGCTCTTGTTTTCTTATAAGGGGAATCATATTTTCAAAAATGAACCTGTTTATAACAAAAATAAACATTCTTTAAAAATACTTGTGTTCAATGACTGGTATTAAGCAATAACATTCATTTGGATTAAATATAGTTTTCGTTTAATAATATAATCTAAATGTCTGAAATCAATGCAAAATTTAATAAATTTCTTATAATTAAAATTGAAAGGAAATGAAAATTGAACAAAGAATGAAAACAATTCTTGTAAAAATTTCATTATTCGCCAAAAATCTGTTTTTAATATAGCTTATTCCTAAAAGCAAACAAAATATTTCCTAATTAAATAACAGATTTGCATTTTGTTTTAATATTTGGGGCAGTTTGTTATTATAGTGATGCTGTTCTACAAATACAAACTGATGATTTGAATTCTCTGATTTTAACTAATATAAATATAATGGAGCTAAACTTAAATTTCTTGAAATATCATAAAATTACATAAGAATAACATATGTAAAAAAATAATCCACATGTTCTAAAAGTAAAAAAAGAGGTGAATAATTCATGAAACGTATTTGAGTTGTTTGATTCTTTCAAGAAATTACAATTCAATGAGTTTTTTAAGAGAAAGATGCCGCTAAAACACCCACAGTAATTATCTTTAGCCAACCGCCGACGGAAAAAGTTTTCTAACCTAGATTTTGAACGTGCTATAAAGGATTAAACATTTATAAAACATTTCCTTTTAATAAGCAGCATTTTGACACTAAAGCTGTTTTTATTATGCTTAGGACCTTTTATTCATCATCCTATGCTGTTTTTCAAGAGAATTATTTGAATTACCTAGTATTAAATAATCATAGATTAACTTTAAGAATAGTTGACCAGTTTATTTTTATTTGTTTTTCAGTTTTTAAAACATTTTTATTATCAAATAAATTATTAAGAGAGAAATGATTGCAAAGACTTAATCATTTACAAAGTTCTTTTAAATATTCTCGATATCAATAGATTCCGAACTATCACTTAGTAGATGAAAATATTTGAAATGATATTAATGATTGGAGTAATACTATTGAACGGAGACATAAGTTACTATATTTACGGAGAGCATGAACTATAAAAAACATTGTTCGAGAAAAAAGTGCCAGGAAACCTTTCGAAACTTGGAACTTTTGAAGGCTTTGAGAAAATAACTCTTAAAAGATCGACTAAAGTAAATACGTCTCATCAAGATCCGACCTACGCCACTTGAGATAAAGATTTGAAGAAATAGAAATTGTTACGCTATATGATAAATACACATTTAGAACCACAATAATTAATTTGTCAAAAGTCATTATTGCCGACATAGGCAAGGTATGCAAAATAAAAAGAGAGAAACATATTAGGTTCCCATATTAAGCCTATAGAATAACAAAGCTTACTTTTTTTCACTCGTAATTTTAAATCGCGTTAAAATATGTTGCTAAATATAAAAACAAATATTACAAATAATCTGATTCTTTTAATATAAGTTATTTTTCTGTCTACGTAATGCTTTACTATTTGTTTGGGAAACCATTTATACAGATCTACTTTGAACGACTCTGTTAGATTTCCAAATCAATCTTTGACATCGATCGAGAAACAATTTTCTCTGTCCGGTCGAAATCCTCATAGATTTTCTCTCATGTGTCGGAATCTTCAGCGACATATGTCTTAGAAATTTAAATTTTTCTCAGTTTTTCAGTGTCTCATGGACACATTGCATCGAAAGTAGTCATAAGTTTGATACTGAATATTTCTTCTACACTTAATTCAGCCAAAGGATTATTTAGATTTGATGTTGTCCCGTAATAGAAAAGACGAAATTGTAATGGATTATGCCTCTTTTACTTGGACTTTATTTCCCGTTTGATAGTTGAATTGGATTTGAGATAGAACGTATGATATAACTATCAGAGTCATCATAGACTAATGGCAATGTGGTTTCATCAAGAATTGAAACTCTGGATATCTAAATTAGTAAATATTTCACCTAGACTTACCAAATTGTAACTAGATGTTTTGAATGATGACTTATATAATTATACTCAATAACTCATAACCATTTTCTCGGTAAGCACGCTGCAGACTAGAATGCACTTAGTAGCTTTCTGTACTTGCTTGACTCATGTTCTCAAATGACGGGAAGTGAAAAGATTATAATGAATTACTAGGTCTGCGTCTAGCGAAATTCGTTCACTGTAAAACGTCAAATTATTCCTCTCGTCCCAATCTTTCTAGCACGTTTGTCAATTCATATTTCACCTGTGCATGAAATATTGCTAACATATTTGGTCTGGTGATGTCATGGGCAAAGTCCACCTTTCCAATAACCGTTAGAAATTAGGTTACCCAATTTAAAATACCTAACTTTCTAAAGAATTCCAGGATGTAGACAATGGAATCCTGTCTATCACATTGTTTTTTTCAAAATAACTTAGATGGCCAGTAGTATTCAAAAAATAATATAGACTTTATCCTTCATTTCAAGGAGACCACTTAACACCTTATTCGAGAAATGGAAAATACAATAAACAAATAGAAATGTATTGCTGGTACAAAATATCAAGCTTATTTTGCTAAATATTTTAAATTATTTGTTTGAACATTGCTTTTGACCGATACTCGTATTTGAGTAGATATTCTGCTTATAATCAAACAGTATATATATATATAAGGTTATATTTATTTCTACGGGCTGATTATTTACGATGAATTTTTATTATAAAAATGTGTCATCCGTAAAAAAAATTAACCAGGTCGGTATATATAAGCAACATTAAATGTCTATTATGTTCAATCATGAGCCGTTCTAAACATCGTATTCTGGCTTTAATTTCAGTTAAAAATAAAGACAAAAATTCCGGAACGTTTTTTAGTAAGTTGGTTCTAAACTTTCGGCTCACATGAGCCATCTTTAGAGAGGTTATAAGGACGTTAACACAAAAACATCTACGATGAGTGACGATTTTATCTTGTGTTGACATAAAACTCGGCTAAGCAAAGGCAACAGTTACCAAAAAAAGCAAACGCATTTCGCAAATTTCTAATGCGGTTCTATGACGTCACACCGCGTGAGAGCTCGAAATGATAACAGAACCATATATTTAAATTAAATATATTTAATATCGGCCGAAATTACAGCCAAAATAAAATGTTTAGAACGGCTCATGATTAAACATAATAGACATTCATTGTCTCTTATATTTAACAATATATGTTTAAAAAATTATCTGATGCCTCGATAACTAAATATATATAGAAAATACTACTAAAAAGTTGTAAGTTAAAAGTGTTTTTTTTTATAGTATTTATTGATTTCTATTATTATTATTATTCTTATTATATATATATATATATATATATATATTTGATATTTCAGACCAGCCTCAGCCTTTCATCAGAAACAAATGATTTTAGAATAGAAGAGTCCGTAGCGAGATGTAGAAAGCAATAGAGTTTAAATATTTTTAAACGTAAACCTAAGTGTAATAATACTTTACTTTCTATATCTCACGACGGACGTATCTCGCGACGGACGCTTCTAGTTTAAAATCATTTGTTTCTGATGAAAGGCTGAGGCCTGTCTGAAATATCATATATATATATATATATATATATATATATATATATATATATATATATATATAAAATAAAGAAATAAATAAATACCGTAAAAAAACATTTTTAACTTACAACTTTTAAGTAGTTTTTTCTATACATATCAAGACAGTACCCGTGGATTATTATTATGCTATATATATATATATATAGTACATTTATATATATATATATATATATATAGTACATATATAGTATATATAGTACATTTATATATATACAGTACATATATACAAAGAAAGTACATTTTTAAATTCAAAACTTTTTAATATTCTTTCCTATATATATATATATATATATATATATATTGTTTGATTATAAACAGAATATCAACTTAAATACTAGTATCGATCGAAAATAATGTTCAAACAAATAATTTCAAATTTTTTCGCAAAATTATACAATTACTATAGAAAGGTTTGTTTTTTCTATTTCGGAGGGGAGGGGAATACAAAACTTCTTAACTCATTTCATGTCCCAATCATTTCAGCTGACCGCTCTCGATGTTAAGTAATAGTTTCCTGTTGAATCCACTCCAAAATCTCATCATTGCTCAAATGGTATCCTCACCGTCCTTTTGTAGAACCACACGTTACCTGCTTCAAGTCCTCCCTTCATCTTTGTGAGATTGCCCCGCATTCATTTGCATATTGAAGAACAGAAACCACATAAAAGTTCAATACTCTCTTTTTTTCCAGCGACATTTTCTGTCTCTTAAAACTCTACACAGCTTCTTGATTTCACCCTTTGCTATGTCAATTCCTCTTCGGACCTCAATCTGCCTTAATTTCGTAATCGGGTATTAAATTTCTGTAGCTTGTTAATTTTAGTATCACAGCCCGTAGTCAGAATTTTCGACACCTTCTTTTACTTTTGACTAAATGCATTCAGTTTACTTGTCATTTATGTGTAGTTTTTTCGACTTTTTTCAGCTACTTCTTTAGGAGGTCTTGTGGTACACTTTCTGTGTCTGCTATCAGCACTGTATTATTTACCTATCATACATTGTAAAGATTGTGGTTGCCAATGAGGAATCCTGGCAGGATTTCTAGTTCTCTCAGAATTCTCTCCCGGCATAGGTTGAATAGATCTGAAGACACATCGTTGTCGTACACAACTTTGTTTTTGTACATCTTCTGAACCCGTTACCTGTCTGTATGCAGGTGGTTTTCTGCCAGTAAAATTTCTTGATTAATGTTTTTTCGAATATGGTTAGGCTTCTGAGATTCTGTATCAATTATTTGTGGCGTACTTTATCGAATACTTTCGCGCAGTCAATATTGGTACACGTCTTCATTTGTATTGTCCGTTTTGATAATATTCTAAGTATAGAAATTGCGTTCCTTGTTCATGTTAACCTGCCTTTAACCTGATCTTATCATTTTCCCTTTTTTCTTTTCTTCTCCCTTTAGTTTTATTGCCTTTGATGTAATATTCTCATTTAGTACCAATGCTGTATTTTTCACTTACTCATCATGTTTGGCCTATCTACTTATTTATTTGTTGTAAAGCTTTTTTATATAAAAAGAAATATTTTTTAAATAAATAATTTTATGCTTCAATTTATTTTGAGACTTCGTCAGTAATTATTTCCTTAAGCACTTGTTGGTCTGCATGTTATTTACTTGTTTTATCTCTGACCTGATTCTGTTGCGTGCTCTTTCCTTAAGGATTCGGAAGATGAGTTTTGTTATGTGACTCCTTTAGCTAATTGTTCGTTGGATTTCACATTCCTTTGTGCTTTGATTCTTAGGCAGTTCTATGAATATCGATCTGCTTAGATTTTTCGGTATATCAACACTATTGTAAATTTCATTTTTTTTAATCATCTCACCCCAAGCAAGGCATTCCACTGCCACTATTGCGCATAGGGCTACATAGGGGAAGGTAAATGAAGGAGTGGTTAGACATAGGGAATGTCAGGAGGAAGGTGACAGATGAGTAAGGATACCGAGGATGAGGGTTGGGCAGATGGGAAGAGTGTTTGATAGAATGGGAGCAGGTTAGTGTGTTAGGTGGTGCCTATTGACCTTACATTTAAACTCCTGGAGATCGTATTCGCCGGGGAAGCAATCGTGTGGAAGAGAATTCCACAGTCGGGAAGTGTGAGGAAAGAAACTGTTGGAGTAGAAGTTGCGGTTGCATTTTATCGCTTTCACTGTAAAAGGATTGAAAATTTATAATTTCTTTAATTTTGTCTATGCCAAAATCGTCTAAGGCTTTTAATATCTCTATTACAATACCGTATAGTCCAGCTTCTTTATTTCTGTTCAGTTTGGCCAGTGTAACCTCCACTTCGATTTTTAAAATATCCGGTCCGTTGCTATCTCTGTGTATTGTCGGTTGCTCTCTCTCTCTCTCTCTCTCTCTCTCTCTCTCTCTCTCTCTCTTGTCATACAAGGGAATTCTTATATATTCTTCCCATCACTGATGTAGTTCCTATTTCTCTAGTATGATCATTCCATCCTTGGATTTTATACATCATGTTGAGGAGCATGTTTCTGTCGTATTTGTTCTCTTATATTTTTGCACATTTGTTTTAAAATCATTTGTCTTTAGTCTGTCTGCATTTGCTAATTACAGCCTTGTTTAGTTACTTGTATTTCGCTCCATGCCGTGGCATTGATTTCTGTCTTCTTTGCATCATGTCGCGAATTATTCGGACAATACTGTTTGTTGATATCACTAACGCTTTCTTTTTGGGTCCCATTTTGAGTATTCATTACTGTTCTTCTTAATCGATTTTAACGCTTTACTTTTTGTGCAGATTGAGTTCGTTAACAAGTCTTTTTTATTGCAAGCTGTCTGTTGCAATATGATCCTTCAGTGTTCAATGTTTCATCCTTAGTTAACATAAAACTCTTGTATATAATAACCGATTTATTTTTTCATGTTACCTCCTGATCCTCTCCATTTCCATAATCGTCTTTGGTGTTCTTAAAGTCAGGTGTTGGTTGTAATCTGGCCAACCCATCTTTTACCTCGGTCATTGTGGTTTCCTAAGCTTAGATTCCCAACAATATGCCTTATACGATGCAAGAATGACACAAAAAGCACATAATTCGGTAATTCACTGTGAATGGAGGCAACTACAGACGTCTAAAACACAAACAATCAGCATGAATAACAAACCAGAATCTCAGAGAATAAAAAACAAGACGCTTTGTGATTTCTGACATTTAGAGATTCAAATTTTAACTGAATCCCCAAGATAAGATCTAATTATCGGGAACCAGGAGGAACATATATTCGTTTGTAACTTTCAATATCCTAATAGTAAATATAACATAAACTGAAAAAATGAAAATCAAAATAATTAGATTTGAATCGCAAGAGAAATTAAAATATATGGAATGTGTTGCTGGGAATAAGTTCCGTCATTGTTGGGCTCTGGAGTATTGAGATCTGTTCCAGAACACTAATCAAAATGAATGTAGTAACAAGAAAACGTAGAAAGACTAAAACTATCTAAAATACGCCTGTATGTTACAAGTTAAAAGACTGAGACTATTTATAACATATTGACTGAACTCGTTATCACTTTATCCTCACAGACAAGCAGATGACTATATTTGTGTATCCAATCGCATAATAATAACATTCATAAATTAAACGTTACATGAACGTATATTGTAAGAGCAAGACATATTTTCGGAAAAACTTTAGGTCGATGTTTAAAGAACTGAAAAAACTAAAACAAAAATAAAATAAAAATTCAACTGATTCTTTAGTGCAGAGAAGCAACAGCAAAATGTCAATTGACTGATTCTGTCTTAAATCCTTAAGGCTATATATGTATTCATGAAATACCCGACTTGCAACTGCGGAAATACCTATTAAAATAAGGAAAAAAACCTGTCATGAATGGCATAAATGAAGTAACTGTTTTCTTACAGAAATTATTGCGAAAGACTGTCAATATTATTCAGAGGTCAATAATATATAACTCCTCGTGTGGAAAATTATAAAAGAAAACTTGCTACATACTATCTATTCTTCAAAGAAAACACTAGAATTTTACTGACGTGGCTGAAAACATTCAGAAAGTCAAAAGCATAAATAAATCACTTTAATTTGTGGTTGAAAACAACATGAGCGATATGAAAAACTTATAACTTTAAAAATAGCAATGGATAAGAACATAGAAAAAATTTTACTTGCCATGATTCCCTAAACATGAATTCTATAATGCTAAAATATATTCAAAATGCAAAATGCATTTTCAGAATTATACCAAAAGCAGTGAAGATAAATTTAGCTATAGTAAAACAAACCCAAAATGAAATGGAATTAAAATCTAGTTTCAAAATCATTAAAAATTGCTATAATTTGATTTTCACAAATCTGATAGCTAAATATTTCGTGGGAATTGATTTGGGATATATATTTATAAATTTAGAAAGAAAGCCTATGTGCCTACGCATTTGACAAACAGAAACATGCACATGCATGAATAAAAAAATTACCGGATAATTGAACAACTAAAAGACAGAAAATTTTGGAATCTAAAATATAAAACGTTCATGATAAGCATAAATAAACAAAATAACAGGAATTCTTCAGTTACCAAACAATGATTGTATTTCCCCTGAATAAAAAAGAAGTTAAAAATGTATTAACATTCTGGAAGTGTATAATTAAAAAAATAGATTAAAAAAATAATGGACGAATATATAAATAAAAAAGCAAGCATTAATGAAATCAATACACAGTGTGCGTTAGAAATAGCTCCCACATAATGACTTACCACTATACATGTAGTATATGAGAAAGTATCTCTCTTAAATCCTGTATAATTACATTTTAACCTTGAGAAAATCTGAAATCTTTATATCAGAGAAATAAAATATATACAAAATAAAAGCATGTTGTCGATAATGTTAATTAAAGAGAAAAAATATTAAGACGGTTAAACTGCATCTCCTTGGCTTGATAATAAAATAAAAGCCAAGCACTCAGCGCAGAATAGGGGGTATCTAATGACATTTTGGAAACTGGCAGTAAAGAAAACATCGATTTCGGATAGGAGGAAAAACATCCACGAGAGTAGCAAAAGAAATGGCAGGCGAAATGACGTGACAAAATTAATGGGAAGAGAAATGAAAACAAAAACAAGATTCAAAACATGGATAATAGCAGGTTTGAGCAAATATTTTAGAACACAATAGTACATGATTGCAATGCAATTGATGAAGGATATTTGGAGCCGGGAATACGATCCGTTGGCATTTAGGCAGATTCTAAGGAAAATCAAGGGACACCAACAGGGTAAATTAACCTACTAACAATACAACGACGATGTGGAGCTTAGAGGAACTGGAGAGACGAGTTCGAATTCCAGTCGACTTTATTACATTGACTTACTTGATAATAAACTTGGGAAAGGGATGACTATATGTACTCTCCCCAACTAATGGTAAATAACAAGATAGACGGAGTGTTTTGGCCTTGGATGGCTAATACTTTATGAGACCGCAAGCTCTGAATCTAAAACATGCTGATGGTGGTTTGTGAACTAAGTGCCATTAGTCTGATAGTTTGGCTCTTTCAAAAAGTGTGACTGATTCCGCCTAAGCTTTCACGACAGATCATATGAGTGGGTAGTCTGGGCACTTAATCTAAGGCTGAGCTGCTTGGCAGGCACTCATACGTTGAAAAACACAGATTATATATATATATATATATATATATATATATATATATATATATATATTAATTCAGATACTTCAATCCAAGGGAAAAAAGCAGGAAGGTAAATTCCAAAAACCCGATCCTAATTAATATTAAAAATTTTATTTTAATATTAAAAAATGATACAGGAAGAGAGCTTCATGTAATAAAATATTACAGAGAAAATATATATTACAAAAAGGATTAATTCAAAGATGTTGAATGGCCATTTCGATATGAAGATCCCCACGGGGGGATAACACATCACCTCAGAAACAGAAAAAAGGGTTTTTGAAAGGATTTTTCTGTTGCTGAGGTGATGTGTTATCCCCCGCGGGATCTTCATATCGAAATGGGCATTCAACAACATCTTTGAATTAATCCTTTTTTAATATATATATATATATATATATATATATATAAGACGCGCCAGATCAATTTGTAGCACCCCCTATGTGGATAGAGGTTGCAGGTTCGAATCCTGCTGAATGAAACACATTTTCGTAACAAAAATTCATCGTAAATATTTAGGCCGTTAGAAATAAATATATAATACTGTTTGATTATAAATAGAATATCTACTTAAATACGAGTATCGATCAAAAATAATGTTCAAACAAATAATTTCATATATATATGTGTGTGTGTGTTGTGTGTGTTTGTGTGTACACGAGACTATTTTCCAACTGAAAGCACCGATTACTGCTTCAGTGCACGACCTAGAAACAACCATTGTCACCGACCTTCACAAAATCCGTATGTCAATAATATTTCGGATTTTTTTTTTTTACCATATGACCAGACAATTCAAAAAACTGATCTGGCTTTCTGATGCGTAACAGTTTATCTTGCTTCACTTGATCACCTACCGATGGCGTTCTCGGTAAAATAGTTTTTCTGTATGGTTGAGATTAAGGCATCCTTTGTGTTATCCCGACTTGGGTTCCACTTATTATTATCAGTTTCACATTCAAAAAATAGAGTAAAGCAGAGGTTTAATTGTGATTCAACATGTCATTGTTACACGGATACGATTTTGACCCCAGTTGCTCCTAATTTATGTAGTTATGTGTTTGGAACAAATCTGTCTATTACTAAAATTAAAACTTGCATAAAAGTACAAGGAACATAAGCACTTTTACTTTATTAGTATAATATTAATTTTGTAAAATTAGTAGATGTTAAACTTAAATTTAAGACATCGCTATCAGATTTATTAATAAATATGCTCAGCGATAAACACACGCACAAAACAGGTCAGCATATACAATCAGCTAGATAAACAGACAGATGGTTTAAGATACAATATTTTATGTCTGTGTATTTATTGCCTTCTAATCACAATCAAAGAAAAAAAGCTGTTCTTCTATATATATATATATATATATGTATATATATATATTAGTAGCTATATATATATATATATATATATATATATAGCTACGAAAGATGGACATGAAGTATTTAAGAATATTCTATGAATATGGTTTAAGATACAATATTTTATGTCTGTGTATTGCCTTCTAATCACAATCAAAGAAAAAAAGCTGTTCTTCTATATATATATATATATATATATATATATATATATATATATATATTAGTAGAATTGCCGTCCGTCCATAGAAGAACAGCTTTTTTTCTTTGATTGTGATTAGAAGGCAATACACAGACATAAAATATTGTATCTTAAACCATATTCATAGAATATTCTTAAATACTTCATGTCCATCTTTCGTAGCTATATATATATATATATATATATATATATATAGCTATATATATATATATATATATATATATATATATATAGCTACTAATATATATATATATATATAGCTACGAAAGATGGACATGAAGTATTTAAGAATATTCTATGAATTTCTACATGGACTCATATTCCTGTAAAAACCGTAGTCTTCGAAGTTAGTTTTTTGTCACTGTTTTTATTTTAACTTCTCATCATTTGAGAAAATTAATGTTAGAAAAAAAACACTAAACGTATGAGAAAAGTGAATTACATTATTTATCAATGTAAATTCTCTTAAAGAAAAATGTATAAATTCATTTTCATCATATATTTAGTTTTTCTTACGATTCTAATTAAAGTTTTGTTCTGGACACGAAAATTCATGTTTGCTAATGACACCATGTTAGATGAAAACATACCATGAATAAAATATCAGTAACGATAAATTGGTTAGAAAAAATGAGAAAAATGAAAGGCATATCTGCAAATCCTGGGATACGTAATAAAAGAACGTGGGCTTGGTGAATATGACACTCACAGTAGAATTCGTAAATAACGGATGCAGAATTTAAATATAGAAAAAAAGCAATTTAACAAACTTGTTTAAACGGATACCAGAAGAACGCAAGCCGATAAATAGCGATTAGAATTAAAACGAATAGGAAGATGTGGAGAACCATAGTTGCTAACATACCGAAGGAATGCAGCACCTAAAAGAAAAGTCCATAGGCATTGTTCATGATATATGAGCCGAAAATGTTTTCTGCGATGTTCGAAATTTTAGCATAAGATTTTTACTCGTAGTTTTAAAAATGCATTTTAGTTCCTGGTTTTCAAATTCATTTATACATGTAAAGTAAGTTACCAACTGATAATCAACATTTGATTTCTACTTATTAATTTGGCTTGAATAAAAAGAATTCATAATATATGTAGAAACACACAGTTTATCATAGTTAAAAAAACCTACTTGACTAAAAATATGTTCTTCGTATTATTAAGGTATTAGAAACACAAAGTTTGGTCAAAAGACAGCTGCCATTTTAATCTTCTTTCAACTTAGCGAAATTTAAGATAAAGGAGCTTTCAAATCGTTGTAGCATTTTTAATTAGTCGAAAAGATATGCTTCAATCACTTTTGACCAGTCATCACAACATCAAAAAACTCTGAATGGAATAATGTAAAACCAAGACATTAATGATCGATAAATCAATGAAGACAAATAAAAAATAGTACTTTGGAAAAAAGTTGGCCAGAGTAAAAAAAAGTGGAAAAGAAAACTATATCAAAAACATGCATGCTTATGTAAAAGTCTAGTAACGGAAGAAAAATATAAAAAATAACAGAAAAAACGATGAAAAGAGTGGAAAACAGACGAGAATGAGAAAAGAAGAATGATAGAAAAATGAAGGAAGAAAAAGAGAGTAAAAAGAAATACAAAAGAAATATACTGCATGAACTGGATTTAAGTTAATCTGAAGACTTGAAATACTCAGAAGCTTGGAAAATTGATCAGATGCTTGTCTCGGTCACATGCTTGGATGGTTCAATTAATGTAAATAAATATTTACCTATTTGAAATAAGCTTTTGGTAAACATATGTTCGTTCAGTCTTTATTTCCTTCTAGATAAATATTTCTATAAACAGCTATTTTTTCGGCTCTAACCTTGCAGACATATTTAGATATGCTTAAATGTGAAGCAAATGGTTATAACAATTTGCAGCCTGTTGGTGTGTACAAATATTTTGAAACGCAGAGCGTGCTTTTATAGAAGAGATTGTAAAAATTCAGTTTACGATAATATTGACAGAATAGAAAAAAACAAACTAATTTCTAGTCTGAAGAAACTCGACGAAAAAATTTTAAACTCTAAATATATGTGCTTATTAGTACATTGATTCTTAAATAAAGTAGAAATATATAATGTAGTACACTTGGTATGTAATCCGGGTAAATTCGAAAGGAGACGAACTTGTTTAACAGAGTAATATTTTACATGACGGATTTTTAATTACTAATTTAGATTTCGCCGCTCTTGTGTGTTTGGTGCGGCTCTTCAGATCCTAATGGTACAACGATGGATAATCTATCACCCCACCACAAATTGAAAAACCGAAAATTCCTTCTCCTTTCTTTGGTTTGCGGTAGACGCCCACATTTCCATATTGGGACGGGCCTTTTGAGGTTTATCTACGAAGAGGCTCTCGTTCATTCAAGGCACACAGTTTTGAGAACTAGCCCCGAGTCAGATGTAAACTAAGGATGAAATATTGAAAGCTGAATAAGCCTATTGAAGCAGCAAGGGTGCAATACAAAAGACTTGTAAACAAATTCATTCTGCACGAAAAATAAAGTTTGAAAATCGATTACAAAGAACAAAGTTAAAATGGATACTCAAAATGGGATGCACTAAAGGTAGCGTTAGAAATATCAACAAACAGCATTGTCCCAAAAAATCAGGCGCAGAAAAATCAGAATTGATGATTGATGACATTCTCACTACGATTCTACAGGACTAATAAAGTAGACATGCATAAAGAAATAATGTAATTGACAGGACAAAAACATGCTACTCAACAAGATGTATAAAATCCAAATATCATATTAGAGAGAGAGGAAATACAACAACGATAGAAAATTTATGAAATATCTTTTCCACAAGAGAGAGCAACCAACAATATACAAAGATGATAACTGACTAGAATTAAAGTCCGAAGTGGAAACTGCAATAGTCATACTGGATACAAATAAAACAGCAGGACCAGACGGAATTGTAATAGAAATGCTGACGGCCCTGTTACGAAAATTAAATGAAATTTATAATAGGGGTGTAATACCGGATGACCTGAGCAGGTCAATTTTTATAGCACTGCCTAAGAAGCCAGGGACAAACGAATGCGAATTCCAACAAATAATCATTTTGATAAACCACATAATCAGAATTCTGATGGATAGAGCGAGAAGCATAATCAGGCCAGAGAGAGGACAACGACAGTGCGGGTTCATCAAAGACGATGGAATAAGGAACGTTATATTTATGATTAGGATGATATCGGAAAGAGCAATACAAATGAAAAAGGACGTGAAACAATGTTTTACAGATTATGCGATGGTGTTGTACAAACAAAGCCAGACAGAAATGATAGAAATGCTCTGCAAATCTCGACATATTTGGGAAAGATATTAAAGCAATGAAGAACCTCTACTGGCAGAAAATCGCCTGCATTCAGAGGGGAAACGAATTCAACAGATATACAAAGATAGAAAGGGGCGTAAGACAAGGATGTGTCTTTTCATTGGATCTATTCAACTTGTACGGCGAGACCATTCTGAGGAACCTAGAACGTATGCGATGATACGTCATCAGAAGACACAATCTGAACAACATAAGGTACGTAAATGATACAGTGCTGATATCAGAGACGGAAAGTAAACTACAAGACCTCCTACAGAATGTAGCTGAAAAAAATGAAAAAAATTACTACAAACAAATTGCAAGGTCATCAGCAAAAAAGAGCAGTTCAAAATGCCAAATACAGGTGGGGGATACTAAAATCAAGCAGGTACAAAATTTAAATACCTGGGTGTTCTTCTAACAGAAGACGGAAAATTAGACAGAGACCTGAATGTGAATTAGCATGGCAAAGGATGCATTCCAAATGCTGATTAGAGTATTAAGAGGCTGAAAGTACTACATCGTTATGTAATTTCAGTTGTTCAATATGGCAGTCATTGCTGGACATTCTCATCAAAGATGAAAGAAAAATCTGAAGCAACTGAAATGTAGTTCTACAAAAGGATGCTTCGGATATAATGAATCGACCACGTGAGACATGATGAGGTTTTGCAAAGGATGAAAACGAAAAGGAAATTAATACTGCACATCAGGAAAAGACAGCTGAAGTTTCTGGGACATGTAATGAAGAAGGGGAGTTTAAAGAAACTGATACTCAAAGGACAGATAGAAAGAAAGAGAGTGTAAGAAACTTGATCGGCCTGAGCATGTGGATGGAAAAGCGGTTGTTGTATGTGGTAACAAAAGAAAGCGTGCTAAGAACCACCAATGATAGGAAGACGTGGAAAGCCATGATCGCCTACTTTCTGATAGGACATGGGACATACAAGAAGAGAATATATTTCAGAAATGTTTTGGAAATATCTGTTGTAATATCAATCTTGATATTTACCTCTCAGGTTTTATTTTATTATAAATAACGTAATATTCGCTTGATTGCATGAGTGACGCGTACTAATGTCATATTTGTTAATTTTCTCTAGTTTTGCAGCATGTAAGTATTTCAAGCTGTTTTAGAAATAATTTGGAGCTGAAATCAACTGATATAATCCAGTGACAACACTGGGTAAGTTCGAATAACTCGTCAACTAAACTGAGAAAAATGGAGAACATTTATTCATATATTTTAAAATTAAAAGTGTTTAGAAACAAAGAAAAGAGTTCTGTATTGCTATATAATATCTGCCCTTCTGTATGGAAATGAATGCAGAACGTTCTCATCAAAGAAGAAAAAGAAACTTAAGTCAGCACAAATCCGATTTTACAAAAGGATGCAGAGGATACCATGCACGGATGATATGTGCAATGATGAAGTGTTGGAAACGATGGAAACGAGAATAAGACTGATACTAAATATCAAGAAGAGACAAATGAGGTTACTGAGACACGTAATGAGGAATGGGGCCTGGAAAACTTAAAACTCACAGGTCGGATAAATAAAAGAAGAGACAGGGAAAGAAGCGCGAGGCATACTTGTTAGGTATAAGCAAATAATTGATAGAACAGGGCTTTGAAGTGATAAAATAATATCGAGAGCGATAAAAGACAGAGCCACGTGGAAATCCACGATTGCTTTCATCCTGAAGAAAGACGGTACATGAAGAAGAAGATACCATAAAAACGATATAAACCAAATCAATTTATGCTGAAAAGAATTGATAAGAAGTAAAATAAAAATGGTAGTTTTAAAGATTTATAAATTTAAGAATCAATTAAGAAATGACTTTAGGTAAGAACTGACTTTAGGTGTAGGTAAACGCATCACAATCATAGCAGTAGTAACTTAGATGAGTTGACTATGATCATGACTGCTACTAATCACATGTAGATGCATATAACTAAGTTTTTATTTCTATTCTCGATTGAGTGACGTCTCACTAATTTCTATGACTAATGAATAATAAGGTGTAATTGTTCATCTTTGTAGTGCTGCAGATAGTATTTGTACATATATTAGTGGGTCTGGATTCACTATAGATGTAGATTCAGTGTAAATTGTATGTACTAAAGAGGAAATAGTTATATTGAAAAGCAGAGTATTTTGTCATAAGAGCTTTTCTTGTAAATATATTGCTGGTATTATTTGTTTTCATAAATGTATTTGTTACGTTTACTAAAAATATCTATTTTTATGCTTCAGCGTTTTGAGCCCAATTTGAGGGTTAAGTGTTTGCGCCCGATTCGGAACAGAACAGGTGACAACACATTGGGAACAACAATAATTAAGAGATGCTTCTATGATCAGGAAAACTTCCTGACCACAGACCTTGCTGCCCGATGTAGTTTATCGTCATACCTAGAAAAGGAGAGTTAGAGCTGAGAGCAGTCAAGGCCTCAAAGCTCTTGATTGAAGAGAAACAATTTAATTTCATTTAAACAGTGGTTCAATCTGTTTTATTTCTGTATGAGTAAATTTCTGGATTCTCACCAACGATACAGAAATTCATTGAGAGTGCCTTGAAACAAAAACCGTAAATGCACATAACAAATACTGATACTGAAAACTTAGAAAAAGGGAGTGTACCAGAGAACATGTTTTGCATATCTAAAAATACGGCAATGAATCCTGATTAACAAAGTAATTATTTACAAAGTATAAATATTCTCTTCATGAAAACCTATCCTAAAAATATTCTCGGCATTAAATAATCTTTGAATTTAATATACCATAACACAAAAAAGACCAAACAAATCAAATTCCGCATTGTTTGAAGGTGTTGCCTTATGCCTTTATACACATGACAATCTCAAATGACTTGATCATGAGACACCTATGCTTGTTCAATGGAATTTGTTATGATACAGCAACTGTAATATCAAAATCGGTTATGACTGCTGCTACTCGATGCGACCACCTATGAAGGATAACAGGATAAGTTTTAGGCAAGATAGCAAAAAGACAAAATCTGAGTGACAATAGAGAGAACATTGGGGAGATCCATGAACACCAACGTCCTGAAGCGACACGGTTCGTAGAAAAAATTTTGCAGTTGTAAGATTCAAATGAATATACTAGGCTTTTTTCTATTGTCGATAGAAAGACACATCACAAATTCCATGATTAATTACAAAAATATTAAGAGCTCATCCATTCAGTACCGCCGATAGTAATCTCATCAATTCAATGTCCAGTCTGTGGAAAGTACTCGAGGTCAGGTACTTTTATAAAAGCTTTCAGTATATAGTATTGCCTTTTCTTATAGTTCGAGTGTAGACTTCAGTATGCTATGCTCAGTTTTAAATAACTGTAATAACGGGCAAATAACTGCTCTTGGCACTCACTGGGGACAATATCAGTTAAATTGGCGATATGTTTGACACTTTAAAATTGGTAACAATTGACAATATTTGTCTGCAGTTTATCCACATCTTTAAGATTGTCTAGATTGGGAATCTTTACGAAGTCGCTATCGCTTCATCAGTCTGTTTATTGGTTTTAAGCTTATAAAAAAAAGAAATAATTAAATTTTAATTATTAGTAACTCAGAAGTACTAGTATCAACTTTTCTAATTTTGTCTTTGGAGTGTGAAAGGCTTTCAATATTAAAATCTATGAATCTAAAATTTTGATTTATAAATTCAATTAGAATATCTTCGAAACTATTTTCCCAATGCTGTTTATAATTTATATTCATACAGTTCTATCTTCATATCAGTTTCTTCTAATTTTCACATTAAACATCTTGTCATTTTTGATATGCTGGGGTCTGCTCTCAGCTATATTAATTTGATTACCCCTGCTTCCCACTTTCAAAATATTATCATTTGCCTCTTGCGCTGGCTTGTACCTGTAGAATTTATAATTTCTCATTTGCAGCGTTTAGAGGTTGTGAATAGAATCTTTCAGCGGTATCAGGTGTTCTACGTCCTCTTCCATTGCGGTAATCAAATTCTCGTTGAGCTGTGTCGATTTTTCCTCTCCATGCCGATAAGGATATCAGTTTCAATTTCTTCAGAGTTTTGAATTTTATTTCGTTTTTATCAAGTATTTTGTGCTCAATGGCCTCTCAAGATATTCATGATGACTTTACCAAATAAGTGTTCCCGTTGCCTTCTTTTAAAATTGGCTCATATATTGTGAACAATGATATTTTGAAAGGTCAAGCCAGCAAATCAAGTTTTCTTTATTTATCTCCCATAAGTAATTAAAGACGATGTATCATCAGTATCTCTTACTTCGTTCCGATTGAAATGAAATTGATTAGAGATTTGATATCTAATGATTCGAGAAAGCATTATTTTGATATTTCTGATAACTGTATATTACAACAATAGATTGACATTTCTCCATAACTGAGGCATTTTCTTTTTGTATATATCTTGGCAAGAAACACCTGAAAACAAAAGATCGAAATTATCAGTCATTTGAAACTGACAACTGCAAAATTTTTCTACGAGCCGTGTCGCTTGAAGACGTTGGTATTTATGGCTCTCCCCAATTTTCTCTTTATTGTCACTCAAATTTTGTCTTTTTGCCTTCTTGTCTAAAGCTTGTCCTGTTATCCTTCATTCAAGTCAACTAGGTACATTATTTATTCTTTTTCCTCCGAGCTTATTGCCATTAAACTGCTATGTAAGTATACATTATTCCAAATTCTCTTTCCTCATTATGTACCTTAAAGACTTCAAGTGACTCTTGCTGATGCTATGCATGAGGATTCATTTTGTTTCCATTTTAGCAAAAGATTTATCTCTGCTCGAGTCATTATATCTATATATGTATATATCTTGACGAGAAACAGCTGAAAAGTAGAAGATCGAAAATATCAGTCATTTGAATCTTACAACTGCAAAATTTTTCTACGAACCGTGTCGCTTCAGGACGTTGGTGTTCATGGATCTCCCCAACGGTCTCTCTATTGTCACTCAGATTTTTGTCTTTTTGCTATCTTGCCTAAAATTTGTCCTGTTATCCTTCATTCAAGTCTACTAGGTAGATCAAAGTGTGAAAAGAAATAGAAGACTAACCAGGATTGTAGATTGAAATTGAGATTTAATTTAGATTTTTGAACATAAAAATTGGCTAAAAAGCATATAACTGGAAGGGTGTTCAACAAACAAGAAGTGTGAGAAAAATAAAACTTAGAATAGAATCTACGGCTACATTTAATCAATTCAACTGAATTGATGAGGTCACGATGCCAATCTTGTACTGCGCTTAAATTCGTAAAGTTTCCGGAGCATGACGTTGAGTTCATTAAAAAAAATTACCATGAAAATATTTACTTAATACTAACAGAGAAGCTATATTACAGCATTGGAAACGTGACTGAAGTCGAGATGCCAGGACCGCATTAATAATACTGCTGATACTTTTTGGGGGTTTTATCAATAATATCTAAATATAAAGCGGGACGAGATGTGACAGTAATATTCAACACATAAACAAATGGTAGACTTATACATATGTAAGATAAATTCTGGAGAGGAAAGTCGTATATGACACAATGACCCGATATTTTTAGCTGCAGACATAGCAATGAGTTCAATACATTCTTTCCACAATATTAGCTGGGAATTTCAGACTGCAGGTGAGTGTCAGTCATGCTTAGGGGAAGTATAAAAATATCTTTCAGGTGTATAATAGAGAGAAGTTTCCTCTGAGAGGTTTTAGAATTAAATTAACAAGCCATTTCTTGCATGATTTAAAAAATCCGCTGCTAATTTTACCTTATTAACCTAATAATTTATGTCAGGATTAAGTCTGAGACAGGTGTAAATCGTTGTGTCATCAGTATAGGTATATTTTTTAACTGTAAATTTCCAGAAATTGTTTCAATATTGGTGCTTCATGGATAAACATTTCGACGTTTACCTACACTGTTAATAAAGTCAGTTATTAAATGTTTCTTAAATTTATAAATTTTTATAACTAACATTTTTATTTTACTTCCTATCAATTCTTTTCAACATAAAATCATTATATTTGCTTATATATATATATATATATATATATATATATAATTTTGGATCGTTTTACAAAATTGTTATAAACTAAACGACATAGACACATGTTGTGCGGAGTTTCATATTAAATGCTTTGATTCAGTGTTAAAATTAGAAATTGAATATTATATACATAGCTTAATCTTATATAACATCAAAATACTATTTTCGGTTTTAAGGATCTATACATTTGATATGCAAAAATGGATGATTTTCTCTTTATTTCGCTATTTATAAAAAGTTACACCGAAATAGCGGTGCCGTTGTTTAATATATTTTGGATATCAGAGAGGTTTATATTACATTAATGTGTTACTTGTTAATACGGCATCTGGATTTCCACTTGGCAAAATGTTTAAATATTCTTTCGCGAAAGGTAAATATTCACTGATGTCATACAGTGTTGTTACCGTGGTAGTTGAATAATATTTTTTATCTTCTACGCCCTCACACTTATTCATCAGTTCGACCGTTGCTTATTCGCTGTTGCTCTATATTTCATCATCGCGGGTATATCTGTTAAGTACCTTCTTATGTTCATGAACAGTTTATTTTAATATCCAAGAGGAAGCGCTGAAAACTTTCTTAATATCTGATTGGTATTTTGTCACTAGAACTGGAAATAGGTTTTTTTCTTTTTCCTTAATAAAGTAAATGGAGGCTTTGAATTATACTCGTTCGTGATTCTAATTTTGTATTCACTTTCCCACAAAATGCTACTTTATGGAAACAACTCCAACAAGATGCTTCCTCAATCAATTCTATTTTAACCACTTCTAGTCGATGTTTAACGATTACTTTCCAAACATATCTACATAATATGTGTTTCCTACCTCTTACTATGTAAACCACTGACTCGAGCGGCTCTTAACCATTTTACAGGATGAAAACTATAGCGAAAATGATTAAAGGGAACTATATTCGCATAAGTAGAATCAGTAATGTGATAGGTACCAACTTGGCGGCTCGACTACAGCCACTTCCCCATCGACGTCTGTTCCATCAATACTTTTGTGGCTTCTGCTCCAACGAACTTAAGTCACTGGTGCCTCTGCAACAGGTGTTTACTCGTGCAACCAGATTGGCAACTGGGTCCCACCCATTCACAGTTAGATTAACCAAATGCAGACGACAATTCTACTCCTGCAGCTTCTTCTCTCGCACTTCCCGCCTGTGGAACTCGCTTCCATGTTCTTGCTTTCCTGACGGCTACAACCTCCAGGAATTTAAATGCAATGTCAGTACTCATCTCTTAACCACTTGACTCTCGTTCTTTCATCACCCCGTATATCCTTTCCTTTCTCTCCACCTTTGCAACTGCCATCACACCTGTATTCCCATCCTTCTCTTGCTCTTTTCTAACTGGTTTGTCTTCCTCTTCACTCTCTTCTACTTAATCCTTTTACTCTTATGTAGCCCCCTGCACATCAGTGGCATTACCGCCTTGCTCGGGTGTTACGATTAAAAATAAATATATAAATAAAATAATATGAGAACTCCGCGATGATGAAATTTCCAAAACCTGGTATCCCGTTACTAAGACCACCATAACTTTATTTATTCATCTCCACAGAAAATCTTGAAGGAATTAGGTTATATTCTAATATAAAATAATTCAACTTCCAGGTTTTGAGACAAGCTGCAGCACAGTCTAAAAGGTGATGACTCTTGAAATGTTCGATCTTGTTCAAGCCATAATTTAGAATTATAATTGAGTCCCATTCCACTGAATTACTGAAACACGAGAAACACCGGTAGAAGCCTGTTCTGTCTTAAATGAATTTGTTGAATCCGCGGAGATGGTCAGTAAAGACTTTGACAAAATATTTGCAACGGAGACCAGACATCTATCAAATGAACGTGCATCATAAGATTTTAAAGAATTTCGTTTTTAAAATTGTCTTTGTCGTTACATGACAATTAACTGGAAATAACTAAAATTAACTTAAAATACTAGTCCATGAAATAGCTGCGTTTATCCAAAGTAAGTGAATAATTATACAATATTTAACAGTAATGATCTTCTCCAAGATTCTTTGCGAAGCATCTTTTAGTTATGTGACCACCTTAATAATCACAATAAACGTCATTGCAATATATTATTCTAGCTTAATGGGCTGAGTAAAGACGTCGAGACAAGATGCCTCGGGAAAATGTTATATGTTTTCATAGTGATACAACTTCTCTCGTTGCTGGCCAAGAGGAAACAATGTCGAAACAAATGTACCTTTGTCGTGGAAATATATAGAAAAATTATGTACACGTTCTAAAATATAATTTATAATAAATATTCACAGCTCTATATATTATATATCGAGCACTGTTTTAAATTAATGTTTTGGACGTTGTAAGAATTCTTTCTTCGTTCTGTATTTACTCGAATGAATATATATATATATATATATATATATATATATAATGTTGTTACAGAAACAATGGGATGTCGATTTGTTGTATTTTGAAAAAGCAATTTTAACATCGTATTCACGGTAAATATGAGGTGGATTTGAGTATACATAATTAATGCGTGCTATTTAATAATGTTTAACTTATTTTCAGACAGTAATATTCTTAAAGCAAATAATCAATTAATTATGAACATGACAAACATGATCTTCTTTTACTTTTCTAGCAAGAGTTCAAAATTGAGCACAGTGCCTTCTAAAGTTCTGCAAATATCAACAGAGCATCGGTAAATTGGTCCACAATTGAACGGACAGTATGAAGGCGGTTTCAGAAATTCCGTACTGGTGACAAGAGCTTTGAAGATGAAGGTAGAGGACGGATATGCAGTCTTAACAACGAAAGACTGCAAGCAGTTGTTGAGCTTTAACCCAAGTCAAAGTCCCAACGAAATGTCTCAGAGTCTTAGTGTCACCACTGCAACGGCCTCAAGCCATTTGCATTGTATTGACAAGATAAAAAAGTTCGATGAATAGGTTTCTCATGATCTCAATGAAAATCAAAATCTTAGGCGTGGCTCTATCTTCGTAACACTAATGATCTTTTTCTTCACTTTTTTAATGATCTTTTTCTTCACTGAATAGTCACTTTAGATGAAAAGTGGGTCATTTGTTTTAATTGTAAACGATTGGATCAATGTCTTGATTGTGATGAGTTTCCTCAATTATTTCCTGAAGGCAAAGTTGCATAAGCAAATAATTATCCTGACTGTCTAATGGTATGTAATTGGTGTTATCTACTATACATTTCTAGAACCCAATCAGATCAGTAATGCAGAATTTTACCGAAAGCAACTTGCTGAAAAACATGAACGCCTGCAAGAAGTTGAAGCCTTCATTGAGGAATCAAATGCTCTAATTTAGCTCCAAAATAATACACGGCTACATGTTGCAAGAAGGACGATGTAAAAACAGACAGATTGTGATACGAGTTTACCACATATTCTATACTCCTGATCTTTCACTCACTGATTATCATATTTAACCACTTTAAATAATAAAACCTTTAGGTTTAAACCAGAGATAGAGAAGATTTCGTTGCATCACAACAAATAACTCCTTATCAACAATGAATAAGTAATATCGTCTATCGATGGTAAAGATGCTCAAGGCACGTATTTTGACTAATTCCCATATTTTTATCTCATTTTTCAAGAATAACATTATGTTTGTGAAAACGGCCATCAGTTTTAAGAACCTAATATATATAAACACATATATTGCGATGGATAAATTGTTGTTGCATTTATGCAAAAATGAAAATAACACTGACATCCCATTTAAACATATGTTTACTAAAATTATACAAATTGTACTGACATACTAAAAAGTAATTGCTTCAATATAATCAACATTAACTCAAACTATTGACTCCAGACAACTTCGGAAACTCTTACATCTCTTCTGGACTGTCTCCTTGTTTAAGTTGGTAAGTTCTACCATAATCATTACCTTCAATTATTCTTTACAAGCAGATTTGTTGGTCTTTCGATCAACTGTGCCCCACAAAGTATTTTTTCCTTTAAAAAGTAAAGTCTAACGTGAAAGACACACTATTGCATGACACTGAGGAAATCCACTAGAATGCTACAAAACTGATTGCTTTCTTAAAAATACATATTTGTATTAATATAAACAATGCGGTATAAAGTGCCTACCTCAAAGGAGATTAAATACTCAATTGATATGTTTTAAGTTTCTTTTTATAACATGCCCCGATACTTTATCAAATCTCGTATATTATTAATAATAGAGTAAGTTCTATAATGTTTGCAAATTCAAACATTACTAATTATACTTAATTACTGAAGTTGCTGTTTTATGAAACTAACTAGAAATATGTAGCTGAATAGTTGTGACCCAGTATATTCGCATGAAAAATCGAAAGTATCTAATCTTTTTTTTATATATTTTTGTACATAAATTCTCTTGAATATTAATAAAACGTGATGCAATTCGTATTAATTACCCTGCAAGTAGAAATGCTAATTTTGGCCCACAAACTAATTAATGTGTTTGTATTCAATAATTAAGTTATTTTGTTAAATGTCTCAACTTAACGTAATAGCTGTAACAGTTCGTATTTTAATTAAAATTCAAGCCTAAACTTCACTTAATCATATGAAAAAATGCACCTCTTTGATTTTTAATGAAATTTTATAGAATGCTATATTTTATTGGTTAAACTGATACGCTATGTTACCAAACTAATCTTTAAAATTTATCCCCAAAATAAAATATATTCAGAAAATAGGAAGTTTTGTAAATTATGCTTTTATATACGTAAGTGAATAATGTCCAGTTTTTATTCTTAACATATCAATTAAATAGTCATCTTGATTGCGTATTCGGTGTTTACAAAACAGTATATTTGCATCAATAGTTTAGTCCATGTTACTTCTCTCGTATACGTTTGCCCTAAAATATTCATTTAGTATTGGTATCGCGTCAGGGTTTAAAACAAACAAAAAACAAAAATTACGCAGAATGTAGCATGAGACTACAAACTCTCAGTATAAACCGATTAAATTAATCTACTTTTCGAAATAATCCATTCAAAGATCAAACGGTTGTAGAACAAACGTGCTTTTTGTGCTTAATATTAACATTTTTAAATAATATGGCTTCATTTTACTAGTTTTTTTCTATATATTTTATCAACTTAGATTATCAGTCAAAAAATGGTAACTCAATAATTGAGATTATATATATATATATATATATATATATATATATATATATATGATTAAATGTATTCCATTCTGTAATTAAAACTCATATTTTAAGTTTTTAGCAAATATAAATATACTTCCGTAGAAGGGAAAGTTATCTTTTTTTACATTGTAACCTAACTTATTTATAAATAGAACATTGTCTCTGTGTGCGTCTGTGTGTGTATCCGTTACCTATAGACTCCGAAACGGCTGAACTGATTTTCTTGAAAATTTACACAGTTGTATTATAAGCGTCAGCGAGTGTTCTTAGCTAGGTTTCGTGTTGAGGTACCCCCGATAAATATCGAAAATCGATAATCGAAAAAATCGGGTTATAGAAGGAGTGGTCCGATTTTAATCAGATTTGATGCACTCAAAGACAAAGACATAAGAAACGATATTCACAAGTTTCAAGGTTGCAGTACTTACAGTAGTGCAGAAAATCGATAATATATATACATATATATATAAAAGGCAAGATGTTTGTGTGTGTGTCTGTTTATCTGCCAGTATGTCTGTATTTTTTCAGCCCTTTCTTGTTAGTTTTTGCTTCGGGTTTGGCTGTAAGTAGGTATAATTGTAGTTCTTAGTCTCAGCCATGACACCATTTACTCAGAGGACTTATTTAGGCTTCAAAATTTAGTTTACGGCGAAATAGATTTATTTGATATCCATACCAGGAAATCAAAATTTGACTTACATCCATTCATTTATCTTTCAGTCTACGGTTTCGCTTTAACTGGAAACAACATTTGCATTTTACTCTTTTGTGCCAACGTTCAAAGTGCCTGAGCTTCAGGGCCATGGATTAGTTTTAAAGCTTTCATTACATCCGAGCAACACCGGGCTATACTGCTAGTTAATATTAAGGTGACTATGTTGCGCTTCTTCGAAAACAAATACATTTTACATTAGTATTCATTTCCAGTGATTAATTCACCGGCAGCTTTTCTATAGCAAATGTTAAGACAATAAATCATATTTAGTATTGCTTGATCTTATCAGACGATTTATAATAATTTTTTTCATTTTATAAATTCAACATCATGACAGAGACAAATACTTCCCTACTATTGCTAAACATAGAATACCAAACATTTTCTCTCACAAAGAGAAAAGAAAATCTATTTTTATTATAATAATGATGATCTATTCGCTCTATTTACTACTGCCTGAAGGTATATTTTGCTGTTTTTGCATACAGGTCTTCTGAAATTTTTAAAGATGATTTTGATTGATGTTTTTCTTGTAATGAACGCTATTGAACACACAAATAATGTTCAATTTTTTGAATGAGGAAGACATAGTTTAGTACTTCCTACCTGAAACATTCATGATATACATATATATATATATGTTTGTGTGTGTGTGTGTGTGCGTGTGTGTGTGTGATGGTACACTCCTAAGAGGAATGCACTTTTCCTGTGGCTATATGTAAATTACCTGCGTGATTTCCACAGAGCAGTAGAAGAGCAGTTAAAAAGGCAGTTACGAGCAGTCAAGTACAGCAGTTAACGATAGCTACAATCCCTGCAAAGTAGTAATAATTTTAGACTTATATATTTCTATAATACTTGTTATTAAAACTTCTTTGAATACCTTGTTCTTTTTATGAATATTCTGTTTTAAACCTACCTTCTTATTCCGTGTCTTACTTCTGGTACAAAGCGTTCACTAAAATTGTGAGGCGAAGTTTCGCCACAATTCCAAAACAAATTAGTGAGGAATATCCACTATATATATCCTAATGAATACAGAACGAAGAAAGAATTCTTACAACGTCCAAAACAGTAATTTAAAACAGGGCTCGATATATATTATGTAGAGCTGTTAATATTTATTATAAATTATATTTTGAACATGTCCATAATTTTTCTATATATATCCACGACAAAGGTACATTTGTTTCGACATTGAAACTTCAATGTCTCATCAGGCGGTAAGTAAAGGAATGGAAAGCCTCTTTTTTTATATATTTGGTCAGTTGCGTTTGGGGTGTTGGTGGGGGTTAGTGATAGGGGAATATGACTCTGACCGTTGGAAATTTGGAGAGAGTGTTGTTAAAGTGGTTAATTAATGAGTGTCTTTGAATTCTAGGAGGATTTAAACTTAGCCGTTAGAATGTAAGTTTTTATTATCTTGTGACTAGACTATATCCTTTGGATTTCTTAGAAGTGCCGGTAGGAGGTAGAGCCGGATATATATATATATATATATAGTGTTTGCGTTTAGAAATATGAAAATGATATAATCGAATAATACAACATTTATTTAAACTGTTTTCAACTGCAGATTCCATTAATCACATCGTCAGTTTATATAGCTCTGTTGTTTGCCATATTCAGTAAAGTGTTATACTAGACACGTTTTGAAGAAAGTGATATGAAGAACTAGACATAAAGTTTTCTCGTAGTAGGCTGCCATTACGATCTGCGGTAGACTGGTTGCTAATCAAGGCGACTGAACCCAATGTTTTAGTATAAAACACATAGCAATATGTAGATGGATTAATATATTTTCTAAGAATTTTTGCGCGTAAGTGAATGCAAAGAAATTAACTGGAAAGTGGAATCCGCCTTCCGATGTCTCGTTCCGAGCCGATATCCACTGCACCAAAAACGCACATTCTTATTTGTCATATTGCAGAGTTAAAAATCAAAACTTATTAGATTTCCTCTAATTCTTTATCTCAATTTGATGTTTCTCTCTTCCAGTTGGATTCAATAGATTAATTATGATTTATCCAGTATGTCTGGATGTGCGTTGTGGTGCAGTGGATATCGGCTCGGAAGGAGAAATGGAGGAGTCGAGTTCGAATTCCAGTTGTGTTCTTTACATTCAATTTCGCACAAATTCCCGTGAAAAAGTTATCAATCTGTCTCTTTCCTCCAGTTATGGGTTAAATAATAAGAGAGATTAGGTTCTATAGCCTGGAATGGCAACCAGTCTGCCACAGAAAGCAATGGCAACTGACTGCAATGTCAATATTATGCCCACTAAGTCATGTTTCTTTCGAGACATGATCGCCCAAAGCGTGTATCAATTATGGCACTTAACTGACTAGTATGTCTAGTGTTTTTGTTTTCTGATTTCATTTGAAGTCTGTCTTTTACACTGATAACAATTTTGTAGAAAATGTGTTTTTTAAGTGTGTGTTTTTATCGATTTATTATTAAACTGTCTTTAATTCTTCAGTTTGAAGAAAATTGTTGTTTCGAATATGCATAATTTCCTTATCTCTCTGAGAAATACATTACGTAATATGTTGCTACAGGACGGGATGTTTAATCATGGTCGGTATCGTTTTTTTTCAGTTGTGGCGTATGTGAACAGATGCCTGTCTAGAAGTGTTGAGGCACAAGTAAAACGAAGAAATAGAGCCCTATATTACGCAATAGCTTTGAATGTCCCTAACCAAAAATAGTATTTCAAATTACATAATTGTATTTTTGATTGATAAAATTATCTCTCTGAAATGAAGTCATAGGTAATAATCGAAGTTTCTTCGGAATTTAAACAGATTCCAATACAATCTTGCAACGTATTACTGCATGCCAGTATTCTTTTTATTCCAGGTGCCCTGTTCTTTCAGGACGTAGGCGATCAGGGCTTTCCACATCTCCCTATCCCTGGTGGCTCCTAGCACGCTTTCTCCTGTTACACCACGCAACCCACTTTCTATCTTCCACCTGTTTAGGCCCTTCAAATAGGTCATCCGCTGCTTTCCCCTATCTCTTTTTACCTCTATTTTACCTTACAGATAATACTACGATTTTTATTTTTATTTTATTCTAAATAATTAAATTCTGATTATACTAAATGTATATATTAATAGTTGTAAGTCTGCTCATACACGATTCATACATTTCTTTGTTTTGACCAGTTTTAAATATTATCAGACAAATAACGTTGAACCAATCTCAGCAAGATCTTCATAGTTATTTTAGAAATTATTAGTCGCTAAGTACTTTAGAAACGAGGCTAATAACGCAAATCCCTCTCTAAATACAGAATTACCACTTCACTAATCAATTGCAAAATATTAACATTTGAATTCAAAGAGACTGAGGATAATTGCCTATTTAGATTATTTAGGATTGCAACATAGAAAAGTTCAGTTAATATCTGAACATTCTTTCAAAGAAAAACAGTATTTCCCTTACAGCAGAGACGATATCACAAATAACTACTCAGTAGAGATTACTTTTGCCGAGAGCTGTTATAACAGCGAGCACAAAATACATATTTTGATTATTTTGAGCATTATTTTTGTTTCATATTTTCAAAATATCAGAATTGGCCTGACGTTCTTCATCTGACGAGGGGAATCTAAGCTTTATTTTTACTGAAATCCAACTGAGGACATCTGGAAATTTATACGAACTTTTTCTAGCGATCACTGAAAACACGAAGCCCCTTAGGCAATTAATTTAATTCTTGATGCCATGGATTTTCATACTGAAACGGTATAGAGCTTTGTTGAATTAAGTAGAGTGATGCCTGCTTTTGTAAAACTAAAAAAAAATACGCTTGCTCACATGACGCCGGAGAAAATGTAGATCAGAGAACCATTTTTGTTCGACAATGAAAAACATAGTAATTTAAGCTAAAATGTTATTTTTCATCAAAGCAAAAATCCAAGATCAAAATGTAATAAGTGTGTCACGGAAGTACATTTTTGATTCAGCCTCACATAAAAAAAATCATTATTTAAATACTAACTATATGTTAATTTTAAAATGAAAACGTTTCATCTCTCTATTCAAGAAATGGTTAACCACTTTTATCACACCAATTTTTAGTTTATTGGTAAGGTAATATGAAATTATGAAACTATGAAAGAAATGTTGATCAAACAGGAAGAATAAAAAATATTTAAAAATTGAAACATTAAAAATGACTTCATGTGTTGGGAAACAAAACAGGATCAAATTTTATGCAAATAATTTAAGAAAGAACATAAAAAATGAAAAAGTTAGATAAAGAGAAAAAGAGAAAAATAAAAAGACAAAAGAAAAGTAATAGAGAAAGACAAAAGTAATAGAGAAAGACAAAATAAGAGAGGAAGTTAAAGGAAATAGAGGAAACTAAAGGAAATAGAGTAAGTTAAAGGAAATAGTGAAAGTCAAAAGAAAGTGAGAAAGAAGAAGATAGAGAGAAAAAAAGATAGAGAAAGAAAAAAGGCACAGAAAGAAACAAAGAGAACAACAAAGCAATAGACAAAGAGAAAGCGAAAGATAATGGAATATACAAGGAGAAAGCGAAAGACAAAGGAATATACGAAGAGAAAGCTAAAGACAAAAAACATACAAAGAAAAAGAGAACAACAAAGGAATAGACAAAGAGAAAGACAGAGAAAGTGAAAGATAAAAACAAAGAAATATAAAAAGAGAAAGTCATAGGCAAAGGAATAAAGAGAAGTACATAGACGAAGACATAAAAAAAGAAAGACAAAGAAAATAAAAAGACAAAGAAAATAAAAAGACAAAGACAAATAAAACTACAAAAACAAATAAAAAGACAAATTCAAATAAAAAGACAAAGAAAATAGACAGTCAAAACAAAGAAAAAGTCAAAACAAAGAAAAAGACAAAGAAAGAGAAAAAGAAAAAAGAAAACGAAAAAATGACAAAGAAGAGAAAATGACAAAGAAAAGAAAAAGACAGAAACAGAAAGAAAATTAGGAATACAAAGAGAAAAGATATGAGAGAAAGATAAAAGAGAATGAAAAAAGAAATAAAAGAGACAAAAACAGATTGGTGAAGGAAAGGAAGTGTGAGAGAAGGAAAAAAGGAAGGAAGGAGAAAAGAAAGAAAAAAGTGAAACAGGAAGAGAAGAGACGTGAAAGAGGAAGAGAAATTAAAATTAAAAGAGAGAAAAATAAGAAAAGAATAAAGACGACGGCGACTACAAAAATTTCACAAGCAAAGAACAAGTAAATAATCTCAACAACAACCAAACTCATCAACTAAAGCGCCTGTTAATTCGAACTATGAGTTTTTTCACTAACCGTAGTTATTGAACGTTCTTTTCGTCTTAATTTCATTTATAGAACTGTCTCACGTATCTACTAAGAACCTAGAAAAAAGCGTTAACTTTAGAAAACACAATTATATACCTACTAGCAGCAGTTGCTCGAGTGTAATTAAAGCATTAAAACTAATCAGTGATCTTGGAGCTCAGACTCAGCCTAAAGAAAATTTGTGTGAAGTTTGGTGAGAATCGGATAAAAATTGTGGATTTGTATAAAGGACGTACAGACAGATTAACAGACACACACACAAACATATTATCGATTTTCTACACTATTGTAAGAACTTCAATTTGAAAATTCTGAATATCGTTTCATATGTCTTTGTCTATGAGTGTATCATATTTGATTAAAATCGGACCACTCCTTCTATAACCTGTTTTTTTCGATTAACAATTTTTTATATTTATCGGGGTTACCTCGACACAAAACCTAGCTAAGAACACTTGCAGACGCTTATAGTATAACTGTAAATTTTCAAGAAAATCGGTTCAGCTCTTTCCGAGTCGATAGGTAACAGACATACACACACAGACAAAGTTCCATTTATATATAAGTTTAGATTAGATCACGCATAAACTGAACAATCATTGCAGATGTTTCAATTCTTTTCCTAAATGTTTAACACTAAGTTTTAAACTTAGTGACCAGGAGGCAATAGTAGTTTTCACGCCCATGACTACTCCAGAAATTTATTCAAGGTCACTTATTCCTGAAATTAAAGTTATAATAAATTTTCCTCTTTTTTACAGTTCGCTTTGTATAAACGAATCCGTTATATATATATATATATATATATGAGCCAGGAAATATATCAATAACGTCGTTCATAAAATACCGCAGAAAAAAAAATAATCTTTTTCTTTTCTAGCATTCTATTATTTTCTCTTTTTAGAGGGTTAAAGTATACAGAAGCTGTTCATAGATTTTAAATCACTTAACCATCGCTATGTCTCTATTAGAGAAGACCTATTGATTAATAGCCGTTTACACCGCTATCAATCTGACACAGTTTTGTAATGGATATGCCGTGTTAATTATTTGTTAAAAATCAGAAGTAACCCTCATGTCCACCAAAGTGTAATACATGATTGCTCAAAAGGGTAATTTTCCACAAGAATATTCACACCGTTAATATATCTATGTACTACAATATACAGAAAACAGATATGCAACAGCCTTGAAATTGGTTCAACTGAAATAAAGCCCCAGAAACAAGCAAAACTATGGACAGAAATTTAATATTCTTTAACATGTAACAAACAAAAACTGATTAAATCATGCTTGCTGACCGTATTCAATGATTGACTATATATATATATATATTTATTTACAAAATTACTTACTTTTTAATCATAATTTAGACCAGCACAGAGATGTATTAAAAGTGGTCAATACAATTATATTGTAGAACTTTTAAACATTTTTCATTTGTAAATATGTTGCGTAATATAACCCGTTTACAATATATATATATATATATATATATATATATATATATATATATATATATATATATATATAAATCGCTTCGAAATATTTTATGAGTCAGTTCAAAGTTTGTTTCTTGCAATACTCTTTACCAAACAGCGATATAATTTATTGCTGTCTGTTTTACATCATGAACAGATATTCAAAACATTAAAAATATAAACTCAATATATTTTACATTGTCTACTTCACCAAATGTAGACTATTAACAAAATAAATAAAATACAGCCGAAATTAACAAAGTACTCAATGTGTATGAAATCGGCGAAACGTGACAAGAATATAGGAACCTATTATAAAACGAAACAGTAGTATTGCAATTTGCTTAAATATTTAACAATCTAGCAGCATCGATAACAGCAATTCTAATGTATTATATCTAACGTAACAGGTCGGACACGTAGGGTCTAAGATAAGTATTCCTGGTTTAATTTCCTTCATAAATTATAATCAAATTCTCAAGACATAAATTGTCACTGCCGAATAATCTTGCAAATTTTACAATGGGTTTTTTATTATGTTTTCTAGGTGTATATTTCCATATAAAGAAAAGAAATAATTAATTGCATTTCATAGTAAGAGAGACAAATGGAGAAAATTAGGCTGACAAGAAAGAAACTAGTCGATAAAAAAAACACACATCAATTTTTATATGACGTTATAGAAAATAAATCAACTGCTAATTACGATCTACAATTATAAGTTTTAAAAAATACGTAAAATTTTACGACTAATTTTTCACTTTCCAATTCTACTCTCTCTTTCTCTCTCTCTCTCTCTCTCTCTCTCTCTCTCTCTGTACCTACCAAATTAATAAAGGCACTAAGAGGCAAGGTGTTAATGTGCGTAAGACAATGTGAGTAAAAAAAATCACTTAACGAGAGTGAACAGTAACAAAAATAAAAATTGACGAAGCATGAGATATCGATTGTCGTTACATTTAAATTTTTAAAAATCGAAATTGACAAAGAAGCAAGTAGCCGGAAGTGACTTCCACAAGACAGAAGAGCGATAGAAGATACTGTAAGTATAAAAACAGAAGTATTTACTGCATTTGAATGAATATAAAAATAAAACACTAAAGAGAGTGAAAAATAAAAGAGCAGAAATTAAAAAGACATGATAACGGTTGACACTGTATTTAAACTAAAAAAAAAGTTTACTGAAAAGCAAGTGGCCGGTAATTAGCTCCACATTCAAAAGGTGCGAGAGAAGGAAAGTTAGCAGAGAACTTACGGTTACATATATATATATATTAACTGTAAATGAAGAGACGTTGCCACCAATTTATTATTTCTCTTAAATTTCTTAAAAGTCTACGTACCAGAGAATTTACCATGAAAGTATTTATAGAAAAGACGCAGGAACGGTACATTAGATCGGCGAGAATGTGAAGTCGACATGCCGGGTAAAGAGGAATAACACTTTCAAGTCTTCTTTGGATTTTACCAAACATAGTTAAATATATAGATGTTTCGCCAGATCAAAAGTGGAAGCAATATTCAAAGTAAAACTGAATGATAGAAATGACAATTAAAGAGATCTTACATCTTTTGGATAATCCCGAATTGTTCTTTTACTCGTGATACTATGCTAATAGGTTATATTCTTTACTCCTTAAAATGTCAGAATCGCAAAAAACAGTTTGACTTTCTTAGAAGTTAATTCAATTCTTGTTGTGATGTAAGCAATGAGTCGGGTGAGATTGATGGTGGGGAAATATTTAACCGGTTGCTCTCCCAACAACTACGAAGTTAATAGGCAGAATGAGGAATGAGACAAGTGGTTACAAAAAAAAAAAACACTAATTCGGAAAACATACTAATTTGATCAACAACATACCCACGAGACACTGTATCTTGCCAACTGTCGACTGCTGGTTTTTCTCCAACTTTTATTGGCACGAGGAATCTTACAAAAGAATCGGATCTTCACTAGTTGCAGAGATGTCCGTATGTAGAGATTTAAAAAGTCCCGATGCTGACGGGAAAAACCTGGATAAACTGGTGTTGATAAATATGTCAACTTCTTTTACGTCTGTACAATTTTAGAATGTCTATGCTTAGTTAATTTCAATATGAATCAGATTGAACTAAAAATGATAATTAACATATACAGTATGCATAGAAACTTAATATAAGTCTCCTAACAAGGGCCCAAATTCGGAAATATCTCTAACAGCATTAGAAATGCGAAAAAAAAAGAAAATGGGAACCGTAAGTTATTTAATACTTTCCCTAAGTGTGAAAAGTGAGATAAATGTAGGCACATACACTACCGCCATAATTTTAGGCGACCCCAGTTTTTTTATAAGAAATTTCATACTATTTTTAGTATTTATTGCCAAGTGGATAATTTTAAATGAAAATAGAATGGTTCTTTTGTTAATACTACACAATAATATGTGCATCAAATGAACTGTTCTGGTGTCCAGTTTTTGTGCACTCTTCCCCATGCTAGTCTCTTCTTATTGGCTGGCCGAAGCAAAGTCTAGCTGGCTGCAATGTAAAATTTTGCAAAGTAATAATAACAATAGTACCATTCTATTTTTATTTAGAATTATCACCTTGGAAATAAATTCTAAGAATAGTATGAAATACATCATTTTTTTTAAAAACTGGATAGCCTAAGATTAATTGGCCGGTAATTTACACTATATCAATCCAAAAAATTCAGAATGTGAAATTAATAAATACAAATATTTTAAAATACCTTGTTTATAGATTAGTTATATTATCGAATGTTTGGGGCCCAAGAAAGTGATTTTTTCGATCGCATATGAAAAAAGTAGGATTGAGGTTTTATGTGTGTATTCATATTTTGTAGTGAAATTAAGTTTATTTTTAACTTTATAGTCGTTTGAAAAATAATATTATGGTTTTGTATTTATAAACAGTCATTCATTAAGTCCCATACTTGATACACGCTTAGCCAATAATGTCCCAAAAGAAACATGACAATTGACAGAGGAATTCCCCGTAGGTTGCCATTACTTTCTGCGGTAGACATGTTACCAACCTAGGCTATCGGCCACAATCCGTCCTTAAGGTTAAAATGTGATTAAACTATTTATTTTCTCACTAGAGGTATAACCCGATCTTGCGCGGGTGTAATGAAAGCTTTAAAACTAATCCATAGTCCTGGAGCTCAGACTCTATGGACGTTGGCACGAAAGACTAAAAAGCAATAACTGTTTCCAGTTAAAGCGAAACCGTAGACTGAAAGAAAAATAAATGGATGTAAGTCAAATTTTGATTTCCTGGTATCGATATCATAGTCTCTGCACTATTGTAAGAACTGCAACCTTGAAACTTCTGAATATCGTTTCTTATGTATTTGTCTATGAGTGTATCAAATTTGATTAAAATCGAACTATTCCTTCATAACCAGATTTTTTGGATTATCGATTTTCGATATTAATCCGGGGTACCTTGACACAAAACCTAGATAAGAACACTTGTAGACGCTTATAGTACAACTGTGTAAATTTTCAATAAAATCGGTTCAGCCGTTTTGGAGTCTGTAGGTAACGAACACACACACAGACACACACAGATAAAGTTCCATTTATAAATAAATTTAAATCTATATAACATTCATGAGTTATCGCCATATAACCCTGCAAGTTATTTGTTCACCAAAGTTGTAGCCTGGTATTGAACTCACAAATCTAAAAGTCAAGTCAGGAAGTAACCTAGGTCTATATTCACTGGGTCATGTTACAAACGGTGACAATTTTGTCAATGGATTTTCATCTACTTATTCAAGTACTACGAAATTTTGGTATTATTTTTTTAGGTTAATTTCTGATACACTATCTGTATTTTCTTGATTTATCCTGTTTTTACTCATGTTTTCATTTATTGTGCTTTTCATTAGCAATGCTCCCCATCCACATCGGAGCCCCATATAAAGATTTGATGGAATGAAAAATCCCATTCGTCACATCATTGCACTGCTACATAATTGATATAATCTAAGATTGGGAGGAATTCGAACACACGTTGTACTTGAGAACGTCTTCCAGACTATAGACGCTACTCACTCTTTGAATTATCTATATCAAACTAATTTATCTCTACTGATATTATCCTTACAACCTCCGCTTACTAAGTCAGTTCTGAAGTTAGTTATTATAAATAGGAAATCTTTTATTGTTTCATGGGTCTGATGTAGGGTTTAACCTGACTAGCCGGTTGATCGTATCGGGCCCTTCTAACAACACGAATAAGAACCAAAGAAAAGTGTTTCAATCCCAGAGTCTACCTAACTCCTAAATTCCTCAAGTAGTGGTATCCCGAATTCAGGCAACACATTTTGCTACCCACGACAAACAGTTTCATATAATTTATTCCTTAAATAGTCAAATAGAATAAAAAGCAGATAAAGTCTATAGTCTCAAAACTTCGAAAATTGTGGACTGATGATTGGGGAATTGTACCATTATTTAATAACAAAGATGATAAAAGAAAAAAAAATGAATATAGGTGACTTTTAACTAGATTGCAAATTTTTTTTTGAAACAAAACAAACTACCAGCCCCTTTCATTCATGCGTATATGTAATCAAAACAACGGCAGTAATTCCAGGCCGATGAAAGCTTAACAGATGAAACACGTCACAAATATACAATTTCCATTTTTTCTTACAATTTTACAAATATTGTTCTTGGTTACATATGCATAAAGTGTATCTGAAAAACAATATCTTTGACTCAAGTTTGATTAAAATTATGGTAGAGATATTTTATATATCATTTTCAGAGCATAAATTATATAAAATTTGTCCAAATGTTTTGTGTTTCCAAGAGCTTTCTGTGAAACTTTAACTCATTATCGATCATTAATTTTATTTTAGGAATAATTGGATATGCGTTGTGTTTATATATGCATGTAGAATTATAGGTATGTTTTATATTTTGAACATAGTAAGCACAGTGTTGCTGTGTTTGTATTTCATATTTATAAAAGGTGACTTATTAATTTTTATTAAAAGTTTTTCATTTATTTTTAGCCGTTTTTGCGTGTGGATGATGCATTGTCAATGTGCATGTTAAGGATGAAGTTTGGTAGGACTATCTGTTTGTTTAAATGAGATCAAATTAAAATAAGATCTGAGTGATGCAACGTGAGTTTTCTTTTCAGACGTGAGTTAGTGTTTTCAATAAAAGGATTTACGAATTTGAATCATTCAAGAACTCAATTCTTAAAAAGATTTTTAAATTCGTAAATATTATTGATTCTTTGTAGTCTAAACTTAGTTACTTCTATATTTCTCATGAGGATGTTAACAGTTATAAATTTTGTGTAGTAGATAATTATTTTGTTTAAGTCAACAGGAGTTCTGTATTTTCTGATGGTGTTTTGAAGTGAATATTCGCCATGTTTATAATTGCTATGCAGTTGGTTTATTGAAAATATGTTTTTTTTCCTGTGCTTCTTATTAGTTACGTGAGAATGAAAAGGTATAATATGATAGTCTATGAGATGGTTAGAAATGTCATTTTCTACAAGCGTTTCTTTACATGATTTACACTGTTCGGAAAGTTGACCTCAACTTTATAACAAAGTTCACGAAGTTTTGGCCCTTGTACGCTCCGGCCTTCTTCGGGGGCTTATAGTTCCAAACCGAAAACTTTATTTCAGTCACTCGGGTATATAATTCTAGTTTCAAGTCCCATATAATTCCGAATGATTTTGTTATTTCTTTTTAACTCAGCTCTCTATGTTGTTTGTTCACCATTGCCCTAGCCAGGTACAGAACTCACATCACTTTGGGTCAAGTCATTAGATATAAACAACACGTATATCCCATTCTACAACCACAACGGCGATTCTTACACGCAGACTAACGGAGTATGTATGGGAAACGATCTCGGGTTGTTCTTTAACATTTGTTGCACGTCGAAAACATGGTTTTAAAAAAGTTAACAAATCAAACATATGTGTCCGTTTTATAGATATTTTCATTTTAGTCAAGAACAAAAACGAAATCTTTTTTTTTTAACAAAAACGAATTTTTTTTTTAATCATATCACCCCGAGCAAGGCGGTAACGCCACTGATGTGCATGGGGCTACGTAAGAGTGAAAATGTTGGAAAAGAGAAAGCCGGAAACCACATCCTAAACAGGGAACAAGGGATGAGCCTCTACACCTGTACAATAGACGTGGGTGGAGTGTGAACTGGGCAATAGTTTAGTCTATCTACTCCAATTAAGAAAAAAAAAGGAAAAGTGTTAAAAATAAAATGCATTCTCAACTTCACATAGGAACTTTGCCAAAATCATTAACTCATAGTATTGGATGTTCTTATTAATGCTTTCAGTATTCCACTATAAAAATTGTCTTCGCCGTAATTTTACTAGTCAGAGAACTCTTAAATATGAAATTAAAGGTATAAAAATTTTCTTTACGAGTGCGTACGAATATTCATCCGCTTGTCGCCATTTGTTTTTGAAATGACTCTATAATGAAAAAAATGGCGTTGCTAATCATCTCATAGACTACAATATTAATTTTTTTCTAACGTAAACAATAACGACAAACTCATACGGAATAAAAACAATAACATCAATATTTTCTTTAAAAAAAGCACATGCATAGCAATTACGAATAGGACGAATTTTCACTTTGCAACATCAGCCGAAAAGACGCAACTCATGTTGACTTAAATGAATTAAGTTTTCTATTACACAAAAACTTCTACCCTCATCGTCAAAAATAAAAATTCACGTGAAATGTCTAATCTACAGAGAACATTATTAATGAATATGCATATTCTTTGAAGAATTTTGTTCTTGATAAATCTAAATTTGTAAATAATTACATCGGGCACATTACCAATCGTCTGACAAGAAAACTCAGGTTGCATATCTCAGATCATATTTAAATTTGAACTCATTTAAAAACACATAGGGACCTACCAGACTATCTGAAACATAACAGTTGATAGTTGCAAATATAACAGCATTATCGACATGTAAAATGTAAGGCTAAAAATAATGACAGCATTATTAGTAGAAAAGAAATGTCAAACATTTAATAATATCAACAACAGACACAATAACAATGTACTTACCTTGTTCAGAATATACAACATACGCATAACTCTACACACATATATACATAAGCATTAAGCATATTCAGTTACACATAAAATACAATTCCTACTCTGTGATGGCTAAAAGTATCGTAGAAACCACTTGGAAAGATTTTAACAATTTTTACATAAATTCTGTTCTGAAAAGAAAAAAATTATATGATCACACGATAAATTATATAAACAATTTAACTACTATAACTTTAAATAAATCCTCTGTGTGTGTGTGTGTGTGTGTGTGTGTGTGTGTGTGTGTGTGTGTGTGTGAAATCGACATTTATTTTAAAATACGCACATAATGCCTTACGAAGTGTAATTAATAGAAATATATTTGTAGGGTTTCTCTTAATAACCCAAATATTGATTGACTTATTCGCTTTCAACGAATAATAAACCATTTTCAGGTTATTAAAAGCCGGGAATTATTTTTTAGAATGTAAGAAGTTTGTTTTTGTAGTAGGAGGAAATATAATACTCAATATAATGCAAGTTTTACTTATTAATTTATTGCTACAAAAAAAGTGTGGAATGATACCATTCCTATTTGTGCGTTAGTGAATATTACGAACTCAAATGGAATAGAAAATCTGCTCTCCGATTAAGGAATTCGAATCTTTCTCTATTACTCTAATTCACATCTAAGTTTCTATTACTTAATATTCTCAAATAGTTACCTATGTAGGTTTAGTCTCGACGTTGTTTAACGAAAACCTCTGTTTCAACGTGATGTGGTTGTGATGTTGAGGTTAGATAGATTCTTTTAGATTGTAGATGTGGTAGAAATAGTTGGTAGGTTAATATATTTTATTTTTCTAATTTTGGAATATTTTATGGGCATTTTGTTTCGCGTTGAATATAAAATTAAGTTACTGGAGGAGTTTTAATGTGCTTTCCTCTTCGTGTCAAAAGACCGAGCTGCATATTCTTAATGCTCTCATGAAGAATCCGATGACTATCCCGAATTTTATTTTGTTATTATGATGACAATAAAAGTTTATTAGGTCAAAGATGAAGGAAAAACTTGAAGCAATTGAAAAATGATTCCACAAAAAGATGCTGCGGATATCATGGATCGAGGATGTGAGCAATGATGAGGTTTTGAAAAGGATGGAAACGAAAAGGAAATTAATACTGAGTATCAGGAAAAGGCAGCTAAAGTTTCAGAGACATGAGATGAGGAAAGAGGATTTGGAAAATCTGATACTAACAGGCCAGCTTGTGGAGAAAAAGAGACAGGGAAAGCAGCTGATAACATATTTAAAGAGCCTGGGCAGGTAGATGACAGAACGGGGGTTGCTTGATGTAACAGGAGAAAGCGTGCTAAGAGCCATCAGGGATAGGGAGACGAGGAAAGACATGATCGCCTACATCCTGAAAAAACAAAGCACATAGAAGATGATTGCTTAGTTTATTTTTATTGGATACCGAGTTTTAAACTGTTGTTCATGTGGTGTAGCTTGATATCTAGGAAAGGTAAAGGATTGTATTCTTCCATTTCGTGTGTAAATTCTATTGTGCGTTCGATTGTGATTAGAAAACTAAATAAAATAGATGAACACGTAAAAGACATTTTACAAAATAATACGTCAAATTCATTGATTACCCACCGTAATGAGAATGACATCTATTTTGACAAAAATGCTACTCTGATCAAAGAGAAAACAATTTACTACAAACTGTTTGCAGACTGTATTAATCGCAATGTTATCAGCTGTAAATTTGAGCCCTGGATCATTCTCTAATATGGAATAAATTCTAACCAATATGATAGTAAATGAAAAAGATTCTAAATGAATTCGGTTAAATAAAAAATAAAATCTAAATTTCCCAGCACTCCTGAGTCGTACCAACATAAATTTTTCCCCATGAAATCATGAAGGACGTAATGAGTCAAGTAATTTTTTCCTCGTTGTCATACAATTTTTATACAGTTCTTGATATATATATATATATATATATATATATATATATATATATAGTTATAGTATAATAAGAAATTTATAAGAACGGCACTCGATTAAAAATATAACAGAATATACAAACTGAGCCAATATAATTATAATTAGCAAAACAATATTCATAGGTTACTGCCTTTCTGTGATATTAGTTACATGTGTAAAACTAAAGTTTATACTTCAAAACCTTCAACTGGTAAAAGTGACGCGATATCATTCTTAAATCACTATTAGGTTTCTAATGAGAAATATATTGTTTATTATATTCCTAAACTGCCGCATGAAAAGCTTGGTTCTCACATGGAACTAATTGCCAGAAACCCAGTATTCTGCTTATATAATATTTATTCATTTCATCGCATTTGAGAAAACAGAGCCACTAACGCACAGAATGTTACTGATTGAGAAAAATCAAAGAAATTTTATAAAGTAGTGATAATATAAGAAGATAAAAGAAAACATTGCATTTACATTTTTTGAAGATAAAATTTGACTGGAAAGCAAGGGGCCGAAAGTGAGTTCCACAAGCAAGAGATACGAGAAATAAACTGGTAATTTTATCAAACTAGACATTCTGGTGTGTTTTATTCCTTTATTACTTTGTTTTAATTGATGTCTATAATTTTCCAGACGTTTCAGTTTTGCCTAATGGTAGAAACTTTTATTCGTTATTATCGTTTCAATTTTAAGAATTCATTTTAAGACTTATTCTTAATAAGAGGTATTTTATATGGAAGAGCATTTCCTTTGGTAGTTAATTATATGAATTATTCATTTTGCTTTTATTTTCCTATTTGTGAAGCGTTAGTTTTTCTTTATAAACTGCAAAGAATTTTATCATTTAACCCAGCGGTGGTGAAGAAATATTGGCTTTCCAACTAAGTCTTGTTCATGAAAACTTCGATGGCGTCGTCTTAGTCCCACTGGAGTTTAAATACAGCTCACTGATCAACAGTTGATAACAAAGAAGTCGGGCTTAAAAATTTTGGCAGAGCTTTTATGCAAATGGATTTCAAAACAAGAAGAAAAAGAAACGACAAATATCAAAAGTTTGTTCGAGCAAGAATTGATGTTTTTGACAGCTACGATCGGCTACGTCCATAAAGGAGAGAGCATATTAAAACATTAATTTTTGCTATTCTGTTTTTGATAAGTAATTGATGTGTTTAGTTTCTGGATCCATACTATTTTGAAGTTCATTATTGATGTAATGAATATGTATACAACTTGGTACCCCCTCATTGGAATGTGATTGGCTGGTATCAGCCATGGATACAGACGAATGCAAGGACGTCCAGAGATCGAGAGAGAATCATCTAGAGATCTCCGACTAGAGTTCCAGAGGTCTACAGGCTACTACGTCTCACTCAGGATACTGCATACGACGATTACGTCTACGTACTAGATTGGCCTACCCTGTTACATTTTTCTAAACCACTTAAACTACATCTTATTGATATATATATATCCCTTTCCGGGACATATCAATTATTAGAGCATGTGAACACTATATAGATTGTTTAATTACTTAATTTCTGGTCATAATAAGATTAGACCAGTGCATATTTGCCAGGAACAAAATTTATAGATTATGTTATTTCCAAACAAAAACGAACTATTGAATGAAAGAACGGAAATTATGACTAAGTGTATCCATACTAAAAAATATCTCTTAGGTTCATACAACCATGGATGAAAACGTCATAATTCCTTGTAATTTCAAAAATTGCGCGTACAAAACTACCTTGCCAGATGAGCGTTCAAAAAACAAAAAGAAAAATACAAAAAACAAAACAAAAAAACACCCTTACGTGAGCGTTCATAAAACAAGCTAAACGGTAAAATCAGTTACTAAAAATTGCCTTAAGACACCACTCATAGTAGAAACTAAGTCGCGCAATAACTCGTTTACAAATTATATATATATATATATATATATATATATATATATATATATAAATAATAACTAAATAGACTCTGTAAGTATGTAGGCCGTAAATTTATACTAAAGTAAACCTTCAAAAAAACACTAACAAACAGAACCTAATTCCGTTACAATCCGGTGCACTAAGGCGTCGGATAAATGGGGAGAAAAAAAGAAATCCGCGGAACAAGAAGAAAACATTCAATACTCCGCAGTAAAGAAAAAAAAAACCCAAACGGAACCAACCACAAGAAAAAGTACTCGATACAAAGTACAAAAGAAGATATACAAAAGTAGAACAAAGACACACAAAAATCTAAAGTGAGCCAAAACCTACCACGGTTTCACACTACGGATCGTCAGGGCAAAGGCTTTGCCCTGACGATCCCTAGTGTGAAACCGCGGTAGGTTTTGGCTCACTTTAGATTTTTGTATATATATATATATATTGAGCAAAGACTACTGTATTCCGGATTAAATAATTAATCGTCATGTTAATGCATTAAATTTTTCTATTAACATATTGTAATTTCTAGATATCAAAATTTTATGATGCTGAATCTGAGAATTACAAAATATTCAACTTGTGTGTCAAATTTTCCTTCCGGCTCACTGCAAATATCAAAATGTCTTTTGTTCATCAAATGTTTTTTTCTTCTTTACCAACCCATTTTCTCGTGTCGATTCTTTCACTTGTCACTTGTCGCTTTCCTTTGTTTGTATCCCTTCGTTATATCATCTGAATTAAATTTTCAGTTATGGTTCACAAAAAACAATTATCAGCTTTCTTTCTCGGATTGTACAAATCAGGAAATATGCTATTGCATCAATTTTACATTTTATCAGATCTTTTTAGTTGAGAAATTATCAATGTTTGTTTTTCGGATTGTAAGCTGAACTTCGATGCTACACGCACAACTCTTCGATCATTTTACTTTTCGTACATATTCAGGCGTGTGTCTTTGTACTTCAGAATATTTCTTTTCAAATTAAACCATTTATATGATCTGATTTTACTCATTCTGCTTTAAAAGTGTTGAGATATTTACCGTCAGTAATACTGAGAAATCTTATATAACTTTGTATCAAAGTTCATTTTTTAAAACAAACGAGATTCAGAAATTAAACACATATTAGCCAAAATATTCCATACACTGTAACACATGAAACTACATTGAAATTTATATTATATATATATATATATATATATATATATATATATATATATATATATATATATATAAATCAAACGTATAAATTTACCAGCGTTTGTTTCGACTGTTACACTAGTAAGATTTCATGTCATTAAAAGCTTTTCATGTTAGTTTGTTTGAAAACTACAAACCATCGTCTTTTTATGAATCTTGATTTTGTCACAAATAAACAGTGACTCAATATGAGAAGTTTTGTCGTCGATGAACAGTTAAATGTCAAAATATTTAAGTATATTGGATATAAAACATGAAATAATTTCTGCTTCCTTGAAGGGTAAACTCATTTGCCAACAATTGATATATCAATGAAAGTAATATATCAAATTAGAGAATATCGTTAATGAAAGGTTATATGTTTAAGGGACTTAATTTTTGTTTGGAACACATCTCATTTTAGCAGATATGTTTAACAAAAATAACACAAAAATATATTAAAACACTAAAAAGTATATTTATTTCATAAAATCGCCATTTGCTTCAACCACGTTCTAGAAATCATTTGCATTTTCTCTGGATCATCTTCCTGTCAAGTTGGTGAATGCTGCCATAATGCTTCCCTTCTGTTCGTCTTTGATGTTACAAAAAGTTCATTTTGTTTTTCACACATTGGGCCCCAGTCATACGCAAGGAGGTTGCAGTATAGATATTTAGGTATCCAGATATAAGAGTTATCTGACAGCCATGAATATATTCCCCTGCTTGTGGGACATATTGCAGAGTCCAGTTGCCAGATATAATATTTTCCAGCAGGGTAGTGTAACCTCTTCAAAAAACTCGATGTAGGCCTTCGGGTTGACACGAGTCGCCTTTTGGTAGATTAATAGATGTATAACGTCGACATCACTAGTGATCAATACAAACACCTTCATAATCACCATTAGACCCATCGAACTCTTTCCGAATCTTTTGGCACAGTCCTCTAATTGACATTCAGTCTGAAATGGGTTTTCCGTCGCAAATGCCAAGCGGTACAGTATGCAGTTTCGAATTTTTTTTCAAGGAAATGCAATATGGTAAACTTTTTATCAAAGACGGTGGCAAAATTTACCAAACTATATTGTGCATTTAACAAAACAAAAAATAAACACGCATTCCCAAAATTAAAATATAAACTGCAACAATTTACCCATCAAACCGTGTATATATTATGAGATGTTCGCCCTGGAGAAAATCCTAGAGCCACTTGATATAATGGGCTACAGAATGACAGGTACAATCTATGGAGAATATAACGGTTAACCCAAGGCGTAAACAAATTAAGATTGAAGTGATCGCAAAACTATTCTATTGGGAGTTGGTGCCACAAAGTATTGGTGTGTGAGAAGCTGTTCGAGTGGAATTTACATCTTACTAATGAAATCAGATAGCAATGGAATTGGTTCGCATCTGTATGGCTGCCCTTGTGGGTCACACCTGTGAAGGTTAAAAATCAGGCAAAACACAGAAATGTACTTTTCAAGAAATAACGATAAAGAAGTGAAAATGGGAAAGGGCTTGTAAGTTAGAAAATTCTTCATCTACAGGGTCACATAAGTTTTGTTAGACACTAAGATTGGTGTTTAGTCGGATAAAGGATCCCCCCTAGTAAGTGAATTGTTCATATTCCACAAGAGCGCAGAAAACAATTGTAAAGATATTTTTCTATATTATGAGCGTTCATTACATTTAGTGATTGACCCAAAAGGTTGTGAGTACAATACCTGGTTACAGCAGAGGTGAACTAACAGTAAAATTAAAGAGAAACATATACACCAGTGATCGATGAAAACAGTTCGGTTTGAAATTTCCATTACACGACGCTTTTCAACAGTTTACATGCAATTTGGTTATCACTATCGAGACTTTGGTTATCAATATATAGAAACCACCAATAATGAATTACTGCGTGAAGCGAGTACAAATTCGAGCTGAATATGCTTAAGTCTGCTTCCTTTAAATGATTTTATTTTATTTTTTAATCGATTAGATGCGCTTCTAACCACGAGCTTTTAAGAATATAAAAGTTTTTTATAAAAAATTTGGTCGATTAGACTGGGTCGAAAACATTACAACGGCCGAGAATAGAGACATTAAATTTTTAAGTACATTTTAATGTCTCTCATTCTCTGTTGAAAGAGTTGTTTAATTTTGGTTGTTTTAAAATTATTTATTTTTCATAATATCCACTGTAATTTTTCTTCGATGAGCTGTCATGGTAAGTTCTTTATATTAAGATATTTCAATAAAATCTTCATAAAAATTTAAAAATACAACTCATAAACAAGCGGTTCATGAAATTCCTTTTCAGACCCCATATATTGGAGTTATCAAATTACAAAAATAAAAATCACTTTACTGTAAAATTTCCAACAGGAAATATTTATACTACATGCAGCTAAAACTAAATTTATATATCACGAATTAGTGATATTAGCGTTCTTTATTATCTTAAATGTTTTGTAAAGAAAATCCCAGCACTATTAGAATAAACTGTAGCAGTTAGACTACAGGCATCTTTATTACTGAAAAAAAAATGAATGATTTAATAATGTTAACCGACAGAAACGGTAATTATACAACAGGTAAATGATGAATATTTTATGTATAGAAACGGCTAATTTTAACAGCACAAGATTATTATATATTTACTTCAAGCAAACGGAAGAAAATGTCATTTACTTGAACCTATTCTTTGATCATTTGTATACACTCATTAATATGATTTTACAGTGATATTCACCGTAAAAAAGTCCAAAAGACTCTCGCGTTAGGAATTTACAGAATAAACAGGATTAAATCAGGATTTGTACAAATTCTAAACGATAAAATTTAGGTTATATTTTTGAGTAAGATTTTTGTTTTCTTTCGGAATTACTTTTATTAAAAAATAATCGTATTTTCTAATTTCGCTGTTTGTCAATTTCTATTAAATTGATTAATAACGTCAAATCATTTAGTGGGTATTTAGGGCATACTACATAATCAGCAGTATTTCATATTCGAATTGTATATCTGAGGTAGCGATTTTTATTTCTATAGATATATACATGTTGCCAAATATTGTCATGCAGAATCAACCCTATGTTAAAATGTTTTTTTTTTCTTATTTTGGGTATAATACAAGTAGAAATTGTAATCGTTTACCATGTGTAATGACAGATTTACTAAATAAAAATATTTTTGTAAAATTAAGTACTGGATAGAGGCTCGGTTTGAGGAATCAGAGAGCCGAGTTCAAATTCCATGCATATTCATTACATTCAGTTACGTTCGGATTCCCTTGAAAAATGTATGAATTTATCTCCTCACAAATATGGTAAACATCAGCACAGGCTATAAGCCTTTGTTCTTACGTCTATTTTTGATAGCTTTATTGATGAAACAAAAAATATCAGAATGCATTTGTCTATATTTCTGAGATTAGGTAGTATTTACATTATCTACACTATTTTCCTCATCTTTGTTGCTATTTGTACGATGTTTCAGTCGTTGTACGCTCCGGCCTTCTTCAAGTGTTAGGAATTTTGAACCGAAACCTTTTTTACAATCACTGGCGTATATGAACTCTATTCCTTGCTTAGTAGTAACGCAGAGTGACAGAGAAAATCATTAGCGTAAAAAATATAATACTAGCTCTGGTAAAAATACAAAAGAAAACTATTAACATTAAAATAGCTAGAGATTATTATTAACATAAAAATAATTGCAATATGAAATCTGGTAAAAAGAAATTTTACTAAACATCAGTTTTCTAAGTGCCAAAAATCAGTTGTTCTTGTCCTTATGGACACAGGGACCAGTGTATATACGTTGGTTAGTTCATTTGACTTGAACCAAAGAGTTGTGAGTTCAATACCAGGCTACAGCAGCAGTGAACTAGGTTACAAAGAGATAACTCATGACTACCAAGAGAGACAGTACTACGGAAGTAATGGACTTTAATTACAGACAATTTATTACGGATAGTTTTAACTATATTTATTTTGCTTCATATTGCCTGAGAATATTGCCTGTAGATCATTACGAAGATCATCTTACATCGAAGCTTTTAGTCACTGAGTAGTATACCAAATAACAGTTAGAACATCACTTGGGAACTTGCGACAGTAGCGATAAATTAGTTGCAAATCGAAGATAAAATATTGGACAGATGCTTAAAAGTAAGTATCCGTAACTATGATATAAGCATTAGATGTTACAGAACTTGAGAAAGGTATTTTCTTAAAAAGTTATTGCGTTGTCCGTAAAGTTCATACCGATTTCTAAAGGAAAATAAAACACAAAACAAAATTATCATTAAATATTTATTTAAATATATAAACGATTTTGTTGCACAACATTCTCCAATTTTCCTTCAACTTAAATTTTCCGTCTTTTTTTTCGAACATCTAGAGAATTTAAGTGGGATTTTGCGATTTCATTGAATGAATGAAAATCCCAAGGAGCAATGTCGGGCAGATATGTGGGGCAGGATAACATGTTCCAGCCAATCTGCAACAATTTCTGCTGGGTCGTCAAAGAAATTTAAGGTCTGGTATTATGGTGATGAAAAACAACAGTTTCCATTTTCGCCAACTCTGGGCGTTTAACTTGGATTTCTTCTTTTAATTCGTCCATTTGCACGAAGTACATTTCAGAATCAACTGACTGGTTACTTAAAGACTCACATAGGTCAGGGTTTTTATCATTCCCACCAGATGAACAACATGACGTTCTTAGTATGAAACCTATATTTGGGGTGGCTAAAGTTGTCTCATGTTGCTTAACCCTTGGTCTTTCTCGCTAAACATTGATTTTATGATCAATTTCTCATCGCCAGTCAACAGTTTGCTTAAAAACGGTGCATATTCATTGTGCTTATACAGAAAAATCACAAAAATGCAACCTAAAATATTATTTTCATTCAGATTGTGTGGTATAGAAATGTCGTTAAGATTGGAGTACCGAAGCTTCAATAAGCGCACATGAATGATGAATTTTGATAAATTTATTGTTTCTGATAATTCCAGCGTTGTGTAATACTGTTTATTCTCATTCATTGCCATGAATTGGTTGTCAGCTGCAGTTTTGAGTTGGTCTGCTTGGGCGTTCTTTATCAGTTAGGTTAAAATCGCCAACTCTACACGTCCTTACAGTGTTGTCAACTAAATCACCTACATTGTACACAGCAAAAGCACTTATTTTTGCTTGAAATAAATGCTTGCCTTTAAGGAAATGAATGTCTAAATTACATTATATAAATTTCTATTTTCATAGGAATGCAAGATAGATATAAATTAAGTAATTTTAATTTATTTTTCTCAGGAGATAGTTCGAAGTGTGCTCTACTTGTAAATGCAAGAATATATTATATAATTCAATAAATTTAACTTATTTAAACGTGTTGGAACATGAAAGATTAAAATCGACAGGAGGTTTCCGGAATACCCAATATTTTAATAGAACTATTTTATAAAATTCAAAAAAAGTAGCGTATATTACTTGAGAAATTAATGCCGTTTTCTTTTGTTTAAAAAGAAGTCTTAGATTAATATGTTATAATATGAATGTTTAATTAAATATTACTAGTAGAAAACTAGATATTATACACATCGACACACATTCTTACGTTGCAAAATAAAAGCATTGTTTCGACATCTTCAACCCCTAAAATAAGTTTAACAAACGCAAAAGTAGTATTGAATGGGCATGCATCTATATACTATCATACGGGCGCGGGGTTCCCTCAAGGCTCTATTCTAGGTCCTGCTCTTTTTCTGGTCTTCATCAACGATCTCCCTGATATAATCAGATTCCAAGTAGACATTTATGCTGACGACACAGCAATTTACTCCCGCCTCGATAAGAAATGTGCCAGGACTGGCAAAGCACAGTTCGTTGCTGTTCTTGAAATGACCTCCAATATATGGTGGACTGGGATAAAAAGTGGCTCGCAAATAGGAATGCTTCCAAAACGAAGCTTCTATCATTTGACAACTGCTTCGGCCCCCACATCAGAATAGATCATGCTAGTCTCCCTGAAAGCAAACCAGCGCCTCTTCGGCATAAATCTCTCAGCCGACCTCAAGTAGAATGAATACAGTGAATCCATAGCCAAATCTGCTGATTGGAAAATTGGTTCCCTTTGTAATACTAGGAAGTTTTTCTTGTCTAAATCTATATTACACGTACTTAAATCTACCATTCGCCCGTGCATTGAATACTGCCGTCATATCTGGTCGGGTGCCCCTTCTATTCATCTCGGGCTTCTCGACAAAATTCAACGATGAATCTCTAATGCTCGCACTTCCGCCTGTGGAATTCCCTTGTGAATACTTGCTTGTCTGAAAGCAATAATCTCCAAGAATTTAAATGGAAAGTCAATTCCCATCTCTTATCTTCTTGACTCTCATCCATTCCACGGCAATCCTTGTATCTTGTTGTTCTTCCTTTCCACCCCACTCTCATGAAGCGCTCTTCACACCTTTATTCTCATCCTTTTCTTAATCATTCTCCGATTTGTCTGTAACCTGTTCTTCTTTCTCGTAACTCACCCTTTCTCTTATCCCCTGAGCAGCAATGGCAATTCTGCTTTACCTGGGGCGAAATGATTAAAAAACAAAACAAAAAAAGCGTCGGAAGGAAGAGGAAAATTATCATTTTACACAGAAGATGTTTTAATCTATTCCCCCTAATCAAGGCGATAATGCCACTAAGATCTAAAGAGCTAGAAGTAGTTTAAGACAATGAAAAAGGATTTTAGATAGAACTGGATACCCAATCTTAGGAAAGATAGGAAAATAAGGATAAAATTCTAGTCCTGTTTTAAAAGCGGAGAGGGTTTTGAAATTGACCATAAGTAAACCTATCTACTTGTATTGAAGGAAAATAAATATTAAATAAATGAATGAATAAAGCTGCACTCCAGTTATTAAAAAAAATTGCCTTGAAATAATTATCCTATTAAATAAACAGAGAATTAAAGAAATGAAAAAAAAATAATTGATCCACAGTAGTAAGTTTAATAAGGTAGAACGAAACGGTCGCGCTGCATAAAAGATTCGTGACGAACGTGCTGTAACAAATATGCTGAAAGTTGGTGATGTGTATGAAATAGTTCAATCGTATCGGCTATTTCTGTATCTGATACACAAGTGTACAGTCACCCAGTTAAGTGCCATACGTGATACACACTTTGAGCAATCATGTCTCAAAAGAGACATGACTGACTTGGCAGAAAATTATCCGGCAGTATGTTACCATTTTTTTCTGTAGTAGACTGGTTACCAGCCAGGGCTATAGAACCCAATCTATTTTACTATTTAGCCCATAACTAGAGAGAAGAGACAGATTAATACCTTTCCCAAGTGTATTTGTATAAGATTGAGTTTTGTTTAACGTCATATCAACCTCTGAGGGTTATTTGATGCCAAAAAGTGGGGTTTTAAGGGGTTTTTTAATGTTCGATTATAATGAGAAAGTTGATTTAGATTTTAATGAAAATTTTGTTTTTATATTTTTTTTTATTTCAGAAATTTGAAAATAACTCCCAGTTTTGTATTCAAAAATGTTTTGCTAGGAATTATCTTTCCTTCAAAAATGTGTAATGGTAATAATTTTTTTCTCAAAACTGTATTGTTGGTAATATATTTCCTTCAAAAGTGTATATTTTTCTCTAGAAGTCTATTTTTATGTATATATTTCCATAAAAGTGTATTTTTATACTTTCATAGTGTGTTGACCACAGTTTGGGGGGATAACTATTTGCTCATAGCTGGGACCCTAACAGGTGCTACTACTCTAGGTTAGGATAGTCCTGAGAACAACAGCAATAAAGAGATTGTTCCCTGCTCCTAACAACTTCCCACTCAGTGGCCTTGCTGCCGGATACAGTTTACCGTCATGCCCAGGACCAAAGGTTATTTGTTCATAAGTGAATGCAAGGAATTAAACTGTAATTCGAAGTCTGCTCCTTGATTTGTCGTTCCAAGTCGATATTCACTGCACCACAACGCACATCGTTGTACACTACACATATATGTTAACGAAGTATAAGAGAAATTAGGTGTATATCAAAATTATTACAAAAGCAATTATATTTCTACACAATTGGAGGTTTCACACGTTTTGAAAAATCAGTTTTTATTTTCAAATATGTAATACAGATAGAATGCAAGTTACTATCTTATCAGCGATGCTGAGTTTATCTATTTGATCATATTTCAGCGTGTGTGTTCATAGAAATGAAATGAACCATTTGGCGCTTAGTATATCATATTTCTTCCCCAGTTCAACAGTGTATGCTAGACTTACCTTAGAGATGAAGAGACTCGGATCGATAGGGATATCATCTTACAGATTGATGCTGAGAAAACTATAGACAGTTTACAAAACTGTAAAGTAACTCCAAGACGGAGATGAAATTTCTGAGAGAACGTCATCGGAAATACTCAAATGACTACCAAGTGAAGAAGCGGGTAGAAAGAAACAACAACTAACTTATTTTCTGTGTTGTGCTTCTTTAAAGCTTCGGCGAACATGACTTTAGACGATTTCTTCTGCTTTGTAGCCCATAATAACATTGTCATTTTGTGGTTTCCCCTAAACCTTGTTCCACACTTTATTTACTCAAGCACGTTAGATATACAATGCATTTAGAAACGGATCTCGATATGTTAAGTCAAAAACTTATTCGCCTGAAGAGAGTCAGCTATAGACTTGAAACACGTGTAGCGACACAAATGACATTATGGGCACTTAATGTATTATACAAATAGAAATAATATTATTAATAATATGTCTACACATTTAAAAAATGTTTACTGCTTCTCACACTTTTATCACTTATATATCTTTAAAATATTTCTATGGTTTCTTCTTTATGCTGACAGTTTTTTTTTATTTTTTGTACTAATGTAAATGCTATAAAATATGATGGAAGGATACAATATAATGGTTTCATCTTTGTGAGTAAAAATAATTTTATTGTGTAGTCCAAATGACAGGTGTTCATGGAAATAAAACCTTCAACAGTAGTGGTAAATCGATTGCTGTTTAATCTTTTACATTCCCATTACTTTGTGATGCAATATTTTAAAGTTTCCATACCACAGGTGTTCAGTATAACTGAACTTTGGTAACTCTGTTGGTATGATTCACTTTTCCGGAAACTTTGAAATAAAGCGAAGAAAGGTCTAAAACAATGGAGTAGATAGAATTAACTATCGCCCGGATCACGCTCCACTCACGTCTATTGAACAGGTGAAGAGGCTCATCCTTTGTTCCCTGTTTAGGATGTGATTTCCAGCTTTCTCTTTTCCAATCTTTTCACACTTATTTTTTATTTGTATTTTTTTTCCAATTGGAGTAGATAGACTAAACTATCGCCCGAATCACGCTCCACTCACGTCTATTGAACAGGTGAAGAGGATCATCCTTTGTTCCCTGTTTAGGATGTGATTTCCAGCTTTCTCTTTTCCAATCTTTTCACACTTTTATTGTTTTATTTGTATTTTATTTTTTTTCCAATTGGAGTAGATAGACTAAACTATCGCCCGGATCACGCTCCACCCACGTCTATTGAACAGGTGAAGAGGCTCATTACCTTGTTCCCTGTTTAGGATTTGGTTTCCAGCTTTCTCTTTTCCAGTCTTTTCACACTTTTATTTTTTTATTTGTATTTTATATTTTTTTTCCAATTGGAGTAGATAGACTAAACTATCGCCCGGATCACGCTCCACCCAAGTTTATTGAACAGGTGAAGAGGCTCATCCCTTGTTCGCTGTTTAGAATGTGGTTTCTGGCTCTCCCTTATCCAATCTTTTCACTCTTACGTAGCCCCCTGCGCTTCAATGGCGTTACCGCCTTGCTCGGGGTGATATGATTAAAATAAATCAAATAATATATATTTTTATTTATTTTCTTCAGATTGATAACTTTTTTTGGAATACGATTCAGCACAAAGTTTGTTAATAAGGCGGATATTCGTATCAATCTGGAAAAATCTACCTTAGTGGTAGCTGAAAGTCATGCTATAAATATAGTAGCCATCTTAGAATACAGCCAGTGTTTCTCGGTCTTAAGCAGGACAGATATATCAGTAGCAGATAAACCTTTCACTGCTTATTTACGCATCACTGGTTTATATGTGGTAGCGTCTACGTTTGTTCTCTTTCCGTCTCTGTTCCTAGCTGAGAGGTGTCAGTTTACTTACATTTTAAACAGGCTCTGAGTACTCTGCCGCAGATATTGGTTTTGGCTCTCATCAAAAGTATGTTTTCATCGATTAAATTTATTTTAATTTCCGGTGCTCATTTCTTTTACATTTTTGCAATTGAAGATATGCTTCGAGCCTTCCTGATTTTTTTATTTTTATTTTCTGTCATGAATTTGTAGGCTTTGCTCTTGCAAATTTCTGGCGTTTTTGGCCAGATGAAGTATTTTCCTCTTCCTCTTTATGTCAGAGTTGTATTCCCGTTAGAAAGAAGTTAGAAAGGGAGAAGCAAAGAGATATAGGTTTTAAAGAAGAGCAAAAATGTTTTATTTTAATTCGAATCCTTTATATTTTTTGTGTATGTTTTATTTTGTATTTTATTTTTAATTGGTATTTTCTACAAAACTATTCAAAATAGTATCTATTAGTTTCTTTCCGTTTAGTAAATTACTTTGGAGTCTCAAATAGGGTAATGTCTATTGATGCGGAAATTGAATTAGTTTTGCCGAGATCAATTCCCGTTTGCTTCTGTTTCGTTCACTTCACGCCAATGCTATTAGAAAAGGTATGAATCAATCTTCCTCCAAGTCTATGATAAATATTATTATCATTATTATCAATAGTGTTATTATCATTTAGGATAATATTTTGCATCGCGACATAGTGGCATTTCAACGTACAAGTTTAATAGCTAATTTTCAAAATTAGTATCTGACATTGAAAATATTAAGATGTTATTCCATTTACCCACACAAAATATTTTAGGATAGAAACGTAAGTCGTAAGAGAAGATTTTATGTGTACCTGAATAAAGTCAACATTACATTTTCGACTATTTAATCCTTATATATATATATATATATATATGTGTGTGTGTGTGTGTGTGTGTGTGTGCGTACGTTCTCATTTAATTATTTAATCATTATATATATATATATATATATATATATATATATGTGTGTGTGTGGGGGTGTGTATGTGTGTATACGTTCTCATCTACCTATTTAATCCTTATATATATATATATATATATATATATATATATATGTATGCGTGTGTGTATGTGTGTCCGTTTTCATCTACCTATTTAATCCTTACATAGATAGATAGATAGATAGATAGATAGATAGATAGATAGATAGATAGATAGATAGATAGATATGTATGTGTACGTATTGCTCTACCTAAATATCTATATTAGAACACAAAGTAATTTTGCATAACATGCTAAAAAATAATTTGGAATAAATAACTAAATGTCATATGAAATCACTTGCTCTAAATATATTATTTAATCATATTGAACTGTATCTTTGCATGAATTTTAAGTGAGCCATACGGTACATTAGTAGTTACAAGTGTATAGGTATTCTTTTAGATTTTAATGCAGTGATTTGTTTTGTGGAATATCAATATGTACATCAGTAAAACCAATTTAACCGAGTTAATATGCATTTTGTCGTGTTATTCTTTACATTTCTTTGGGTAAATTTCGAAATATTTTCACTTGGAAATATAATCAAGTAAATTTCGTTTCATCACAAAAATGATGAAATCTAAAGACATCATCAATTCTTAATATCCGCTGAACAATCACGTTTACATAAAAGTATGTTTTCGCTCAAAGAAAATATATCGTTATCGCTTACAATTGTTCTACTTTTGCGAAAATGTCCTGTTATTATGCATTTTTATATAAAAGAGAATATCATAACACAACATAGTACAATATGTAACAAACACGTACTCCCACACGACGCGCGTGCACACATACACACCCACACACACACATACACACACGTATATATATATATATATATATATATATATATATATAATTTTGTAAAAATTTTAGATTAGAATTTTATGTGTACATTTTCTGTAATGGAAAATAGTTAATTTTATTAGAAGAGAAAAAATATTTCATGATAAATGTTCTCGTATTTTCTTACCGAAATATTCGGTTTTGGTTTTTAATGTTTTTAATGGCCGGTTTAGTCTCTTGCTTTTGGAGACTAATTCTAATCATGCAAAATCTTAAACACAATAAAAATAAACATTTTAAAGATACAAACTTTATAAAAGTGATTGAAACTTTCTAAACAGAATCGTATATTCTCGTACAAATGTACGTTCAGACGGAGAGAAAGAACAATCTGTCATTATGCAACGATTATTACGACTATCATCTTCAGATGTGCTTATTTATCATGGATTTTGTCTCCAACGCGTTCCTTTTACAGTCCCTTTAAAAAAAAAATTACGATTATTATTTTCTGATTTGATCTCTTCAGACACTCGTCTCCAACTTGTTCTCGTTATAGAGTCCCATTTGAAAGTTATTTTACGACTATCGACTTCTGATTTGCTTGCATCATACATTTATCTCGAAAGCGTTCTCTTTTATAGATTATAATTCAAGCAAGAGTAACGAATTCTGGTTGAAAGTCATACCGAAAAATATAGCATATTTCCGAAGATTGTTACCAAAATGTATGTGTATTAACTCAAACAGAAAACAGGTAAGGCAAAAGGCAAGAAAAGTGTATGCACAACCTCATAAAGAAAAGTAGATATGGAAAGATTACTGGAAAATGGAGCACCCAATGTGGACCGAACTAAGTAGTAATTTCTCTAGTAAGAAAATTTTACTAATCATTGCACTACGTCGGGGTGCTCTATTATATATATATTCCGTTCTTTTTATATATAATGTGTAGATATTTGTATCATCACTGCATAATGAGATTCATTTTTAGCCATCAATACGATGATTAAATTATGTGTCTCCATTGTGTTTATAAATACAGACTATGTGGAAAAAGAAATCGATAACCTATTAACGATATTGAAAACTCATTCCGGTTAATATAGCAAATTAAGAAAAATAAGTGTATATGTGTGCTTCTAATAGTTTCGAACATTGTTGGTAACTTTCAAGCAAATACAGAAGTCCAGAATATATTATGCTTTTAACAGTCTAAAGCTTGAAATGAATGTGGGTTTAAATATTATGGTGCTGGAATATATTTTACCGGGAAGTAAAAATCAATGAACTGATTCAGTTGTACTTGTATCATATACGCCGTAATTAAAATGTAAATTTGCTACATTGTCACATATTAATATGGAGAGTGACAATTAATCAGGTGCTGTTTATTTGATTGAGTAGTCAGAAATATTCGATTATAATTTAAGAGATATTAGAAGGGTTGATGTAGAAATCTGACAGTTATAGTTAGAACAGATCAACATGTCATTCTTCTGCTTTTCCTCCAATTGCGCAAACATAAGTAACAATACAATATTCGGTACTTTACGCAATTACATCAATTGCATTTACGAGTTTCTAACGTTGATTTTTTAAGATTTGTCTCTCCCCCCTCTCTCTCTCTCTTTATATATATATATATATATATATATATATATATATATATATATAAAGCTGATTCCCTGAATAAAAGGTGTTGGCTTTTTTTAATCTTTTAAAACTCTTAAACTTGAAAAAAACCTCATCACTTGATAAGACAAGTAATGCCAGAACAAAGTATCTACTTTTGTAGTGATATTATAACATATTTATGTTATAATTTCTGAATACATACATATATATATATATATATATATATATATATATATATACGAACTATTCTATTGAATTGTTTATATAAACAATTTGATAGAACACTTTTTTTCTGGTATAAAATAATCCCTTTTCTCATGATGAAAGATTTATAGAAACCTGCTGAAATTACAAAGTTATTTTGAATAAATTAATCATTGTTGAACAATTTTCGGAATTTAAATTTTAAACTTATTATTTATTCACACATCACAAAAATCTTCGTACTTTAATAATTGAATCTCATACTTCAAAATTTTCCATGAGGATACTCAGCTCTCAGAGTTATAAGTCACTGAATTTGAAAATTGGGAAAAATTAGTTCTTATTTACAATAACACACTATTTGAAAGTCTATGGAGATTTTGGGTGAAAACAAATTTAATTGTAACATGTAACGGTTTTATCTTGTCATCAGCGACTTAGTCAGACTCCTCAACAAGGTTTTGTGATGAGAAACGTGATTAGGTTTTCAGCAACATTTAATCAAATTAAAAAGGAGGTGACACATTTTGTGGGGTCAAATGTAATCTAGCACAATATGGTAGTTGCTTTACATAGCCCTGTAAGCAGCCAATCAGTTAAATGCCATACGTGATCCACGTTGTGGGCGATCATGTCTCATTCGAGACATGACTGACTGGCAGAATATTATCCTACAGTAGGTTGCCATTGCTTTCTGCTGTAGATTGGTTGCCAGCCAAGGCTATAGAACCCAATCTGTCCTATTATTTAAACAATAACTGGATGGAAGTAAGGGATTAATACATTTCTCAATGTTATTTATGCTAAAGTGGCCTCGCTATTAATGTTGTTTCCTAGAATGAAAGATAATACCCAGGTTAAAAAATTACGGAAAAATCAATGGTTGTGTGTTAACCCAGTGAAAGGATATCAGCTGCAGTTAAGCCAGAAGATGGAAAGATTTCGTCAGCCCTACCTGCTCCAACACATGCAATAGCTCTCCGCCATTCAATCCATATATGTATTAATGCACAGCAATCCAACAACCACCTCCTGTCATGGAACTGATCAAATATATTATATTGCTTTGGATAATATCCATTGATCTCTCTATATAGATCTGTTTAATGATTTTCATTTAATTGATCTTGTTGAAGGATGATCTCGGTTAACAGACTTGGCATCATCATATATATATATATATATATATATATATATATATATATATATATATATATATGAGTCGGAAGTTATATCAGTACCCTGAAAAATAATTCAGTTTACAGTGTAAAATAATTGCTCTATTCTGGAATTTGAAATTTGCGATTTGAACGATAATAATGAATACGATTTAAACACTTTGGATTGATTTGTCGAAGACATTTGAAAAACCAACGATCACTTTAATATTCGCAAAACGTAATATTACTTTGTGGAGTTGTTTTCGCATTTTGTGCTAAAATCGGTTCTAATAGGTTCGCCGTACAAAAAGTTAGACACTTGATATATGTATTACGCAGTGTAATCTTGCTGACTAATTTCGTATTCGACTAACTGTCGACTACTATCATCATCAACATCGACGGACTCTCGTGTCTATTACTACTCCTACTTAAATTAAGTGGGAGAGTCTATTCACTATAGAATAAGTGCGTTTCACCAAAGCAATTACTAAAATCAGCTCGTAGTATGCTAGATTGTGGAATCTACTTTTACCTGACCCTCATCCTTAGAAATAAGCTTTATGAGAATTTTAAGTTATCGAAATATGTTTTATGAAACAAAATGCGGACATATGAAGAGTTAAAGAGTATAAAACTCATTATATAAAATGTACAAATTTTTATTTTTACTCGATTTGGATAGAATTGAGCCAAACAAAACAAAGTAGGAACATATCAGCATTAATCCATAGTCCATGGAACCTAAATAGATCATCTGATCAACAACACAAGATCAGATATAATCTTTGTAAACAGAAAGAGAGAAAAACAAAATCGATATAATTGTTCAAGCAATTCAACTAGTTAAAATGAAGCGAATTTAAAACCTGATGCGTTGCTCATGAACTATCAAGTCCATTGCGGAAGAAAAGTTGACTGTCATCATCCTAGTTACTGAATTAATTTGAAACATTAAAACTGCGACAGGAAAAATAATCAAAATTTCATGTCTGAATTTGAAACTCATCACAGAAAAATAATCTATTAAAATTGATTCTAATTAACACGATTATATTATTTAAACAAGCTGTCACATAATGCACAAATTAGATAGAATTTTGTGTATTCTTGGAATATCTAACTGTATAAATGATACAGAACTACCCAGAACTACCCAATTTTAAAAAATAAAATAAACTCCTCTATTTGAAAATGGAAAATTCTTGAGAAATTATTGAGGCCAATTAACATTAGTTTCGATGTATAAGTAACATTGAAATATAAATAGATAATATAAACTGGCATTAATGTAAAAGCTTTTTTCGTTAATGTGTCGTTAACATGCATTGAAGAAATACAAAGAAGAAAAAGTGTCCAGGGATATATTGAAACATATTAAAACAGAAAGTGTAACTATTTCCTCATTCAAATGAATGCAACGAAATTAGATGATGGAGACGTGCAAAAGAATGTATAAATGTGAATCAAACATAAAATTTAATTAACATTGAAATACAAAATATTGAGAAAGAAAAGATTTTAAAATTATTTAAATTTCAACAAATGGAAATGCTACATTGAAAAGCAAGTAACTATAACCAGCATAAAAGTTACATTTGTTAGGTTTTAGTATTATCAGCAGAAACCAGAATATAATCGAAATCAATGCAGTACAAAGAATTTATTGGCTAGGCATTACATTTAAACAGATTGTGACTGCTAAATACCGCATACAAACTGTTTCAGAAAGTATGTTACATTTATTTAGCAGTCCAGAAACATACTAATAAATCATTATGTATAGATTTATAATTTTACAATGCTACTCTTTGCGGAGTCACTATTAAAGAAACAAATTTCATAAACGAGGAAAATGACGTCACACGAATAGAACCATAATTATAGGTATAAACAAAAAATAATGTTAAATTATATTTGTGATGCGCAATACAACCTGTATATATATATATATATATATATATATATATATATATATATATATATATATATTTATATATATATGTAGTGTATCGAGGCACAGATAATTTTCTAAACATATATTGTTAAATATAAGAGACAACGAATTTCTGTTACGTTTAACCATGAGCCGTTCTCAGAAAAAACATCACCATGTTGGTAAGATCAGACAGGTTTTAGTCAACAATACAATAATCCTTACTCATTCACACAGTAAAAAAAACCTTCAGATATTGGCGGTCATCAACATTGAATCCAAACAACCCACATTTAATAAGATTGCGTTTAAATCTGGTCATAACAGATTACATTTCATATAGATATATGATTCTGTTATCATTTCGGGCTCTCACGCGGTGTGATGTTTAGAACCGCATTACAAATTTTTATAACTGCATTTGCTATTTTTGGTAACTGTTGCCGTTGCTTAGCGGAGTTTCATGTCAACACAAGATACAATCGTCGCTGATGATGGATGTTCTTGTGTTAACGTCCTTGTAACCTCTCTGAAGATAGCTTATGTGAGTCGAAAGCTTAGAACCAACTTAAAAAAACATTATCCAAATGTTGGAGAATTTTTATCTTTATTTTCAACTGAAATTAAAGTCAGAATACGATGTTTGTAACGGCTCATGATTAAACATAATAGACATTCATTGTCTCTTATATTTAACAATATATGTTTAGAATATATATATATATATATATATATATATATATATATATATATAATGAGAATAAGCTGGATTCTTTTAAAAAATCCATATAGCTTATTTTGCGGAGCTTTTACAGACCACACTTCAAACCAAATTCCTCTCAGCAATTTTCACCCCAATATATATATATATATAAATGAAAAAAGGATTAATTTAATGATGTTGGATGATCATTTCGATATGAAAATCCCCACGGGGGATAACACATCACCTCAGCAACAGAAAAATCCTTTCAGAAACTGCAGAAAAATCAGTCTAATTTTCCTTTTTAAATAGATTTGCAAAGAAATAAAAAAAAGAAAAAGAAAAAAAAGAAAAAGATAAAACAAAATAAAATCAAATAAACAAGAAAAGAAAAAATTGACATCGTCTGGTTTCGGAAAAAAAAGGAAAGAGAATTGCAACTTAAAAATTAACGGACGGCCGTGTTGAATTGATGTAAGGTTAAGCAACACGGAAAAAAGGTGGGTGATAAGAGAGATAAAGGAAGGAAGGGAGGGAAAAAGAAAATAAAAGAAAGAAAAAATCTTTATATATTACAGACGCTGGACATATTCAAAAACCTAACTTCCCAAAAGCGTTGAAGTATTAGAAAAAGGCCTTAACTTAAAAAGGCATAATTATTTTTAAAGGGAATAAAAAGATATAGGATTTAAAATAAATTAAAAAAAAAAATTAGGTCATTTGATTTAAACGAAATAAAGACATCGCTAGGTTTAAAAAAATTCATTTACAATTATACATACATATAGAAGTACACACATACATACATACACATACACACACAATTCTTCGATTATGAATGCATATATAATACATACACATATACACACACATACATTCAATTCCATACACACTTATATACGTATATACACATACATGCGCATACACACATATATATGTGTACACACATATACAAAAATTCACACACACACAATATATATGTACACACACACATGCACACATATACATACACACACACACATATATACATTATACATATGCACACACACATACATATAAAAAATATAAAAAATTAATGAATATTATAAAAAAGAGCATTTAAATAGCTAAAAAATTTTTTTTCACACATAAATACATATATACACACATATATACATATATACATATATATATATATATATATATATATATACAAATATGCACATACACACACAAACATGCATATATACATAAAAATTATAGAAAGAAAAATTAATAATTAAAAATTAAAAATTAAAAAATTAAAAATTAAAAAATTAAAAAATTAAAATTTAAAATTTAAAATCCGCCCTATGACGGCACTTATTAATGAACTCCTTCCTATGATTCAAAAGTAAGTCCTGATGAGGATACTTCAAAATCAGAATCTTCTCCAATAAACATAGACGGCACCTATCACGAAACTTTTTAGGGGTACAAGCTGAGCCTATTAATTTCCAGCTGATTGAAGGGTCCTGCCCTTTCTCCTTCATTTTCCAGAATCTACGTGATAGTGCCTTCTGGAATCTTTGGTTAGGGTTCGAAAACAAGTACTTATGGTTGTAAAGTCTCTGTTTGAAAGGACCATCAGACATGCCAATATAAGTCCGGTAATTGTCTTTGTTGTTAGATGGAGAAATACGGGCTGCATAAATTACTTGGGTGGATTTACATTTGCCCTGCACCGGGCAGGTATCCACAGAATTACAATTACATTTATCAACAATTCCGGATTTAACGTCGGTATTATTTAAGTTCATTAAAATTTGCCTATTATGGGAATTAATTATATCATGTATATTTGAGGTGCAAGAGTAACTGATTTTTAGGGTGAATTTATTAAAAATTTTATTTAAGGGATTATTATTATTATTATTAAAATGTTTATCGATTAATCTGAGAAAATACTTACCAATATTTATATTAGTTAGCTTACAATAAGGAGGGTTAAACCAAATTATCTTCCTTTTTCTACATTTTCGGGTGTTTTTAGTTTTTGATGATTCTGGGTTTATAGCAGGCTATTCATACGTTAACTTGTTAATAAAACCGCTTTTCTGAAGGGCCTTATCGTAAATTTCTTTACTTGCTTTGAAAATTTTTATATTGCATGATAATTGGTTAACCCTATTATTTACTATCTTGAGTATTTGTCTTATAATATTCTTGGGGTGGTTGGATAAACCATCAGTGGGAGAACCATCATTTATGTTAAGGGTGATAGCTAGATAGCTTACAATTTTGAGATTGGAAGTAACCTCAACATTAAAACATAGAAAATTTAGGGCAGTGATAATTTTCGTATGTATTCGATTAGTGTAAGGCCCATTGGAATTGGGAATACATATCAGTCCATCATCCCGATATAGGCCTATTAGTTTAGGATCTAAAAATCTATTAAATTATCTAAAATATAAATGCCTAATAGATCTGCTACCTGGGCAGAATCATAGGTTCCCATAGGGACATCAAAACTATCTTCAGGCCCTTTTATCCTAGTAGAATTATCAAAGGTGAGAATGGATTTTCTAGCTCCCAGTATAATCCTATAGTCACTATCCGATATATTAACATAACCTCTAGCAAAGTCTAAACAATCCACAAGAAGTTTTTTTGATATAGAGGAATAGAAATCTACAATATCAAATTTAAGGAAAGTGGATTGAGATTTGTCTTTGATATTATCAAACCATTTTATGGTATCTAAGGAACTCTTCCAAAGATTCGGTTGTAAATTAGATTGTGACTTCTCTATTAGGTTCTTCAGAACTTCCCTAGAAATTATGCCTAATTCACTTTTAGTGGGATTAATTAGTCTAGTTTGTAATTTATTTTGGAAGTTTGGCTTGTGGTCCTTAAATAAAATATAAGCTTCTTTGGTAGAATTTTTTTCCAATTCTATCACTAATATTTAGTTCATTTGCAAATTTATCCATATCAGAGTTAACTTCCGATAAAATTAGGTTTCCTCTGTCTATTTTGCAATGACTAGTTATACTATTTTTAAGGATATTTAGGTAATTGAAGTATTACACTTGTAAATGTTATTTGATTTGTCCGATTTTATCCATAGGTCTTTAGAATTCTTTAAGGTATTAATGTTCGACTTTAATAAATCCTGGAATTCATTAGAAGTTCCCCGGAACTTGATTTTGGGGATCAAATTAAAAAGGTCTTTTTCAAACGCGTTTAAAAATTTGCATACCGGTGGAGTTCTTAGAGTTTTTAGATCTAAGTACTCTGTAGAATCAGGAGAAGAATCCGTTGAACGCAGGAAAAAGTAGGCTTTCCATCGAAGCCTCCTCACAAAACTTTCAATTTTTTCCGTAAGATGAAAGAGAAAGGAATTCAGATTAGGATAAGGAATATTCTTCAAAGAATACTCCGGGGTAAATTTCTCCATAGGAAAGGTGGTGGTGTTTTGGTAGAAAAAATCCGGGAATAAACCAAGAGAACTCAACTACCAAAAGGTAAGGTGAAATACAAAAATCACTGCTGCATAGAGACTAATATTTTTATGCAAACTTATGATCGTCACTTAACCGTTTATGTTCCCATTTTCCAATAGTAACAAAAATACCATCTTAATTACGAAGCAGTTTTTCTCTTTATGTATTATTCAGTCAAGTTTGTCCGGACATACATGAGTCTATAATGCCAACCATTACAGTCCTTCATCAAGGTCGGAAGTTATTTACGAGAGTATACTGTGTCTTAACATAGCTGGAGATTTTTTCTGGACAACTAGCTTGTCTTGCTTCTTTGCTAGGTGTCCAGTATATTACATCACTCGCGAGTTCTTCCTTTACTGTGTTGGCGTAATATTGTAGAAATGTTAGACGTAAGTTAATAAAGCTGTGGTCTAGCTGGATATCATCTTTCTTTAATGTTAAATATAGCTCTTAGCATCCGACTTTAGGTCCTATTAAGTAATCTCATCATATTATTATGACTCAAAAGAATCTTTAACTTGAGGTTGTCTGTTATTTCCAGATTGTGATTTCCAGATTTGTGATTTCCAGATTTGTGATTTCCAGATTGCATTCATTTTATTCAACGTAATACAGGCTTTAGCTATACAAAATTTCACATGTATTTCAGTAAGCATATCTTGGTTACTGTGTATGTAAAAAATTCGACAGATTTTAATTCAACAGCCTTGCTGGTTGATGTCTTACAGGCATTAACAGTGTCCAACACTGACAGCATGTTTTAGATGATCTAGGAGAAATTTGATTCTGATAAATTTGTCCGGAGTGATACGTCTTCTGCATAGTAATAATTTTTAATACTTTTACAGGATATCGGCTTGAGAGATATGGTGAGGAATTAAAAGCTAGATCATGATGTATACCGAGGGAAGGCATCAGTACATAATTAATCGTGATAGAGAGAAAATATGCATGCGTGTCTCCCAGAAGGAGCCTTGCTTCGATGTAAAAGAATTTAGTATTCAGGTTGAGGACCTGACCAAAGAATTGATATTTTTGTGTAGCATATGTATATATAATTTTGCAGATGAAGGAAGAAACACACACACACACACACACACACACACACATATATATATATATATATATATATAATAACTAAATAGACTCTGTAAGTATGCAGGCCGTAAATTTATACTAAAATAAACCTCCGAAAAAAACATTAACAAACAGAACCTAAATCCGTTACAATCCGGTGTACTAAGACGTCGGATAAATGGGGAGAAAAAAAGAAACCCGCGGAACAAGAACAAAACATTCAATACTCCGCAGTAATGAAAAAAACCCAAACGGAACCAAACACAAGAAAAAGTGCTCAATACAAAGTACGAAAGAAAAGATACAATAGTAGAGCAAAAACACACAAAAATCTAGAGTGAGCCAAAACCTACCGCGGTTTCACACTACGGATCGTCAGGGCCTGATGATTCGTAGTGTGAAACCGCGGTAGGTTTTGGCTCACTCTAGAATTTTGCATATATATATATATATATATATATATATATACATATATATATAACAAAGTGATGATCCACGTATAATGTCTTAATATGTAATTTTGTTTTAGAGAATTTTTTTTTAATTTTCTCTAAAACAAAATTTATAAGTATTATTAAAGATAGATTTACGTTTACAAAGATTTAAAACAATCATTCGATTTCTGAGTCACGTGGTGTAAGCAATCTCTCGGACGAACGCTCTTAAAAAATCTGCTCTACGTTGCGAAAACAAAAATGCAATAAAAATATGTCACTTTTTATTTAGTTAAAATTTTACTTTCTTTTATAAACATAATATATTAATAATATCATAGTCTGAATAGAAAAAAATCATTAATAATACATTTTTACAAAAATTGTTTTCATTTTTTTTATTAAGTAATTTCTAAAGTTACAAAATCTTTTTAAAACTTCGCTCTCCTAGGTTCCCACGATTTTGTGAAATTAATGTGTGGCGAATAAATTAACTAATCGAAAAATCTAAAAGCTTACTTTAAATAATGCTGCTAAGTTTTTTTAATAATTAAAACATTATAGGTTTCTGCATGTTGATTACCCGTATATTATTTGTACGGCTGGCCGTACGCTATATTTTCTTTTATGAATCTCTCAACAGGCATCTCAATTCACTCTTTGAAAATTTTTATCTTTTATATTAACTGTGAATATAGGTACATTACATTTTATATTTTTAATAACCCGTGTTTGGTTAGTTGCGCATTAAAGTAACATTTACATTTTAATTTATAATTTTATAATTTTGTTAAAAAATAAATAATTGTGAATATCACAATTTGTGGAGATACCTAAAAAGAATATCAAAAATAGATAATAAAAATAAAAAGTAATAAATGCCATAACATCTGAAATTATTGAGTTTAACTCTGCCGCTATTTTCATTCTCGTATTAAATTGTAAATTTTATATTTTAATTATTAAATTTCATAAAAGATCTTCAAACGTAAACCAATAAAGCTAAACTAACTAGAATTCCATAAAATAATTGCTGAAAAACTTGTGTTAAATTTTTAATTTTATATAGTTAAAACTTTAAAAAAAAGATTTGTATGAATAAGATTTATACCAATAATTCCATATTTGGCCGGCTACTGTAAATGATATCAGTAACGTCTCTTGATAAGGCGATATATGTAATAGTAAGAATACCGTAATTGAGAAATGCTTTTTTGAAACATTTCAGGCAATACGCAAATAATTCTTGTTTCAAGTCAGCTTAAAATAAGTGTGAATTCGGTAATTTGAATAACATAATGTGTCAGTGAGGTGTATTTTATTTTTGTAAGATATTTTAAGACCGAGAAATAGATTCTGTTTACAATTGATGAAAAATGGCGGAAAATTTGAAATTTAATTTTTATTTTTAAATCTAAAAATGTTCTAAAAAACATTTGATTCCGATCAATATAATTTCGGTTTGAAATACACTAGGGTATTTTTCCCACTGTAAATAGTAAATTCAATCTGATGGCTTTCAATTAAAGCTAAAATTACAGCTTCAAGAACATTTTTTATTTTTTAAAATTCAATTTAAATTGAGGTATCAAAAATTTGAAGCAAATTAGTGGAGGCACACACACACACGCACACACACACACACACACACACACACCCATATATATATATATGTTCGAGCGCGCATATTTTTTGGATCGATCCACTTTCCAAGAATTGAACTAATGACTTAGCATCAAAATCTGTTTTAATTTTTTCAATATGCTACCGTATATTTTTACATAGATAGATAAAATGACTTCCACAAATGTAAACCACAAACATTAAAGTGCCTTAGACAAAGAAAATATATCTATATACAAAACGTTTGAACGATTCGTAAAAAAATACGTATATAAAATGAAGCCAAGATTTTAACTGAAAAAGTGCTTTCTGACCTTTCCACCAAACCTCATTGGTTATGAATATATTCTTTTAAATTTTCATCTGGAAGCCAACATGCAAGTTTTTAATATAGGGAGTTACGAATCAATCTTTCAGCAAGATTTATTTGTATACATTCTTTGTTTTTCACCTGGCCCTTAATTTTTTCGTGCGAAATGTATAATTCATTTTCACCTGAAAATCTCCAAAGTAGAGTTAGTAACGTGATAGGTGCTGACTTGGCAGCTCGACTACAGCCACTTCCCCACCGACGAAATGTGGCCTCCCTTGGTCTGTTCTATAAGTACTTTCATGGCTTCTGCTCAGACGAACTTAAGTCACTGGTGCCTCCTCAACAGGTGTTTACTCGTGCAACCAGAATGGCAACTGGGTCCCACCCATTCACAGTCAGGTTAGCCAAATGCAGACGACAATTCTACTCCTGCGGCTTCTTCTCTGGTACTTCACGTCTGTGGAACTCGCTCCCATATTCTTGCTTTCCTGACGGCTACAACCTCCAGAAATTTAAATGCAATGTCAATACTCATCTGCTAACCACTTGACTCTAGCCCTTCCCGCACCCCGTATATCCTCCCCTTTCTCTCCCTCTTTGCAACTGTCATTACACCTGCATTTTCATCTTTTTATTGCTTTTTTCTAATTGGTTTGTAATCCTCTTCTCCCTCCTCTAAATAATTTTCTTTCACTTATGTAGCCCCCCACCCCACCCCCGCACATCAGTGGCATTTACGCCTTCCCCGGGGTGAAACGATTAAAAAAAATAAAGACACCAAAATACATGGATTAATGATAATCAGGAATAGAATGACAATGTAATTAAAGAGAGACAAAAATTATATGACATTATGGAGATAGAATGTGATGATTATTATTGCATTCACATGTTTCAAAAATAAACAGGAGGCAAGAAGAGTTACACAACAGTGAGATAGAAGAATTTAACATATAACATCTGGTTACTTCTTGAAATTCAATTTGTAAAATGATAAGCCCTAGTTGCAAATCTGTTACTGCGCTTAAGTACTTAAAATCGGTATTACCAAAGATGAAAGTCTATCAGAACAATTACCACGAAAGTGTTTATTGAAAGTTTAGGGACGCTACGTCATGGCAGTGAGAAAGGAGAACTCTAAATCTAACAATTGCTTCAATATAATGCTTTTAGTTAATATCAGCGAAAGTTACCAAAGCGGGAAGGCGGAACGTGTGAATTTTGTATTAAATATAATATATTGCTTTTTCTGAGGTCAGTAAAAATCCAATGTTATTTCACATGGACGTGAATTTAGAAGAAATCTAAAGCATATGAAACTATGAAGCCTTGACAATGTTTGAACATATGGCCGAAGAGGCTTATATAAAAATTGGATTGCAAAAATCTTTATGTATATATTAGTTATAATACGAGGACATAGGCTTAGCATGACCAATCCTTCCTGACTCATAACCAGTCGATCAAAGTTGTATTGTTTGATCTCAGACTGGCCAAAATAGGACTGCCCGTTATAACATGGCTAGGTTAGCCCTGTTACGCGAGAGGTCGAGTAAATTGCTAAGACCGGATTTACGCGATCTGCGACAGCTGATAATTACCAAAAGGGATATAATCAGTACGACGCTGCAAGGCCACGAGTGTAGATTTTATATATATATATATATATATATATATATATATATATATATGTGTGTGTGTGTGTGTGTGTGTGTGTGTGTGTGTATACAGTAGCGGCTATAATATAAGGAAGGGAAGCAACAAAGACATAAATATGTGTATTACTTAAAAATTAATGCATGCTTAGCAATAAAATCTTTACCGAATGAAGATTAGGGTGTAATGTATGAATATTATACAAAGTTACAAACATTTAAAAAATAATTTTTTTAAATAGAAATTTAATGGAACAAAGAGAGCGTTTTTCGTGTAGAATTTGATACATTACTTAAAAATAAAGTTTTAACGATAAACGAACTTTTACTTGTTGTTTAAGAGCTCTATCGAGTTTTTTAACAATGTAAATTGAAAGTTAATGCAAATTATTAACATCGTTCCTTAACTTTTGTCCAGTAGCTTATTTTCTTTGCTGAGGGCATAGATGAATATGGCGAAACTTTCTTTATAAAGAATTTATTTTAACTTGTTGAATGAATTTAATTGAAACAATTTGTTCCAGACATAATTAACGTTTTCTTTATTAATTACTAGGTTCTCGAAATAGCTTTGTTTAATTTGCATTAATATTAGTATATTTATACGTATCTTATTTTATTGTTTTTGGTTATAAATACAGGAATTTATTTTCTCTTTGCCTTTTCACTCATTTTCTGTTTATGATTCAATTTCGCTGTCTCTCTCACTCTCTCTCACTCTCTCTCTCGTTACAAGAATGCTAAGGTAACTTTTATTTCTTTATATACTTCATAATATCATACATATTACCGAAAGAATATAACAACCTAAAAAGAAGCGTGGGTCTAGGAAATAGCAAATATGCGTTGGTTGATTTTTCTTTGTTCCACGTGGTTTTCCAAACTGTCTCAACTTTGATTAATTTAATTAGACTATTTCATTCTATCATTCCGAATTCTCTAAAAGCAAACATACAAAGCGATAAGGAAAGTTCTCTACGTTAATGAAAAAATTCTTGCTACGTCTCAGTGCGACAAAATATTCGTCGCATATTCTTGTAACATCTTAAATATATAACCCTTTTTCCGAATAAAGACTAAAAAAAAAAAAATAGATACACAACGGAAACTACACTATATATTTAGAAAATTGATAAATTTCCACGATCTTTTTTTGAACTGATATTGTCCATATTCTGCTCTCAGAAAAAAAACACGTCTCTTTTCCTGACTCTTATGATTTTGTTTTTTAACTGGAGTGGGTAAAAGTAAAAATTACATTTTCTGGTAGTGTTGAAGAAGCAAACTGTGTATTAACCCTCTAGGGCCATTCGTATCATATTTGATACAGTATGAAAACAAGCCTTGAAAGAAATATTTTCCTGAAAAATTTTTAAGAGAAATATTTTATAAATTTCAAATGAAAGGATTACTGATTGTTCAGTCAATGAATACCAAATGTTTCCTTATAGGGAAGTACCAAATGTTTCCTTATAGGGAAATACTGTATCAAATATGATACGAATGGCCCTAGAGGGTTAACTGACATGAATATGGCACTATGCATGGAATACAAAGCGAAAAGAGGGTCCTGCTAGAAATTACTATGTTACTACGTTACTAACGACGATGGACAATTGAGGATAAAACGGCAGAATCCTTTTCTTAGATGTATTATTCGTACTTAATTTGAGTATACAATTAAACCTAAGAAAATAGACTTACACCCAATATCAAAGGAATAAATTAATACTTAACTATTGTATAAACCTAACAGGAATATTCGTATTATTTATAACATTGTTTTCTTAACTCTATATGGATCACTCGAACATTTTATTTTTATTCTTCCTCAACAAACTTTTGCTAAACATGACATACGTTCATGAAAATTTAGTTTCTCCTGTTCCCTAAGGAACAGCGGACTCCCTTGTGACAACACATCCGAAATAAACCTGCTTAGCAGAGGTCGTACTTATTAGAAGCTTCAGTAGGAATTTAGATTCTCAAGGGGTACCATGTCGCAGGCATACCCACTTTTAGGATAGTGCGATTTAATTTAAATTCAGAGTTTCTAGCTACCACTCTGTCCAAATATCGAAACTTATTTATAAATGGAAATTTGTCTGTGTGTTTGTCCGTTACCTATTGACTCCGAAACGGCTGAACCGATTTTTTTGAAAATTTACACAGTTGTACTATAAGCGCCTGCTAGTGTTCTTAGCTAGGTTTTGTGTCGAGGTACCCTCGATAAACATCGAAAATCAATAACGAAAAAATCGGGTTATAGATGTAGTGGTCCGATTTTAATCAAATTTGATACACTCATAGACAAATACAGAAGAAACGATAATCAGAAGTGTCAAGGTTGCAGTTCTTACTATAATGTATATATATATATATATATATATATATATATATATATATATATATATATAAAGCAAGATGTTTGTGTGTGTGTGTCTGTTTATCTGTCTGTATGTTCTTTATACAACTTCACAATTTTTATCCGATTCTCACCAAACTTCACACAAATATTCTATAGGCTGATTCTGAGCTCCATGACAATGGATTAGTTTTAAACCTTTCATTACATCCGAGCAACGCCGGGCTATACTGCTAGTTTTACATAAGCAAGGGTAAAAACATGCACGCATAAAATTCTTACGAATAGTTGTACGTAATGAAGGTCTGAAAATCGAAATTGGTTCTCCGATTCCTCAATCCTAGTTCTCTAACCATTTTAATACTGTAATTTCACTTCATTAAAACTACAGGAAATATGGAATAAATTACACATATTATAAAACATCATTTGAAAATTGCTATATCAGTAAATTACTTATCTACTGCAAAACCATCATTTTCAGTAATTAAATTCTACCATGCAAAACAAATCAGCATCGATATTCATGCTGTTGAAACATTTAATCTTGCTCTCATAGCAAATTTGATCGGTTTGATGACGTCAAATTAATGGCTGATCTCAAAAATGATCAACGATCTGCTGTTAACTGCAGTAAATAATGGAGTGTTGATTTTATCGCCTCCAGACCGAAACGTTCCTCTTCTAACCGTCAGAGAGAACTTATTTTTGTTTTCTATTACCATTGATGCCGCTAAGTACCTGGATATTGACACATTGAGGATTCTTGGGCTACACTTTTCCACTGACATGAAGTAGATGATTACATTGCATCAAATCCTCTTTTAAAAATATTGGTGTATCGTGCTACACAAATTTTATGGCTAGAATCTATCATATATATTTACATGTCCACCAATCGTCTATATTTTTGATTTGCTACAAAGTCTAGTCGGGTGTTTCTGCTATGTATTGCGCGTTTCTTGATAAAACAATAGAATCTGAAATAATACTGGTCCTGATCGGACATCATGGCTTCAGTTACTTTTTCACAAAAATGATATAGTTTTTCTGTGAATTTTCTGTAAATATTTTCATAGAGGAGCGTTCATCAAAACAATTAGTATTATTTCTAGACTTGATGATTCCAAGCGATGTATATCTGTGTATGTGCGTTGTAGTGCAGGGGATACTGCCTCGGAACGAGGATTCACAGAACTGAGTTCGAAATCCAATTGAATACGTTGACTTTACTTACGCGCAAATACTTCTGGGAAATGTATTAATCCGCCTCTTCTTACTTCATCTATGGATTAAATACCAGGAAAGATTAGTTTCTATAGCCGTAATTGGTAATCAGTCTACGACAGAGAGGAATGACAACCTCCTGTGGGAAAATCTTTTGCTCAGTCTTTGGAGACATGATCACCCAAACTTGTATCACGTATGGCACTCACTAACTGAGTATATGACGGCAAGTTCGAAATATTTTACACTTTAAGATATTAGGTATAAACCTATGTTCTATGATAATATTTAATTATCTCGTCCTTCTTGTTTGTGAAACACTTCCAGCATGTTACTTTCCAGCCTGCTTTGTGTTTCAACAATTAAAACTCAATGCTAATTGTTATAGTCCGTCTTCTTAATTCCTGTTCTTGTTTGTTCTTTATCTTTAATAGTGTAATCTTTTTCTTTCTCAGATTGGTAAACAGTGACTTTATTGACGTACTAGGGGTTAAATCACTACGAGAAATAATCCATAAATTTGTCAACAGAAATGTTTTTGAGACGGTATAGACAGATTCACACGATAAAGAATGTTATTTCATAGACTATGTTCTAATGAATGAGGCACTGATTAAAAAAATGTTACCTGCCAAAGTAACATCTAATCTAATTCCGAGTACAAGACTGGTTAATGTCTTGTCTCCTACAAATTTAGCTTTAATGTAAAAACCAAGAAAAACAATGCTGAAAATGAAGTTCATGTCAGCAGGCGTCAATAACAACAAAAACATTAATTCAGGTTTCAATAGTTCCTGTGTACAGTCTTGTAGATTTTCAAACACACACACACACACATTGATATATATATATATATATATATATATATATATATATATATATATATAATAGTTTCTTCCCAAAGGAGGCAGTAATGTCACTAGTGTGCAACGACTTAAAGTCAGAAAGCTAAATTCGTAAAAGAGAACATGTTTCATGTTAGTGAGGGTTAGTGATAAGGGAATAAGTCTTGTGAATTGTTAGTGATAAGGGAGTAAGTCTTGTGAATTCTTTCTCCGTTCCTTATTCACTCGGATATAAATAGATAAATATACACACACACACACGCATATATATATATAATTCTTCTTCCCTGCCAGGCTCAGGTATTTATATTATTATCATTGTTTATGTCTTAATGTAAGATACTCAATAGCATATATATATATACACACACACACACATATATATATATATATATATATATACACACACCTTTTGACCGCACGGACCCACTCATAAATACATAAAAGTTGGTACGAATTAATTAGTGAATGAAAAGAAAGCATACATATAGAGGCAAATGAACAATAAGTAGCAGACATTACTTAAAATAATTTGAAAAAATGTGAGGTAAATTTTGAAGTGAAAAAAAATCAATCCACGTCACGAAAATTAGACGGAAATTGATAGTTTTGCTGTACAAATCCGTCCTCATACTAAGTAATTCGAGATGCTTTGATTTTTAATTTGTTATCGTGCGTGCAATTCTAAATAAGTTTCAGCTATTTTTTAAAAACAAATTCTCGCTCATGTTCACACGCAGCATTAACATATAGAAAAGAAAATTGCTCAAATACTAGTTCTCGAAAATACGATCAATTTCAACGAGATCTAATAACAGAGGACGAAAAATGCGACACTGAATTCCGAATGAGCATTAAGATGGCAAAATATAAATTCCAGCCGTTTTACAAAACGGTGTAATCTAGTTAGAAACAAAGAGAAGTTTACTTGATAGTTATTTAATAACTGTCTTCTTATATGACAGTGAATGTCGGATAATGTATTTATAAATGTTTTTCTACGGAAGGATAGAGAGAATACCATGGGCTCACGTTAGCAATGATGAAGTTTTAGAACATATTGAAGTAGAAAAAGACATTACAAAGCACATATGATTGTTAGGTAATGTCCGTGACCATATATATCAGAAAACTCTTGGCAATCTCATCAAAGATGAACTAAAGGCTTGAAGCAACAAAAATATGGCTCCATAGAAGGATGCTGAGACTTCCATAGACCAAAATTATAAACAACAACAAAGTTTTGGAAATTATGGAAGGAAAATCAAACTTATACATAACATCAGGAACAGACAACTGAAATTTCTAGGATACGTAATGAGAAGAATGTTGGATGTGCGTTGTGGTACAGTGGATATCGGCTCGGAACGAGAAACCGGGGAGCCGAGTTCGAATTCTAGTTGAATTTATTGTATTCACTTACGCGCAAATAACCTTCGGAAAGGTATTAATCCGTCTCTTCCTTCCAGTTATGGGTTAAATAGCAGGACAGATTGGGTTCTATAGCCTTGGTCGGCAACCAGTCTACCGCAGAAAGCAATGGCAACCTACTGCGGGATAATCTTCTGCCCAGTCAGTCATGTCTCGAAAGAGACAGGATCGCCTAAGCGTGTATCACGTATGGCACTTAACTGATTGACTGACTGAGAAGAAACGGCTTAGATACTCAGGCACTTAACTGACTGACTGACTGAGAAGAAACGGCTTAGATACTCACTGGGCAGATAGAGAGACAGGGGTACAGGGGAAAGAAAAATGTGACGTATTTGATGGACTTGAGAAAGTGGATGTCGAAGCAGGTTTCTGGAGAAATACCAAAAGAAAATTACTTAAAAGCTACAAGGAATCTAAAAAGACAATTTAAAGAACAACAGCTTAGAACATTTGATGTTCACAAGGCATAATTATAAAAAAGGAACAATAAAACGCAACACCCGTCTTAACTAATGAGTAATGTGTAAATGGTTAGCATAACAGAGATTAAGAGGAGAAAGTCATAATCTACTCATAGTGACAGAGAATTGTGGAGAGTCATGGACATCTACAAGAGACATCTCATTGCAAGAACTTAACAGAGAAAGAAATTTGGAAAAGAATGTCATCAGTTTTGTAATCAACTTGGTCAAAAACGGAATGACCCTTGTAAAAACTAGTTGAGAAAATTTGAATAAACGCAATACGCAATTTTAATCACGTTTACATAAAGAAACTTCTCTAATCAGTATGTTATTCTTAGTTTTGCACGCCAAGCCATACAGGTTTTGCCAAATAACTGTGAATCAACAAGTGATAGCTAAGATAATCAGTACAGATACCAATATGTTTCCAGTAAATGTTTAGATTTTCAAAACAATAATATTTAAACTAATTAGATCGTTCGGAATGATGACTTCATCTTTATTGCCATATTCACGATGTTTCGGCCGTTGTAAGCACCGGCCAAAATAATGTTTAGGACAACAGTCCGAACGATGTACATAATAGAAATAACTACAATACTTCATCTCAGAAATACAGATAAAACAATCACTATTCATTAAAACCACACTCAACTTCCTGAAACAATTCAATGTAATGTCATGAATAACTGAATGACAAGGAAATGACTTTCTCACTCACTTCGGAAATCCTATCAATGTAACTTGTAAGTATGCTATTTCTATCTCTTAGTTCTCTCTAGATACACACAATTACATTTGTTGCACACTTCTGAGTAAAGGTTTCATCGCTATATCCAGCATTTCCATATATACATGCTTGAATTAAACCTAGAGACTTAAGAGAAGAAATTGCGTGACATTATAGGATATTCATTGCTTAGAATGATCACAGAAGTTAGCTTGCTGGCCATTATCATATGCCCCTTCATAGAATCATCAGAGTTTGAAAGATCATTGATTGGGTGAAATTGCTAATAATGCTTAGGTGTATTAGCAAGTAATTAAATGAATAGCTGCGTACTTGTCTGCCAGAGTAGATCATTATTATTTGCAGATAATTTTGTGGATACGTTCTTATTTGTTCAGTACACACAGGTCCAAAATAATTTATACTACAGTTTTACTGAGCAAAACGTTGATATATATATATATATATATATATATAATCTGTTAAAAGACAGGCATCTTCAATGCATTGCGCTTCTCGACGAACTCGAAAAGCTTTGCTATATCTATCTAATCAGAATATTTCTAGCACAAACAGTGACATGTTCTTGATAGTTTCGTCTACTCTATTTCACTATCAAGGATTTGTCTACATTTGATGTATGGTTGACAGTAACTTTCTGGTGGTGCTGCTTACCGGCATCGTCTCTCTAGAAAGTCACGAAGATTTCACTTCATAAATCTACCATGGCGAATTTGGAACCTGGGTCTCCTGGTTGAAATGCTACCTTTGTAAACACATGACCAGAAACAGCTTACACGGATCGTGAAAGCAAATATGTAACAGAATATGATAAAAGCATTCAATGCAAATGTAGGCATACGTACAACTACTTGAACAGGAAATTAACTTCTTGGTAAGTTGATACTATTGTGAAAAAATTATCAAGACGCTTATTACAGTGATAACATCTTTGGTTCGGCATCATTTGTTCAAAGAATTCTTTGAAACGAAAAAAAATGACCGGATGAAAAAAATGAAAGATCTAGAAAAATTGTGTAAGATAATATGTATTTACGTGAAGAAAGTTAAATTCTTTCTAAGATTAAAAATGAAGTCAGGCGAGATGAGTATCTATAAAATTGCCAATTTTTCGTTGCTGGAAGTTTATTCAAATTTTACTGATGTTTCAAGATTTACATGTCTGTTTCTGAATATTGTTGTAATTTTTTTCAAAAAGTTTCCTTCCAGACTAGGTAATAAATCTACTGAGACATATGGGGTTACCTGCCGGGGAAGAATTATTAATTAGAAACGCCACTAAGGAGCGTGCAGAAAAAGAGGAGAAGGATGAGGACAAGAGATATCGATCGACCTTGCGTTTTAATTTTTGGTGATTAAAGTTAGCTGAAAAACATGGTGCCGTAAGGGAATTCCACAAGAAGTGACAAGAGTTGTTAGTATAGAATTTACGGTTAAATCTAGCCAACTCAACACAATATTGATAAGACATCATTGCCAGACTAGTACTTCACTTATATTCATAAAGTGTACGAACCATAGAGAAAAACTCACCCAAACAATTATTATGTAAATATTTATAGAACAGGGACAGAGAGACAGGATTACGGCGGTGGGAAAGTGACTGATGCCGAGACAAAATATCAGGACTATTATATTGATGATTCTTCTTTGAATATTGCAATATCACCGGACCATATGTGGCAATAACATTCTAAATATAGACGAATGATAGACTTGAAGATGTGCAAGATAGGTTCTGGAGAGAAAAATGTATTGTAAAACACTGAACCAATTTTCTTGGCAGCTGAACTAGCATTTCATTCAATGTATTTTTACATAAACTTCTCAATGTAATTTTTCTATCTGAATTTAATTTTCACACTATTGGTAGGCAGTTAACCTTTGAGAACTTTTTAGAATTAATCTGATTGTTTTTTTTTTTTTTTTTTTTGCTAAAATCATGCGTGTTTGAAAGAATTATTTCTCAATAATTCATAAGTCTTTAAAGATGGCGATGATACGAAGAATTTTAACTGTTGTTTCTTTAATATGCAATGCTAATCAACCAGACACACTCTCATATTGAATTTTGATCGGAACCCAATATGATCATTTCAATTCACTGGTTATTCTATTAAATTGCGATTATCGAAAATACGTATAAAAATTCCAACGGATCAGTCAGACAAATATTTATTTTGAATATGCTCAGGCTATCGTGTCTCATTTATGACTGACATGTCAGAGGATTCAAAATGTAATGGACTCGACTGGAAATCGAACGTGGCTCTCCGAGTCCTCATTCCAAGCCCATATCCATTACAATATAATGCACGTCGAGAGGATATATTGATTAAAATTTGCTAATTAGCTTTACTACAAGGGTCATCTCTTACATCTTCAGGTCTTTTTTATTTGTTCATGTTTAATAACGGGTTTCTTTACGGCGTAAGTCAGCGAGACATTCTGCATGCCATTCATAGATTCTTGTTATCAAATTGTAAAACAAATCAACTTTTTATTAGCTCTCTGAGAAAAAGGCTGCAGTAAATTGCAACATTGAGAGATTAAGCGAATCCTACTAGTTTATAGAATTCCATGTACTTTCAGAACATAGGCTATCATTGCATGATATATAAATTTCCTTTCTTATCTACGCATTACTATATAGAATATGCTATAGCATAGACATTTGTGCCCTTCTATAAGAGTTTAAAAGTCCGAATAGCATATCTTTATCCCCCGATTGCCTCTCCCTTAAGACTAATTTTCTGCTATGACACCGATGCTTGAGGAAAGATGGGGTTCGTTAGTCGCTTTCGCGTTGGAATTTGGTTAAAACTATATGCAGCAGAATACTCCTGAATTTTAACTCAAATCATTAATTCAAGTTTCCATATCTTATGCCTTGGTTACCATCGCTTATTTTGCCATATGGACAAAATAAACTTGTTATCTTATGTCAGATAATGAAAGTGTCCATGATGAATTTCTAAATCGGAGTAACAAACGTTTTTTATAATATTTTAGACAAATTTATTCTGAGTATTTGAATCGTACGCAGTTTTAAACAGTATTCATTAAAAATCTTTATTTTTATCCCAGTAAAAATCGTGAAGTCAAGATTATAATCTAACGAAAACAGAAGTGTCGAGCTATTATGCGCACATATATTTTCTCTCCAACCGCTGATTCTATATCCATGAAAATACTCTGAAATTGATAGTCTGCTCTCTTCCTTCTTGAGTAGGTATTTATATATATTTTCTGTCCTGCGGTTTGCTCACGTCTTTCTATGCAGAGCGGTATTGACGAGCCAATAGAATTAGAATTGTCCATGCTCTAACTTTAAAGAACTCATCAGATGACACCGAATATTTAAGACAACTAGTTATTTCCTAGGATGTGCGTTGTGGTCCAGTGGATATCGGCTCGAAGCGAGAAATCGGGGAGCCGAGTTCGAATTCCAGCTGAATTCATTGTCTTCACATACGCACAAATACCCTTGGGAAAGGTATTAATCCGTCTATTCCTTCAGGTTATGGGTTAAATAACAGGACAGAGTGGGTTCTATAGCCTTGGTCGGCAACCAGTCTACCGCAGAAAGCAATGACAACCTACTGCGGGATAATCTTTTGCCCAGTCAGTCATGTCTCTTTCGAGACATGATCGCCAAATCGTGTATCACGTATGTCACTTAACTGACTGACTGAGTTATTTCCTGGTCTCAGATCATGAGCTGTAAAATTCGAAATATGTAAGACATGATGTTGAGAAATAGAAGTAAATCTGGTGTTTTGATAAGAGAAATATCAAAATTGGAAAAACGGAAGTGGATATCTCTGGAGACAAACGATCGGAATGATACGACATATGTTACATTCAGAGAAACTTATTAATATCGGGCCAGAATATTTTCCAAAGACAGAAATAATAATAACTATAAACGATTCTACGGTAGAAATTCTAATCTAAGTCATAAATAAATGAATGCTCCTAGTTATTCCTAAAATTACAGTATGGCCTGTTTGGGCGAAAAAAAATTAACTGATTGATTTGTTTATGATCGTATCAACTCCTTATGGATCATCTAATGCCAAAATTGATTTTTCTTGGGTGATTTCATCTACCATCTATTCCCAAGTGAATAGATGGTAGATGAAAGTGAGCATTTGCGGATATACATGTTTGCGAAGACAAAACAAATATATCACTACCTCTTGTCATGGTATACTTTTGTTGGAGTTATGTTTTGGAATAGTTTCCTTTAATAAACCTGTTGGATACTATATGGAGTAATGTCATGAAATAGTTATTTCATATTAGTAGTTTAGTTGATTTAGTTTAGCGGCATATCAAATCCTATAGGCTATTTAATACTAATATCTCAATAATTTGACCAATATTTTATGGCTTCAACTAAATATATTCTGAACGCAATAGTATGTATTTATTTACAGACAAAATGTATTGATCATTTAGCTGTAAACATTTATTGTTTGTTATAACCGTCTCATTCAAGCAAGAAAGTTAGTTTTTCAGTTAACATAGATGTAGTACTAAACGTGAGTAACATTAAAACTTTATTGTGCGTGTTTGCAGGCTCAGATTTACGCCAAAAACCAGAGGTCGCATTATAGGTAAATGTTGGAAGATGTTAAAAATCAGGCAAGAACGAAAAAAAAACAAAGATATCTTAATATTGTTATCACATATTTTACGGTAAGCTGTGGTTCTCATTATTTTAGGGTTAGCTTTGCACAAATATATGAAGACTAAATATTTGCTATAACATATGTGCAGAATAATACCTAGCAATTACAAACTTCACTACAATAGGCCTACTGATGTTACTTTGAAGCTAGTTTTGCAATATACGCCAGCTATATTACAAAACGACTTTTTTTTATAATAACATCCAGGGTTCGTATTTTATACATGAAATCAAAATAAATCATATAGATCGTGTTAAATCGGAAGGTACTCAAATATAGAGTAGATATTGTAATCATCATATTCAGTTAAAAACATAATTTTGTAGAATGAAAATTTAAACTAAATCTGAAAAAGAAATCTTGACAAAGAAACGCTGATTTTCTGTCATAATCTATCAATGTACTGAAGAAAATGACTTTCGCAAGTATTAATCCTATTTAAAAATAACGTACTCCTTTTACAAATGACATGACAGTATAGATTGCCACAGATTAAATATAAAGAAAGATAACTTACTTTAAGATAATGTATTCCGTACTTGCCTCTGAATGGTTGGAAGTCTCATTCATCCAACCTGTGAATGTAAAAAAAAAAAAAAAGAAAATATATATAATGCAACACTTTCATAAAACTTCCCGAAGTGTTAATCAGTTTAACAACATAACAGTTTGCTTGAGCAAAAAGCATTTGAAAATTACATGTGTAATAGCTGAATGCTATTTGTTATAAAGTGAAACATTTGCTAAAATAGTATACGGATGAAAAGTGTGCCGTTATGTATGCATACAGAGTTCTAGAGAAGTTATCGAAAAAAGAATACTCTGTAAGCAATAAAAGCTCATGTGAAATGTTTGACACCAAACAAAATTAAGTGTGCTTATAAACATGACAAAATAAATGTAACTGAGGTGTTATATAATAAAAAATGCAGATTAAAAAGCAAAATGATTTCTTGAGAAATTGTTTTGTTTACGTTTTGGATTTGAAAACAATACAATCAATAAACAAAAGTAGGAGTGTATAGGTTTCAATTCAAGCATAAACTTGCTTGATTGTCAAGTTTTTTTAACTGAAAATTGTGACGCATATTAGAATCGTGCTAGACAGTATATTGCCATTTTTCTTTAGTTTTCTTGATTACTTGTTTGAGTTTTGTTTAACGGCATATCAACCTCTGTAGGTTATTTAATGCCAAAAAGTTAGTATTTTAAGCTATTTTTAATGGTAGATTATAATAAGAAGATTGATTTAGTCAAGTTGTTTCTTTTTAATCGTAGCACCCCGAGCAAGGCGGTAATGCCAATCATGTGCAGGAGGCTACATAAGTGTAAAAATATTAATTTGAAGAGAGTGAAGAGGAAGACGAACCAGGTAGAAAGGAGCAATAGAAGGATGGGAATACAGGTGTGATGACAGTTTCAAAGGTGGAGAGAAAGGAAAGGATATACGGGGTGGGGAAAGAACTACAGTCAAGTGGTTAATAGATGAGTATTGATATTGCATTTAAATTCATGGAGGTTGTAGCCGTCAGGTTTTAATGAGAAAGTGTTTTCATTTTATTTTAGAAAACTGAAAAAAAGTACTGCCGATAATATTTTTTCTTCAAAATATATATTTTTCTATAAAGGTTTATTTTTACGTATATATTTCTATAAAAGTCTATTGTTATAATTTCATTGTGTTTTTACCCCAGATTTGGGGTTAACTAATGGCCCATATCTGGCACGTTAATAGATGCCACCACTCCGGGTCAGGGAGTATCTGTGAACAACAACAAAAAGATGTGGTCCTATGCTCCTCAAAACCTCTCAATCAGAGGCCTTGCTGCCAAATGCAGTTTAACGTCATGCCCAGAATCTAGTTTTCTTGAGTATGGGGTCTAATAGACTAAACACTTAGATAAAATAAATAAACGAAACCTCTAGACTAATACGAATTTTGCATCATAGCTGAACATTTTAAAATATAAATTCTATGGTGCAAGAACTATTTACATGACATATTTTTCTGGTATTACAAAGTTAGATGCGAAATTGCTAAAACTATTTCAAATAATCTTGTTAGCATGCTTTTTTATTTTCCTTTCTGTAGGTTTATTTACACTTAGTTCTCTATGAAAGCCTCACCGCAAAACGTTATGAGAGTTCTAACAAAACTATTATACAATATACACAGTGTCATTTAGTTTTATAATAATAATTCAAAGTGAAATATTATGATTGCACGCCATTTACTGCAACAGTAAATTAAAACACACCAGATTTGTTGAAACTATCCGGGTATATAATTGTTTACAAAGGTCTTAAGACCTTTATATATATATAAAGCTGAGTCAAATGACAGGAGTTTAAGTGCTATAGTCATTCTACATATTCCTCAAAAGCACGATGGACACAACATTGTCTTCTTTTAGGTGAAGGGAAGCACAGGTCTATACAGGCTCCAATTTTAAAGGTCACGTTTCATTGTGATACTTTAAACTGGTATTTGCAACAAAACTAAAAATAAAATGTTTCACAGATAATTGATTTGAAAGAAATCCACAACAGTTAAATGGTATATTAACGCAATGCGTGTGATGGATTAATGCCGTGCGCTCACACACACAATTTTAGTTGGGCTACAATCTCTTTTAATATATATATATATATATATATATATATATATATATATATATATATATATAAAGAAGTTGGCTGTTGCAAGATCTTATATCTGACAAAAAGACGATGCACCATCCCACACAAGGAAATTCCTGCCCTTGTTTTCATAAAGTTTCTGCAACCATATTACCCCTTACGTATGGCGTCGTAACTCCACAGACTTCTACCCGTTTGTGAGGTGCAGTAGAGCAAGAGTCTAACAAAACTCCTTTTAACACTTCAGATGAATTAGGAGCTAGAATTAAGCGAGCATTCGCTAATTTGAATATCTTTAGTGTTACAAAGAGTTTTTTTTTCTCCCGATCAAATGCGAACCACAAACAATGATCAAATGTGTTGCAATAAAATGAGTTAGTACCAGATTTATGAGGGTTGTATGTTCTCAGAAAATGTGAGGCAGCCAAAACATTGTTCTTGTCTGCTATTGTGAAGAATTCAGTTGCCAAACATAGTGTCTTTCAGAAGACACACGCTGGACCCAAGGCAGCATTATCTACCCACTCTGCATGAAGAAGGCCTCCGTGTTGAATTTGAGGCTCAGTAGGAAGTTGGATGAACTTTACTATTACAAGTGATCACTCCAAGAACTATGAAGTTGATCGATATATCATCTAAATTTTTCCAATTCTCCATATTGATACCCAATTGTAGTATTGTATCTTTTAACGCGAATTTCCCTGTTTGAAATAATATTTTCAATACGGAAAATCAAATAATAAAATACATTTTTATATTTTCACTGCTAACTTAAACATAATTCAAAATCAACTTTAAAGCTTCGAAATATCACCCTGTGTGTTCGTGTATATATATATATATATATATATATATATATATATATATAATTTGTGGTTACGTGTGAAACAATATCATATGTGAAAGCCTATCTACAGCTATTGTATCCAGCAGAGAAATGCCCAGCGAGAGCGCATATTTAACAAGCTTCCCAGTAGATAATGTGCGCATGGGTATATGTATTTCACTGAGATGATGCAAATATCCTGATTTAGTAAAATGAACAGTTTGACAACAATATTCGATCATTCTCTTGATAGAAATTCCTGTTTTCTATATTTGCTTGTTTGGCGTTCACTGGATATTTGTCCGTTTCTCCCCATGATTATTTTTTTGTGGGGATACTCATATGATCTGCAAGAAAGTTACGCACATTCGCTTTAGTTTTATTTTGTTTGCATATGGACATGTTATAAAAAAAACTGCGCTATTCTAGTTTATTGTTAAAGTGAACACAAATGGGTTCCGGACGTTCATTATACCTTTATTATATTAGAAGTCAATGCAAATATAAATAGATTTTGAATTTGTTATGTTTTAAAATAACCTGCGAACGGCCAGAATGAAAATACTAGGAGTTTCAATTCAATTAAAAATAAAGCAATAACCAAAAAGACAAAAACTAAAAGGAAAAGCAACAATATTGCTGCTTTCAAGTGAATCTATTCATAGAATATTTGCAATCGAAGGCCAATATTTATAATCAGATTTCCAAACATGAATAAGTACTGGTAGTCTGTGTTTTATTAGATCTGCATGGGAAATATTGCTGACAGATTACGACAATCGATAAGTTAAGTGATTTGTTTTCAGGAGTTGCTGGTTCAAGTTGCGGAAGGAATGATGATTTATTGCTGCATTTCAACAACAATTGTGGCACAAGAGGAAAGGGCAAGTGGGGTAAGGCTGGTTAATATTAATTATCCCAAACCTCGGTACTTGTTGTAGGTATGCCTGAAAAAGTCACCAACTTTCCAAAATTTACAGAAAAATGTAGCCAATAAAATCGACTTTTTCTCGTATTAATCCGCCACTCGTATTTTGAAATCAAAACGTTACGCTCTGTAACCCTTTTCCCGTAACAACATTCTTACTTTGTTAATTTGGCCTTATTGACGTTACTTTGTTTATTTTTTAATGGATATATATTTGATTCCTGTTAATTTTTGTCTGGTACGTTTATTATTGTTTATTGAAAACTTTATCAGTCAGACACTTAAATCTAACCAGGACCTATTCCTCTACAAGAAATTTATAGAATTATTTTACTTATTTCATAAGGTTATGTATATTTTGACATATCTTCTAACAATATATCAGCCATCAATAACACGACATCCAAATAAAATAAACAAAAGACTCATCTTCAAATTTTCAATACATATTTTTTAAAACAATGCTGAAAATCAATTTGATTATCAAAGAAGAGAGTTACATTTATCGTTTAACATAATCCTCCCCGTTTATTAACAAGTTTTGTATTTAATAATCATATACGTAAACCTACAAAGGAGAGTAATTCTTTTTCTTTACATATAATCAATGTGCCTTTTCAACTTTTACGTTTATATACAAACTAGCAGTATAGCCCGGCGTTGGTCGGGTGTAATGAAAGCTTTTAAACTAATCCATGGTCCTGGAACTCAAACTCTTTGGACGTTGGCACGAAAGACTAAAAAGCAATAGTTGTTTCCAGTTAAAGCAAAAAAGTAAACTGAAAGAAAAATGAATTGATGTAAGTCAATTTTTTATTTCCTGCTATCGATATCAAATACGTTTTTTCGTCATAAACTGAATTTTGAAGGGTAAATAAGTCCTCTGAGTAAATGATATCATGGCTAAGACTAAGAACTACAATTATACTTACTTAGAGCCAAACCCGAAGCAAAAACTAAAATGAAAGGTCTGAAAAACTGATTTTGATCTTACCTTTTATATATATATATATATATATATATATATATATTATCGATTTTCTGCACTATTGTAAGAACTGCAACTTCTGAATATCGTTTCTTATGTCTTTGTTTATGAGTTTATCAAATTTGATTAAAATCGGACCATTCCTTCTATAACCTGATTTTTTTATTACCGATTTTCGATATTTATCGGGGGTACCTCGACACAAAATCTAGCTAAGAACACTCGCAGACACTTATAGTACAACTGCGTAAATTTTCAGGAAAATCGGTTCAGACGTTTCGGAGTCTATAGGTAACGGATACACACACACACACAGACACACACGCACAGACAAAGTTCCATTTATGAATAGGTTTAGATGTTTATTGGAATGTATAAGTTTACTAGTTGAATTATATATATATATATGATGAATAAGATGATGTAAATAATTGCAACGTTCAAAAGATTAATTTAAACCAGTGCTCAATATAAAAATAGAGAAATGAATATTTAATATTAATTTTTTATGTTAGACCATGTGAAAAAGTACAACCTATTACCGGAGTAGTTTGTAGTTTTTTCATGCAGAAAATCAACTGTCTGTAAATGATTTCCATCTACTCCTCTCATTAGCCTCATCTACTACTAAAATGTTCTGAGTTGCACGGGCAACGCCGAGCTATGAATGCTAGTATATATATATATATATATATATATATATATATATATATATATACGTGCTGAACAGAAATATCGGTTCCGAGGCTATAAAAAGAAAACTTTCATACATCCATTCGGCAGTAAACACCTTCTAAATAATATCCACCACTCTTCTGAAGCCTAACACTTATCTAGCGTCGTTCCATTGATCGGAAGAATTCCTGGCATTCCCTTTTTGGGGGGTGGGGGCGTGGTTAATAAAGAACAGAATCCTAGTCGTGTTTTAATGGATTTCCTCGATGTTTTTAAATCTTTTTTTTTTAAAGTAGAATTGTATTTTGAAGACGAAAATGTCGCAAGAAGTTTTGTAGATGTAGGTATTATTTTTCTCTTATTTCTTGCGGAAAGTATAGCTAATTCCATACGCCGGAAATGGTGTCATTTATGTGGGTAGTGAAGTGGTTCAACAACAAAAACTGAAATCTTTGGCGCTCATCTGTCGAAATCAACAGGAAAATTCACCAACATATATACTTCAGTGAATGACGAAGTAGAAGCTTTTTGTAACGACTTCGGATCACTAATAACGAAGAGTTTAAAGTCTTGAATAGACCTCTCTTTGTATATATGTCAATAGATATATTTTCAAGACATTTCAAAATGCCCTAAAGGCATGGAGAGTGAGATCAATACATAAAGCCTTCTCCTTAAAATGTCCAATAAGAATAATAGTTTCATATGCTTAAATATGGTAAAATTCGTGCAAGTTTTGATCGCACATGTTCGATTCCATTTTGTTTCTGACTGTATTTGACTATATAAAAATGAGAACAGTTTTTCGCATCTGATATTGTCATAATTTATTTCAATACAAATACACATGAAGGTAAAACCAAATTTGGCATGAATCTACTCTAGATTAAACTGAGAGAGAGAGCGTGTGTGTGTGTGTGTGTGTGTGTGTGTGTGGATACACAGAATTTTAATAAAATGTGAATGTGTAGCGAAATTTATAGGTTCAGTAAATGCAAAGTATCTCTTTAGAGATGTGTGTGTGGGTGTATATTCAAAACATATATTGTTAAATATAAGAGACAATGAATGTATATTATATTTAATCATGAGCCATTCTAAACATCGTATTTTGGCTTTAATTTTAGATGAAAATAAAGACAGAAATTGTCCAAAATTTGGATATTTTTCATTATGCTGGTCCTAAGGTTTCGACTCACTTGAATCATCTTCAGAGAGGGTACAGGGACGTTAACAAAGTAATCCACCATCAAAGATCATATTATCTTGAGTTGATATAAAACATTGCTATGCGAACATAACAGTCCCCGAACGTAATTTGTAAGGCGGTTCTATGAGGTAACACCACGTGAGAATCTGAAATGATACAGAACAATATCTAAATGCAATATAATGTGTTGTTACTATATGCATCTGGGATTTTATTTAGTGCGGGTTTCTTTGATTTAACAGAGACGGCTTACAAAATCTGAAGATTCTTTCTACAGTAAAAAGAACTTTCAGGTATTGGTGGCCACCTATATTACATCGAAGCAACCCACACTCAATATAATCAAATTTCAAATTACTTTGCATTTAGACATGGTTACGGTAACATTTCAGTATCTCACATGCTGTGATGTCATAGAACTGCATTACAAATTTCAGACCTGCATCTGCTATTCGGTGACTGTTATCGTCGCATAACAACGTTTTATGCCAACAGAAGACAATAGCATCTTTGATGGTGGATGTCTTTATGTTAACGTCTCTGCAACCTGTCTGAAGATGGCTCATATTAGCTGAAATTTAAGAACCAGCAAAGTCAAACATTACCAACACTTTGGATATTTTTTTCTTTATTTTCGCCTGAAATTACAGCCAAAATACGATGTTTAGAACGGCTCAAGATTAAACATAACAGGCATTCATTGTCTGTTATATTTAACAATATATGTTTAGAAAATTATCTGCTGCTTCGATGCACAAGATTATATATATATAATAACTGGTGTTGAGTATACCCATTTCACTCAGCCATTACATGTTCTTTCAACAAACATATTTACTTTCATGAAAATAAATGCATCATTCAAAATATATAATCAGCCATAATTTCACGATGTATGATGCTGAATATAATTTAGAGAAAAGATACAAAAATATAGACGAATATTTAGAAAAATAAAAAATGCATCGAATTCAAAGGCATCAGGACTTTAGCAATACGAATTACCTATGAAACCTTGAATGCATCAGTCAATATTGGAAAATGTACATGTTACGAGAAAATCTCATAGAGAAGAACAGTAGAATAAAATTTTCATTAATTAACAGAAGATTTCATACTCTCATACTCTTAGCCATATTGGTTAGTTGTTTATTATTTTAAGAATATACACGATGTTGCGCAGAAATTCTCTCTTTTTTAAGACTTAATATCATGCTGTATCATACCATCTAAACCTGATAAACTATAACCAAATCATGTAAAAAGTAATATTCATTAAAAATTTACTACAAACATATAACAGACATTTGCAGGATTTCTTCTGAAAGAATTACTGTATAATTGTCTTGAAGTAAATGTTCTTCAGGAACAAAAAGCTATTTTTCCATGCACGAGTGAATTTCAATTCAAATGATGCTACACCATTTTGCTATGGAGCAATTTTTTTCTAATTTCAGTCTTGAAAATAAGTTTCACAGTGCATTTGGTCACCATCATACACCTGAACACTGTGAGAAATTTCAACATTCGGGAATACAGCTTTCACATTTCCAGAAATTATTTTTCTTTACTGTACAGAGGGAGCCTCACAATTTTTATTAAGGACATTGTAGTGCTTGATATGCTCACATTTATTACAAAGTCATCATAAATTCCGATATTCACTTTCTTTAGTGCATCAGAAGCAATAGTTTTCAATTAACTGAAGAAATAAATGATTTGCAATCTAAAATAAGCCTCCGCACGTTTTGTCCGTTCAAACAGTAGAGCGTCTAGAATAAAGAGGAAAGTTTACCCTTTGAAATTTTCGATTTTACTGAGAAGTACCTTTTTTGCTGATCCATCATATTTATTAAGACGTAACATTTGTTTTCGTTCCTGTTTTTTACCAAATCAGAATAATCTGCATCATGGCCCATTCTGGTTTAAATTCATATTCACTAAATTTGTTCTTAGTTTCCTGAAGATGGGGTTCATAGACTTAAGAAAGTTCCTGACAACAGGAATGTTCATATCCGTTGATTTTCTCTACAGCCTAGTATAGTTTAATTTATAAAAATTAAAAATTGAATTAAAATAAAACTCAAGATTATTATGATAAAAAAGAAAAACTTTACGTAAAACACATTTTATTTGAGGATTTTGAGTATTACATATATTTAAGATATATACAGGCTCCATAATATTCAGAATGTGGTTTAAATTCATAATGTTCTAAATATCAACTGTCATCATAGAAAAAAACAAATAGTTCTTTAATTTCACAGGATACTTTATACATATTCATAACGTATAATGATTTATATATATTTTCGGGTATTATATACACTCATTGAAAGTTCATAAACGTTGTCTTGCAACTTGTAGAAAATTCAAAAAATAAAAATCTGATAAAAATTAACGATGACTTTTTTTTTAATGGAAATTCTTGAAGATTGCCTTTGAAATCTGCAGCGTTGCTATTATGTATCAAAGATCAAAGCAATGCGCTCCGCAAACTGAATGATTTATAATGATTCTTATATAAACAATATTCATTTCTAACAAGAGTTACATAGAAGGATCCAAGCTCATTTAAAAATCCTAACTCAAAAGTAAATAGAAAAAAATTAAATAAATATTTCAAGTGATTGCTATCTAAAACAAACTTAATCCGATAACAGTGTACTGAAAAAGATGCTACTATAGTTTGAGATCTAAATCAATATATCTTTTACCCAAGTAAAGCTAGGAGGTCTATCATGACCTTCCCGCTCATGTGGTCATTATGTCAAGTGAGGTCTAACATGGATATTTATACCTATTTCACATTTTCTAAACACGTACGCTGTCCATATAAAAGTAGCACACGAAGCACCTAAATCAGAATCCTCCTCGTCCTGAACCATTCAACAAATAATTCATTTTTGCAGGAAGATGGGAAAAAATTCCAATAATCAATTCATGTCATTCCTAGAAGATATACAAAGTGTTTATCGGTAAAGATAAATATAGGTATTGTATTTGATAGCGTCTTTCTCTTTACCTCTGTACCATTAATATAGATATTATATTTAATATAGAAAATCCCAGGTTTAAATAAATATTTATATAGTTTGATGCAGCGTTAAATCTGACGCAATAGTTGAAACGCTAGGAAGACCTCACGCTTTAGTATCACCCTGAAAAGAACCCAATATATATATATATATATATATATATATATATATATATATATATATATATATATAGATAGATAATGTTGCAGCAGATGTCACCCAATAGTATTACGAGGAAAATAACCCAAAATGATTTTTAGCTCCATAAAAGATTAATAACTCATTTTAAGTCAACAAATAATTTTTGATATTACAGCTATTCAAAAGTATTTATAGATCCCCAAATATAAACAGAAATATTACAAAGGAAATGGATGATTTTCCTCTCAAAGAAGAAATATTTCAGAAGTTAACCGCTTCATTGTAAAATACCTTAATAAAACAGGGTTTCTAGAATTGTTGGAGATCTTACTGAATTCTTAATTTTGAAGGAAGAAAATGACAGAAAATATAAGCAATAATTCTATACATAAGAAGGCTTACGGCCTATCGCGTTAAATACACCGGTTCTCGCTCGATCATCGAAGTTGAGCCTGGTCAGTACTTAGGTGGGTGACTGCTTGGGTATACCAGGTGCTGTAAGCGTTTAGTTACGGATGTGCGCCGTGGTGCAGTGGATATTTTCTTTTAATAAGCGTTTAACCCCGAGCAAGGCATGTCACTGCTACTACTACGCAGGGGGCTACATAGAGTGAAGAAAGGATGGTTAAATATAGGACATGTCAGAGGGTGGGTGATAGGCGGGTAAGAATACCGAGAATGTTTAAATATAGGAAATGTCAGAGGGTGGATGATAGGCGGGTAAAGATACAGAGAATGAGGGTTGGGTAGATGAGAGTGTTCTGAGAATAATTGGGAGTTAGTGTGATAGGAGGTGTCTATTGACCCTATATTTAAACACCTGGAGATTGCAGCTGTCGGGAAAGCAGACTTGTGGAAGGGAATTCCACAGGCGGGAAGCGCAAGAAAAGAAGCTGTTGGAGTATAATTTATGGTTATATCTTATCTGTTTAACTGTAAAAGGGTGGGACCTAGTTGCTCATCTAGTATCTCGTGTAAATTCGTGCTTAGGCGGCACCAGTGATCTAAGTTCATCGGAGCAGAAGCCATGAAAGTATTTGTAGAAGAGGCACAGGGAAGCACATCACGCCGGTGAGAGAATGAGTGCAGCCGTCTGTCAAGTCAGTATCAACCACGTTACAGATTCTCCTTTGTATTTTGTCAAGAAGCCCAAGGAGAGCAGCAGGGGCACCCGACCAGATATGGCAGCAGATTTCAATACACGGGCGGATGGTAGATTTATAGATGTGCAGGATAGATTCAGTTGGGAAAAACTTCCGGGCCCTGCACAGAGAGCCGACTTTCATAGCGGGAGATTTGGCAATGGATTCGATATGGTCATTTCAATTGAGATCCGCCGAAAATGTAAGGCCAAGGAGGCATAGTTTTACTCTCTTAGAGGCAAGTCTGTCCCATGCTAATTGGAGGTAGATGCGATTGTCTGTGGTGATTAGTTGATAACAGCTTCGTTTTAGAAGCACTGAAATTTACTAGCCATTTCCTACCACAGGCCACTACGGATTGCAGGTCCTTTTCAAGCTCGGCGGCGAGGTTCGCTTTGTCGCCCACACCTAGTTTTTGATCGAGGCGAGATTAGATTGTGGTGTCATCGGCGTACATGCCTACTTGGGATCTAATGGCGTCAGGGAGATCATTAATGTACATCAGAAAGAGCGTGGGACCTAGGATAGAACCTTGAGGGACGCCCGCGTACGTATGGTAGTTTTGGGAGGCGTGCCCATTTAATACTACCTTCAATGTGCGGTTAGAGAGTAATGACTGGAGGAGGTCAAACAGATGTCCAGTTATCCCGTAGCTCTGCAATTTGCATAGGAGGCCAGCGTGCCAGACCCTGTCGAACGCTTTGGAGATATCCAAGGCAACGGTTCGGGCTTCACCATTCTTGTCAAGTGCCCGGTATATGTACTCGGTAATGGTTTTTAGCATATCAGCAGTAGACCTGGTGAAGCGAAACCCGTACTATTTGTCAGAGAGAAGCCTGTGGGCCGTGAGATGCTGAATAACGTCGTCGTTCATAATGGCTTCGAAAACTTTGCCGTAGATCGGAAGGAGACTAATAGGACGGTAATTGGCGGGGTCTGAGGGTTCGCCAGAATTCTTAAATATCGGCTCGGAAAGAGAAATCGGTGAGCTGAGTTCGAATTCCGGTTGAAAACCTTACATTCACTTAAGCATTGGTACCCTTGGGAATGGTATTAATCTGTCGCTTCCCTCCAGTGATGGGTTAAATAACAAGGGTAGGACTTGGGGACGCTGCCCTTAAAAACAACTCATAACGAATCTTGATACTCGAAAAGAAAAAAGTATTAGTAGACACAAAAACTTATATAAAAATCAACAATATGTTGTTGACAGAAAAAGGTATTGCCAGTAATAAATAAATACATAAAAAGTTAGTTGGCAATAAATGACCTGCCGAGGTTGATTTGCCATAAAATCAAAACAACCAACATTCAAAGAGAATAGAATATGTAGCTCAAGACTGAAATAAAAAAACAGTATAGATCCAATTTTATGTCAAAATCTAAGAAAGAATAGATAAACATTCACGGCTTTAAAGAGAAATGACGCGAATAATTTCAGATTGTTTCTATGATTTCTGTTGTTGGCAGATATTTGCTTATCTTTAGCCCTTTGTTCGAGATGATGTCAGTGAAATCAAGTAAGATTCGTGTTGTAGATAATGTGATCATTATTATTTGGTTATTTCAGGAGAAATACAACGAGCAAAAAAAGGACTTCAGCTACTCCTTTGTTAAACTGAACAAAGTATTTGGCATTTTCAGAAGTTCTGGTTGAGAAAGATGTAACTGTTTATATAATGAAGTCTGAGCGATAGAAAATCCAAGTCAGATTAAATTCTGTGTGACATTTTGCATTCATATTTTTAATTGAAAATGTGTTAACCCATACAATCATTTCCCATCAGTACTTTGCGATATCTGTTTTGGTACTCTTGAGATACTTTTGTTAAAACTATGAAAAAGAAATTTACTTGGAAGAAACAGAATGATGCATCTGTGCTCATTGAAATCCGGTAAGAGATCATATTAATAATATTTTAATAATAATAATAATAATTACGAAAAAATACTATTTATTTCTTATGGATTATTCAATATTCAGTTGCAATTCATCCCCAAAATGTAAATCACTAATCCGATCAAAGCTGACAGCATATTTATTAAAAAAGCAAATCTATATCTGCTACCTTATTTCTCTGTTTTGAGTTTCAACGGTAGACATTATTTTTATACTACTCATTTTGTAGATCGTAGGTTTTGATTTAAAAACCTCATTTTACATTATATAAGAAATCAATTTACTGAAAGTTAAATATGTAGAAAGTGTTTTAATCGCTAGAGTATAACAGTAAGTTTAGATTTCACCTTTTTTGGCAAGACTATTATCACATATCGAATTCCAGTTGAATTTCTTTCATTCACATACGCGCAAATACCCTTCAGAAAAGTATTAAACCGTCACTTCCCTCCAGTTATGGGTTAAAGAACAGGACAGATTGGGTTCTATAGCCGTGGCTAGCAACCAGTCTACCGCAGAAAGCAATGGTAACCTACTGCGGGATAACCTTGTGCCCAATCAGTCATGTCTCTTTCGAGAGATGATCGCTCAAGCGTGTATCACGTACGGTACTTAACTAACTGATTATCACATGGGATATTTGAGAAGATTGATAAATAGAAGCAGAACTAAAAATACTAAGTGAAATCGGCTAGACTATAAAAAATAATTAAAAAGTAAGATATAAATTAAAAAATTCAGGTTCGCTCTCCTTCATGCGCATTTATACTCACAGCGTAAACATCACGTTAATACGACAGAAAGCTAAATAACGAAACGTGTCCTATGAAAAAAAGAAAAACGAAAAACGAAAAAAAAAACAAAAACAGACACACACAAATACATTTTGAAGATTTTCTTTTTATTTCGTTAATAGTTGCCCGTTCCATCGCTTAAAAATGTGTTCTTTTCTTGTATGACTCTCCCTGATCTCGTTTTTATGCAACCAACCAAAAATCGCGTTTTCTATCCCAAATTTATTTTGTGGTGTAATGGATAACGGCGCAGAAAGAGAATAGGAGAGGCAAGTTCGAATTCCACTTAAATTCGCTTGTAATTAAAGCTTAAACAAATACCCTCGCGAAAGATATTAATACATCTATTCTCTCTCCAGCTATTGGGAAAATAGCAGTAGTTTTGGGGTTTTATAAATTTGATTGACAACCAGTCTAGCGCAGAAAAAATAGCCACCTACTGTGGGAATATCTTCTGTCTAGTCAGTCATATATCGAAAGAGATATGATCATCAAAGCGTGTTTTATTTGTGCTTGCGCTTAATTGTGTTTCACTTGTTTTCAGTTCATATTTTGCACAAATCTTGCTGTTGTCTAGTGTTTCTATTAACGCCTAAGTATTTCTGTCACTGATTTAGTTAACGGATAATATTTAGTTTTGCCTGAGACGGCGTGATTTTGTACGCAAAGTGAGGCCCGTTGAAGGATTGTCTATTTCATTTCGAGTTTTATTTTAGGCGTTTTTATTTAGTCTATTATTGGAACGCGAACATTGCTTATTTAGTCTATTATTGGGAAGGGATCATTCTTGCGTTAGAATATACGTGAATTGAGAAGTGCAACATTGGGCTACTTTTCACGGCGGATCGGAACGAAAGCTGACCAAGCGTAGCAGGAGTCGTATTCAATCGGACGTGCAAATAATATGAGTCCCAGTGGGAATTGTGTATTCAAAAGCGGTCCGCAGGCGTATCTATACTGAGACCCCGTGGAAGTTTGCATATTTCAGACGCCCTTATTTTGTTCAGAGTCTGAAATTAGTCATGCGCAGATGTTTTGCTGCATCACAGTTCATCAGTACAGTTAGACATATGATTGTTTTTAGCCAGGATTGAAACCCGACTGTACTGACCTCAGTCGGCGATTCTACTTCTGAGCTATCGCAGAAAGCAATGGCAACCTACTGCGGGATAATCTTCTGCCTAGTCAGTTATGTCTCTTGCGAGACATGATCTCCCAGATGTGTATCACGTATGGCACTTACCTGACTGACAGTCTGAAATTAGTCTATCTATTATTGGTGTGTAATCATTCACGTGTTAATGCTCCCATGTTAATGGTTTCCCAGGGATTTTACGTACGGTTCGATAAACGCATGTAGTTTATATAGAATTTAACTTAGTAAATATCCATTCCGTCGCAAAATCCTAGGTAGAAAGATGTAAGCAATCTTCTTATTTGTTTGCAATCATTTGCATTGCATACACTATAATGACGATAAAACATACAGACTAATGGTAATACGTTCTGCTTCACTTTCATTCAAAGCTTATAATATAGCTAATGTATACACTTGCGTAAATTAACTGAAGCAACTGATTTAGTTTCTTTTTAACCTCCGGTCACTTTTACAACTACTGAAGACACAGGGTGCAATCAGTTTGTCTTATGAGCCTCAGATTAGGTCATTTGCAGTGTTATGCAGTAATATGAATTTTTTATGTATTTATGATGAAATTTGCTTGGCCCTGAAAATATTTCCTCAGATTTTAAGACATTATTGTCTCCACAATCGATTAGTAGTCCTACGTTTATATAAAGCCTTCCTTCTACCGAGCGCCCATAGCCCAACGCGGTCGGGTTTCAATCCTGAGTTAAAAGCAATCGGAGTCTAACCGTACTGTTGAGCTGTGATACAGCAAGACTGATCTGTCTGCGGTTGACTATATATATATATATATATATACCACAATTTACAAGAACTGTTAAGAAAAAATCTGGTCGAAAATACAATATTTTTAAAATTACAATATTAAAAGCATTTCAATATTAAAGAAGTATTATATATCAAACAATTATCTTCTGCCATCAACCTTGCATTATTTAATAGTGGAAATGAAGTACTGAATTTAATTTCTATTAAAAAAACGCACACGTGATTTTTCCAGTCACGCGCTTCACGTGAGAGTTTGAAAATACGATTCTTTTTAAAAACACATACTAAATTACGGTACAGTCAAACCATGAAGTAAAATAAAGATATTTTGTGTATATATATATATATATATATATATATATATATATATATATATATACCAGTACTGTCACGCTCATGCAGAGAGATAGTGAGAGAGAGACAATAGCAAGGCAGCCTCCACTTAGTTCATTAAATTCCCATTAGCATGGACCAGACTTGCTCATAGACAATCGCGCCTCTCGCCTCGATCAAAAATCTGGTGTAGGTGACAAGGCGACCCTCGCTGCCGAGATTGAGAAAGACCCCCAATCAGTGGTGGATTAGGGTAAGAAATGGCACGTTAAATTCTTCCAAAACGAAGCTGCTGTCAATTAACCACCACAGACAACCGCACCTCCCTCCCATTAGCATGGACCAGAGAGTAAAACACTACGCCTCCTTGGTCTCACATTTTCAGCTGACCTCAAGTGGAATGACTATATCGAATCCAGTGCTAAATCGGCTGCTATGAATGTCGGCTCTCTGTGAAGGGCCCGGAGGTTTTTTCCGTCTACATCTATCCTGCACATTTATAAATCTACCATCCCCCCGTACATTGAATGCTGTTGCCATATCTGGTGGGGTGCCCCTGCTATTCTCCTTAGGCTTCTCGACAGGGTACAGCGGAGGGTCTGTAATGTGATCGGTACTGACTTGGCAGACCACCTGCAGTCTCTCTCTTACCGGCGCGACGTGGCTTCCCTGTGTATCTTCTATAAATACTTTCATGCCTTCTGCTCCGATGAACTTAGATCACTGCTGCCCTCTAGGCTCGAATTTTGCACGAGATACTAGATTAGCAAATGGATCCCACCCTTTTACAGTGAAACCGATAAAATGCAACCGCAACTTCTACTCCGATAGTTTCTTTTCTCGCACTTCCCGACTGTGGAATTCTCTTCCACATGACTGCTTCCCCGACGGCTACAATCTCCAGGAGTTTAAATGTAAGGTCAATAGACACCTCCTAACACACTAACTTCCATTCTTTCAAACACACTAACTTCTATTCTTTCAAACACTCTTTCCACCCACCCAACTATTTATCACCCCCCTTCTGACATTTCCTATATCTAACCACTCTTCCTATTTACCGCCCCCTATGTAGCCCCAAGCGCAATAGTGGCAGTGGAATGCCTTGCTTGGGGTGAAACGATTAAAAAAAAAACTTTACTACCAGTTATTAAAAATCTTGCCGGGTGTTTTCTCTTTAACAGTACATTATTTTTTTTGCAATAATTATGTCAGCGAGTATTGAAGTCTGTATATCTCTCTCTATATATATATGGTAATATTTTTATTACACGTTTATAATAAAAACATAGTTTACTGCAACATAAGAGCCATTTTGTTTCGGTACTGTTTTAGAACCTCGTCAGGCAGTGACTAATTATCGAGCACTTTAATAATTATAATCACTACAAATAGTGGACTGCAAACGCATCAGTTTCTACTCCTAAGAGATATATATTTTCTCTATTATAATGACAGTTATATATATATATATCCTGTCACGCTCAGAAGTGGGTACTGATTTATTTTTTTCGTGTGTTTTTATGTAAGACACCCCATTGGTGAGAACGTTTTCATCTCACCATGATCAATTTGTCAGGAAGGTGACTTCTTGATGTTATCTGTCTGGAGTAGGTGATCCCAGTGTGCGCCACACTTGAAATGTGCCTGAAAGTTATACATCGGGCGGACCCAAACTTTGTGAGTGAAATTTGGTTGATGGGTTTGAACAGTCGCCGATGGTTGTGCTAGCTCGAAGTCACAAGTCATCGTGACCGAGGGTTTGAGAGTCCAGGCGTTGTTCAGATTGGTGTCCACGCTAGATAACACGCTTTCACTGAGAAACTGTAACTAAGGTCCGTTCAGCATAGTTGCAATATAAAACACAGTTAGAATCTCTGGGTGTTGAACAAACACAAGTGTGCCTGAACAGGCGTCTACGATGAGGATTAGTTAACTACCCTGGTAGACGAGTATCCTCGTGTAAGTGGGGCCAGCTTTTATATATATACTATAAATATTTTTAATTTTTACTGCCTAGGCCCGCTCGTGTAATTATTATTCTTAATACAAGCAATTATACGTACGGAAAAAGTATTTTTTTATAATTTCAGTACTCAATTTTAAATACATAAAACAATTCATCATAATTATCATTTTTCCGCATGACAGTATTTCTATATATTCATTTGATATTGCGCAAACACGAATCCTAATCTATTTCTATATAAATATTCATACACATCATTTTTTTTTCATTCTGACGTTCACGGAGACGTATGTACATACGTAAGAATTGAATATTTCTACAGAATGATTTGTGGGAGTGAGTGAGTGAATTAGAGAGACAGCGTCCGCATATGAAAAAGCAAGTTATTAGAAGAATGAATATATATAAAGAAAACTATTTCGTTTTAGAACATGAAAAATAACTATACAGTTATATTTGCTAATCTGTTAAACTCTTGTCTTTTTGTTGTTGTTGTTTTTACAGCGCATTTGTCTGAAAGTCAAATAAGCCACTGTCCTATTAATCATTGGTCCTTATATGAGAATGGCTACGATAAATATAATGGAATTCATAGTTTTTATCGGTTGAGAGGCTGTTGAATTGTTTAAATATTTCCGTCAAACAGTAGTAGGCTGAAAATCATATTTGTTAAAAAACAAACAAAAACAAATTCCATTATTCGACAACAACTCTCGAAATATTGTTTTGCTAAAGTCAGGTAATGTCTCATGATTACCGATTGTATCCAATTATATGTAACGTTATTTAAACAGTAAAAATTTAGACTTTCATGTCTTAGGCAAGTTTAAACATTAAAAGAAAAAAATGAATAATTTGATGAGTAGCAATTACTGATAATTCTATAGAAAATACTTACGTGATGCGTCTACGTACATCATTGCATACATAAATTGTGAGGTGTGAGGCATTGGGATTTATCGACGTAGTGCGAGGGAAACAAAGATATTTCTTGATTTTTGCAACAGTATTTTAGAAAACATCTAATAGAAATATACACATATCAGAGTAGATGAACAAATAATATAAGCACAGATGGAAGTATATATTTATTAAGCATAGGATAGCCAAAGACTAGGTTATTTTAGCTAATATAGAAACAATGCTAATATGTCGGAGTCTCATTTTCAAAATCAGTGCTTACGTCTCGGTACCAGGCAGACGACCAAGACTTGGAACAATATGTACCTGATTATTTTTTTTACCTTCCACACGATAGAAGGAACAAAGTTCTATAATATATCCTAAAACAAAGGGAAAGGAAATGGATTCATACCTTTCCCAAGGAGAATTGTGTGTAAGTGAATATTATCTGACTGAAATTCGAAAACGGCTCTCCAATGTGTTATTCCAAACTACCATCCATAACAACACACGGATATCTAATAAAACAATTTCTAAAGCTGAATGAAAGTACATAAAATAAGATATATATATAAGTTTATAATAAGATCATAGTTTATTGCAACACAAGAGCCATTGTGTTTCGGTATTATAAGTACTAATAATATAGTGCCGAAACCCATCAATTTGTACTACTTTTAAGATGTATATAACCTATCTGTTTAGCTGTCGTTGCCCAGGATTTTTAGTGGTTATGTTCAAAGGATAAGTTCAAGCGCTTATTCAAAAAGCTACTGTATGAGGTTTCTGTGACGCGTAAGGTAAAGAAAATTCGAAGTCAATATTGGTCTCTGTTGTATTTGCAAATCTGGTGTCATGCTTAGTCAATTTCGCCTAGAAAACGAGAAGGATGTATGTACAATTGGTAAAACGTGGGCTGGCTTTATGGTCTCCTGTAATTTGATGCGATGATATTGGGAAGATGCTGTTCCTTCATCGTCGGAGGGTTTGGCTTGTAGATTTTTTATGTAATAGAAGTGACAAAAACTGACATTTTTGATTGCATTTGATCTAGCAGTGACTCGATTTTGTTGAGTTTGAGTGAAGCGTCTTAGAGAATTGCATAAAAGACCACCAGAAATTATGTTTGTCGATGGCTTTTGACAAAATCTGTGCACTGATTCGAAAACCTTTTTTGTACATCAAAGTTTCGGAACTTGATATACAAGTTATCTGAGTTTAGTTGAATTCGCATAAGGCGTTTTGGAGGAGAAGAGTTCTTAATTTCTAAGCCTTTCGATGATTTCTGCTGTATCCTCTAAATTGATGCGAAAAGATTTGCATACATCAAAAGTTAATGTCATGATTGACAAGTGACCCAATTTTGGTTGAAATATCAATAAGCTTCCTTTCAAAATGTTGTGCATTTATTAATGAAATATTCAAGCGTTACTATTTCTGTTTGAAAATTACATGTATTTGCGATTAGGAATGCCTTAAATTTAATCATTTTCTTCAGTTGACATAATATTTATTTTTCATAAACTGTAGATCTTATAAAAATCGTAATAGATGTTACGAGGGTCATTCAATAAATAAGGCGAATTTATCCGTATAAGGACTTCAAACACCAATAGAAACTTACTTTTAAAAAGAAATTCCATTACTTCTTTTCCAAAGGGATTTAATTTTTTTGCAAGATTTAAAACATTTTAAGAGTTTTGGAGATTAACAAAGATGGCCGACCAGGAAGCATGCTCTAGGATTGAACAGAGGTCAGTTATCAAGATTTTGGTTGCTGAAGTGTGCAAACCAGTTTAAATTCATAGAAGAATCTCAACTGTGTATGGTGCCACATGTTTCAGCAGAAAATGTCTACAAGTGAGTTAAATTGTTTAAAGGAGGACGGAGCAGTGTTGAGGATGAAGACAGGCCTGGGATGCTTACAGAAGTGACGTCTTCTGAGGGGATCGAATCAGTCAATGACCTCATTCTGTCTGATAGAGGAGTGACAGTGCAAGGAATTTGAACCTATCTTTTGGGACAGCACACAAAATTGCCCATGATGACCTTGCCTACTCGAAGGTCATCAGCCGCTGGGTGCCAAAGATGCTTACTGCAGAGCGCAAACAGAAGAGGGTCGAGTTGTCCTAGCAGTGTCTATCCCTCTTAAAGTCCAAACCTTGCCCCTTCAAACTTTCACCTGTTTGGTCCCTTGAAAGCCTTCACGAGAGGCATGAGGTTTGAAAGTGACGATGAAGTCAAAAGTGCTGTGAGCGATTGGTTGAGACACCAGTCCAAAGATTTTTACGCTGAGGGAATACTGAAGCTTGTTCACAGATGTAAATGTGTGTAACTGCTGGGAGACTACGTTGAAAAGTTAAAAAAAAAGTAAGATTCCATCTGTATTAGAAGTCCTTATAGCGAAAAATTCACCTTATTTGTGAATGACCCTCGTATCAAAAGGAAAAATGCTTTTTTTCTTTTAATATCTAACGCATTGGAATAATTAACTTTTATACGCCATCTTGAACAATACGCAAAAAAAGCTATCTATACAAAATCAAAGACGGCATCACAAAGTATCTCCTTATGTTTTCCTGTTCTTTATGTTTCTGTAAATATTTTATGAGAAGGGTTCTTATGAATGCATGTGTTATTCGGTCTATTCAACATATTATTCTCGCTACGTGTTTGTTTGCCAAAACTAGAAAACGTATTAATACAATACTCTCAATAAAAAATACGAAAAAATGATTTGCGAAAACCTTTTTTATTACTTAACCTTTCAACAAAACAACAAGACTATGTAATAAAAACATTATAACAAACTTTACTATGCACTCTCGATCTGTTTAATATAAGTTATTTTCTTGCCTTATGTCTTAAAGAATTTGCGATAAAGTCACTACAGATATATTATATATATATATATATATATATATATATATATATATATATATATATATATATATAGCATGGGACAGGCTAGCCTCCCAGAGAGTAAAATACTACGCCTCCTTGGCCTTACACTCTCGGCGGACCTCAAATGGAATGACTATATTGAATCCATTGCCAAATCTGCTGCTATGAAAGTCGGCTCTCTGTGCAGGGCCCGGAAATTTTTCCCACCTGAAACTATTCTGCACATATACAAATCTACCATCCGCCCGTGTATTGAATATTGCTGCCATATCTGGTCGGGTGCCCCTGCTGCTCTCCTTGGGCTTCTTGACAAAATACAAAGGAGGATCTGTAACGTGGTTGATACTGACTTGGCAGACCGGCTGCAGCCGCTCTCACACCGGCGTGATGTAGCTTCCCTGTGCCTCTTCTACAAGTACTTTCATGGCTTCTGCTCCGATGAGCTTAGATCACTGGTGCCGCCCAAGCACGAATTTACACGAGATACTAGATTAGCAACTAGGTCCCACCCTCTTACAGTTAAACAAATAAGATGTAACCGTAAATTCTACTCCAACAGCTTCTTTTCTCGCGCTTCCCGCCTGTGGAACTCCCTTCCACAAGTCTGCTTTCCCGACAGTTACAATCTCCAGGTGTTTAAATGTAGGGTCAATAGACACCTCCTATCACACTAACTCCCAACTATTCTCACAACACTCTCATCTACCCAACCCTCATTCTCGGTATCCTCACCCACCTATCACCCACCCTCTATTATTTCCTATATTTAACCAGCCTTTCTCCACTCTACGTAGCCCCCTGCACAGTAGTGGCAGTGACATGCCTTGCTCGGGGTGAAACGCTTATAAAAAAAATAAAAAATAAAAAAAATAAGTCATCTACATTCAAGACTGTTACGCTCTATCACAGCACCACAGTGAGGCTAGGTACATCTACTTGCTTTTGGCGTGGATCGAAACTCGATCAATTTGGTGTCTGTACGAGTCGCTATCTCCTGAGCCATAGGCGCATGGAATCAGAGAAGGGTGATTTTAACGTGTTGTATATAATCAGTGTATACTAAATTCATTCCTAAAGGGTAATGCGTATATCGCAAAAGTGGAAACTGTTTTCAAAATTTCCTTCTCTAGAGAGCTCAATCGTAATGATAGTATATATACATATATATTAGAAATTTGCAGCCTAAGCCAAACTAATACTAATGAAGCAATTTATATGAAGAGAAGAGAACCTGGTAGTAAGTAAAAGAAAATATGATATATAACCACTGAGCATTAACACATCAATATAGATTTGTTAATGAAAGTATCCACGTGTTTGGATTCTACAAAATTGCAGATCCTTGAAACGAAAAAAACTATAATGAATCGGTTATATCGAAGGAATATCTAATATTCTGACAATGTAATGAATCGGATAAACAAATAAATAGAGCTTATTTGAACATTTGCCACGGAATTAGAGATATCCTGAAAAGTTTGTAATATTGTGGCTGTTGAATTCATCCGTAAACCACGAAGATGTCTTGAACTCTATGAAAACTGGAAAGTGTGTACTAAAAGATCCAGAGTATATATGAAAAGAGTTCTTTCACTGGTGATAGGCATATTTTATAGCTTCTCTTATAATTAATTGTATATATTATCTCTACTTGATATTTTAAATTAAGTTGAGAATTAAAAGCGAATGGAAGATCTCAATGTAACTAAATAAAAATTAGAAACTGCTTAATTCCTACGATGAACTTAGATTAAATTAGGTTTCTATGGTATTGATAATCACATGCCTATTTTTATCAACCAAATTGTTAGATGTAAGCAGGGTGATTAATTTCCAAGCCTGATCATCTTTATCAGTTACATATTTGAGCACTTAACTCAGAGGGATACCCATTCTTATAAAGGAGGCTTTGTATATCTTTACAGAAAAAAATATATTTCAAGAAATGTTATCTAAATGAATGATTTAAAACTAAGCATAATTTGAAAGACTATCAAATAAAAAACAATTTCACGATTAACAAGACACTGTTTCCATGCTAAATAGAGTTAAATGAAACTGGCAAGTATTGATTACTTTGGAGTTCATAAAAGAGACTGTTCAGGTCAGCTACGTGAGAGACCAACACGAGCAGAGAACAATTCAAATCTACAGTTTCTCTTCTAATATATCCCACACTCAGCAGGATTATTTAGAAACAGAAATTGGTTTGCTTGAAATCCAAGCTTTCTGGAACTGCCTTGTGATTAACTGAATAGGAAGTGCATGAGGACGTCCTCTTCGCAGTGTATGTGTCACATGTATCTTAGCTGAAAACATTTGAAATATGGATTTAAGCTTGATTAATCGATTTTTACAATCGGTCAACATTTGATCGTTATTTAATGCTGCGACATATTTTAAATTGGAGACTTTTCTTTACAATAATGTATTAATTTTTAATAAAAGTTTCATACGCAAGTCCAAATTTTCATCTACAGCTATGGGTGGAATGTAGTTTGCACGTATGTAGAACATTTACTATGGAAATATAGACGTTCCGATAGGCTTGTAAGGACTGGTTTATTAAGAGTCACCAGGGTTGAATGTAATTCTTCAATTCAGGATTGTTGAGCAAATTTTGTCTGTGATTTTGAAATACGGTAGGGATAAAGAAATCGTGTAGAAGGTGTCGATCATGCCCGGTACAAGGCCACTTCTAAACTTAGCCGACAGTTCCAGCATTTAAAGATATCATCAAGTTGTTAAAAAATATGAGGAATTTTGTTAATAGAACTGGGTACTACATTTTTTTTTGTGCAAAGAAAAACGTTTCTTCAGAAAATGCATGTAGTTTTGAAGTTAAAATTAACCAAACAGAAATGTTGGTATTAAAAATGTTCACAGAAGTTTAGGGTTCATGGTTGTATAGTAGCAGAATGTAAAGTCTTATGTTCCTTCCTCTTTTTGGATAAGTTGGCGACATAGTGAGAGAGAAGGTAAAACAAATAAAGAGATTTTACTTAGTACGTCCTGTTGTTGTTCTATTTGGTAGTGTGGAGTGATAAAGAAGAAAAGAAAATTAGAGGAATAGGTCGGCGGGGCGTGGTCGAGTCAGCTTGAAGTTTCTTCCTTATATTTTATGATGCCGCTCCTATTCTAACTGAATTTGAAATTTCTTTTGTTCCACTGCCATGAGGTCCGTCAGCTAACAGCTTCCATGCTGGACTCATTTTGACCGATCAGCGAAAGTGGTTTAAATAGGGGAGCTTCTCATTGTTCCGGCTCCTGAAGGCATTTTCTTCTTTAGGTGTGAAAAACGTCTGACTGACTTCATATATGAATTCACTATTTGCCATCTAATTAGGATCCAGAAGTTTGCTTTTCGGACTGACTTGTAAAATTTGCCTTGGTTTGGATTTTTCCAAAATATTTTTAGTCGTTTTGATCCCATTTTGTGGGTGTGCGATTTTAATTTGTGTGTCTTAGTTAAATGATGGATGATGTAGGATTTGTATTCTATAATGGATTACTGAATACGAAAAGCTAATATTTATCTACAAATTTTATCCTATATTTAATGTGTAGAAGATTATACACTTTTATATAACTTTGAAAATGTATAGCTGGAATATTATTAGAGTTCAAGTCTTAAGAATATTTCATACTTTCAGTTAAGCTGGAAATGTTATTTACGGTGCTTAATAAAAGATTGATAAATTATGTCCTGTATTTTTCAAGAATAGCATCATCTTGGTGTTATATTCACAAAGATAAATCAACATTTAAGATATCTGTGATGTTTGCAAATGAATGTTCCATGAGATTATTCATGGAATTCAAAAATCTACCTAAAGAGAACTTTAAAAATAAGGTAATAATTTAGTCTCTTGTTTGTATGAAAAATTTTGGTAGGACTTGTAATATTTGAGAAACATTAAATTATCGATTAATCACATCAAATTTTCGAATTTGAATTTGGCTCGAATTTGATTTTAATTTGACCTGGCTCTCCGATTCTTCACTCCAAGCCGCGATTGATTACATTAATTACAAGTCGGTTTCCTTATTTTCATACTACTATCTAACTTTAGTAATAAAATGAAAAAGTTATCGCACGGATTTCTTTTCATTTCCGTGAAATGAAATGACTTCGGAAAAATACAGTGGAATGATTGCCTTCTTCGATGTCACAGATTCAAAATAGGATTCAAGGCTGACAGCCACCTTAGGCTGTAGAAATCAGTCTACCCAGATATTTAACCTATGAAGTTGCGAGTGAACGAATATAATATTCGAGACAATTAGAATCAGAAAATTCTGAGAGATTAAACTATTTTTAAAGCCATATCTATTCATGGCAAAAGCAATCATAGCATGCTATGTATTACGGTAACTGTGATATTGGGACCTCATAGGGTTAATCTAACAAAAAACGAAAGTAAGAAAAAGCTATATAGCTTAGTCGATCGAGAAACCACCAAAAAACAACCAGCCTGATTCAATCTGATAAAGAAAGATTAATGTCTGAAAAATCCCCTTTACGCATTCTGAAAGATTGGATTTGTCACAGGGAAACTGCGCCTACTCTTGGAGTCTGCTGATTCTGGATTTTGATAAAGTGAGAGGAAGAAATTAACACCACAGATATAGTGTAATGGTGCGAGATGCGACGTAAAGGAAGTTGAAGTTAAGGGGTTGCTTGATTCCTCTTACCGCTCTCAAATGTGCTGTGTAACCCCTAAATTTGGAAAATAAAGAAGAAACATTTTGAAAATATGGGATTTTATAAAACCGTTGATTCTAAGGGTGGAATACAACTGAAACCTTGACCCTCGTTAGCCTCCTCACACTTGCCGGGCGCATGACTCCATATAAGCTTTATGTTTTAGCAATTTGCAGAGTCTCCACATTACTGCTACTGGTATCCACATCGTTCACGGAAACCTCCCGGTGCAGACATTGTGCCAGAATCTAACAGTTTAATTGCTAATTAATTCAAGAATGTTTTCCCATTGTCATTTGATTATAATAGTAAGCTTGGAAATTTAAAATTCTTACATTCAATAAACCATTTAAACCAAATTCTTACATATTTACCCCAAGTTCATTCTTTATTCCAAAAAATAATTTTTTGCCTAACTCCTAGTCGTTAACCTGGCATTCGCTCCAGTTTACTTCTCCAGTTATCTTCTGACTGTCTCATATCAATAAAAACGTGACAAAAGAATGAAGGGTCGTGAAGCTTGATCAAGTCGAACCGTGCTCGTTAACACAGCACCAGGAGCAGCACACCAGCGATGCGTTAACAAGTGAGGAGTCAGCTAGTTGATAGCCACGGTTTCCTGATAGAATCCAATGACAAACGTAGTCTGAAGGAACCAGCAAGCCATAAAAAGGGAAAGAAGAATTACAAACTAACATTCAAACTTGTAAAAGTATGCTTTAGATAGATTATCGGCCGTTTTGAATTCACGGCTGTGAAACATGCTACGCTGATACTTAACCTATATATGGGGTATAATTGGATTCAGAATTTTCCAATATATATAAATGTGAAAGGGAGATTTGCCAACTATCGCGGAATTTTAAAGTGTTTCTCCTAGTCAACATTCCGCTAAGTTAGCTGAAAAATATAGAGAAAAGAAAGAGAAACAAAATAATTTTGTGTATCCTTTTTTTTAGCTTTATTGCAGGAATGCTAAAAAGAATATTAAAATAAATGAGATTTTTCTGTCAATAGAACTTTTTTATGCACAACATTTAAAACTTACTGACTAATAAATTTATGTATATGATACCGAATGTTCATTAATAGCTTTTTTGTGTGACATATATTAGCGTGTAAGTGCGGGAACAACTTGCTCATCTTTAGTGAAAAACCGTTTAATATCGCGATGTGAAATTTTTATATTATTCGTTAATTGCTGTGTGAGTGGGTGTATGGATATACTGAAAGATACCGATCAAATTTGCAAGATATAGTTCACTGTCTGGTGTGAGTCATTTAGAGCCCGCTTCACAGATCTCTAGTGGATAAAGCTCAGGTGAATTTTTTCTCTTTTTTTTATAACGGACGAGCAATTTTGAATGTTCCTAAAATAAGTTTTTATTATTTCACAATTTTTATTGACACTATTAGAACTAAAATGCGGAACCTATATGCAATTTCTAGAAATGTATACATTTAGCTAGATTCTCCACCGTAGTCCAACACGAACGAATGTGAAATTTTCAAATTAAAAACAATATTCCTGTAATTTATTTTTTACAATTTATATAACTAATACATGCAGATACGATTTTTTTTTTACATAGTTGTATTTTCTTAAGTATTAAAGCAAAGAGAATGTATATTTTTTCACTCAAACTATTTTTCCTGCTGCTTACGACACACGCTGTAATCTTTATTTTATTTTGTAAAATATATTCCCCGAAGCCTATAATGACGGTATTCCGGTTTATAAGTTATCACGAAAAAAAGCTATCCCTATTTGCAGTTTGGCAGGAAATAGCAATTTTGAACATAAATTGATTTTGGGCTATATCTGGTCAACACTGCATTACCTGCAAAACAGCACATATAATGGAAGCAATATAGAAGAGGAAGTAGACAATATTGATATTTTTAAATTATTATTTTAAGAAAAATAAAAGTAAATCATGTTCATTTTCCATGTTTTTAAATCTTTGCCCATAAAAATCATTTGATTGGTTATGCTTTCTTAATAATGGTTTTGTGTAATTTTCACAACATTAATCATTCAATAGATTGGAAATCCTGTACATTGAATAAAGAGATAAATGCAAATTAATTTTCCGTGCTTCATTTCAATTCGTTGCTAGGGTCCAGTCTTTTTCATTTACTTTTCTGTAAAAACAGTAGTGTTTTTGTTATGTTTTTAATTATGCTTAAAATGTGAAAGTATATTCGATATGTTTTTTTGTTGTATCTATATCTTATTACTAGTGTTATATGCAGCTATCGTAGCGCAATATTCAAATAATTTTATAACCAGCCCATGCGCTCTGTCTGGGGTTTCGGTAATGAATGAATGAAATAGAAGTTAGAGAAATCGCGCTGACTTAACATTGAAATTTGTGTACCCCTGTCAAATATTTATTAACTTTTCATCTAATTCATAAATATGCTTACTGTAAACGTTTACTTATTTTTGTGCGCGTGAGGATCATTTAAAAGTACAGTTTAAGAGGATATGATGATGTGGCGGATAAGAAATTTAGAATTAAAATCAACTTTCTTCTTCTTCACTTTTACAAAAATTCACAATGACGCGTGAAATCCTGGTTTTTCCCTAAATAGAAAAAACGAATGACCATGTGCTTAAAGAAAAGTCAAAACCGGAAGTAGATGTTAAATTTATATTCTGACCAATTGAAGCGATTTACAAGACCCAGAAAACTTAGCGATCCATTGCGAAATACTAAAGGACTATATAAATGACATCGATCAGCGTCAGTGAGAGTCAGACATTGATGGAGGAAAGCCGATAAGCTAGATTGTAAGAAGGCAGAAGCTACAAGTCACGCGGACATTGATCGAGTCGCACACTGTTCTCTTTCTCGTGTGCTGATTTATTTTACTTCTCCATTCAAAGACATTCTTACCTAACAAACATTTCAGAGGAAATAAATTAGAGTTTAAACAGAGCCTCATAATTATTGAAGCGTTTCTTGATAAATTAAAATATTTTGAAAGTATCAGAATTATAGAAAATTTGTATTTACTGATGGCTGAAAATTTCATAGGTTGATTTTGAAGAAAAAATTCTAGAGCAGAGAAATTCTACATTCATTAATTTGTTCTCTATTAATAACAGCATTATTTTTTGTTGCTTTTCCTTTCTTTATGAAGGAGGGTTATGTTGAAAAAATAAACAATTGCAACAATTTCATGAGTGTACATTCATCCCCCATTACTTTTTAAAGGGCTATCATAAATCAAACTAGATATAGAGTGTTGAAAGTATTTTTTTAGAAGAAAGAATTACAAGCGCGCGGTTCATGAGGGCTTGGAATTTACGCTACTTTTGTCAAAAGCAAACAAAATTAAATTACTACATAACACTCAAAACACAAGTTAAAAATCACCAACAGAGACAAAAAAAACATTTGAAAATAGCAACATAAGTGGCCGAAAGCTCTAGGGACAATAAAAATTGTGGACAAATTTTATATTTGTTATTTTCTACCAAACAGAAAAATATTATGGACAAAATATATATTCCACATTTCCTACCAAACAGAAACATGTTAGGATGTTAGAAAACCTATTTCAAATTACTTAAAACTTTCTTGTCGGCAGTATTGGACTATATATATATATATATATATATATATATATATATATATATATATATATATATGAACCAATAAGGAGAAAGTATTTTGAAAACATAATAGCATTACAAGTATAAACACTCTCTTAAGACATTACATAACCATCTTTCCAGAGAATCATTCTTAATGAATCTAACTTATATGTACCAATACATAATGAAACACCTATTACATCTTCAATGAAAAATTCCAACGAAAACAAATTTATCACATTTAGTTGCACTTTATTAATCCACACAGAAGTGACAACATAATTTTTACGTGCGTGCGCACACATACACGTAAATACAAAATACAAAGTCATCACCTCTGGCCACACTTCAATGATTTGTTCAGTACTGGAATATAAGGAATCTTCCTCATACACACATACACTTATATTGATTAAAGTTTCAGTCTAACATACACCTAGACGGATAAGCGTTTCAACATAAACACACACTATTACATACTTTACAGTACCAAATATTTTCACATATTTCAAAATTATCCATTGCTTGAATGCACGTGACTCGTTATTGGCCAGAAACAAATTATACAAGTAAACAGTTGTATTAAAATGTGCCCAATACAAATTGAAAGAGAAATAATGCATTTAGCATGCAGAACATTTAAATATTAAAATCAAGGTAATCAGCTGATTACGTTACCGTATCACTTATATGTGTCTCACGGAAACCTTTCGATATGATCAGGCGTTATAGACTGATTTTCTAACTCTTTAGAATCATTATATATATATATATATATATATATATATATAGATAGATAGATAGATAGATAGAGAGAGAGAGAGAGAGAGAGAGAGAGAGAGCTACTTTTCTTTATTATAATTTTGTATCTTATAAATTTGATGTATTATCGGTGTAGTAATGGTTAGCGGTTCGGATTTAGGTATAGACAGTCGGGTGTGAATTCCAGTCGTGTTCATTATAATCTTCTTCATTTACCTGGAATAGCTATGAATCAATGTTTTTCTATCATATGCTAAAATGGCCTTAAGTGGCAAATGGTCAAGGAGAAAGTTAAATTGAAATCATACGGAGGAACTTTTGTTGAATTTGTAGCATACTGTGCTTCAGATCTCTGCATTCAGGCTTTTCAAACTCTGTGGTTGGTTCTGAACAAGCCTTCAGCATTATAATCAAATAATATGTGCCGGTAATCTGCTTGTTGGTTCCAAGAATTCAGCTGCTTGAACCCCCACCCACCGAAAACTACGAGAGTGACAAATATACATTAAAACGAACCAAAAATGTTTTAAATAATTTGCTCTTTATTTCAAATTTTCAACCGAGTTGATTCAAATTATTCTAAAATTTGAAACGTTATAATTTAAAGAAAAATCATATTTTGTCTGTTCTCTTTACTTGAATGTGTACGTATTAATACTTGCTTCAAACTATGTGTTTTAGTGTGTGCGTACGCGCGTGAACAATATGTCATTGTAGCGCATTTTTTAAAACATTCTGTCAAATTTTCAAATATTTCGATTTGTTTAAAGCTGGGTAATCAGATTATTTTCCTCTTCAAAACTATTTCTCCTCTTCGTGATTTGAAACTTCCAAAAAATTGGATTAGGATATTTTCAGTCAACTTAGTATTTGTTGTGACTTCGTCACCAAGTGTGGCGGAGATTTACCCCGCCGAAGCAAGAGAAGGCGGTTTTGTCTGCACATGCGTTTGTAGACGTCATGGAACCGCGAGGCGAGCTCTTGCAAGGCAGTTTTTGGAATGACACAGCCCATGCGTTATTGGCGAAAGCGAGGCTTTCGCATGCGAGAAATTTTGGTTTCTTGCTCGAGATCAAAACACATAAAAAGAGCCAAATTCTGTTTCGGAGTCAGTTTGATATTGGCAATTCCTGAAGGCTACACCGGTGTTCGGGGGACAGCGTTTTGTTTACGGTACGCGGGGAACGGAGTCCCGAGTAAAGCAGTGTTCCGTGTTCTACGTGGAGCAGCTGGAATGACGGATCCAAGCAGCCATATATTCCTCAACCAACTACACTGCAAGAAACAAATGCTACACAAAGTTATTGTTGTCTGTCGGAACCAGAAATAACGACAGAAAGATAGAATAGTGTTAAATAAATATATTCTGAAAACAGTAGTACAAATATATAACAATGAACGAATATTAGCGCTGCCGCCAAGTTATGCTGGAACAGATTCCATTCTCTCCCTCTGCCTGCCTTACTCTGTTTATATATATATATATATATGTATGTATATATATATATATATATATATATATATATATATATATATATATATATATACCAGTAAAGAAGATTCAAGTTTTTATGATTTTGAGATCTCTGTCATTTTATTTCAAAAAGTGCTCAATACAATTATTATTGTAGGACATAATATAATTATAAATCAACAATAGATTGCGACACGGAAAGTCTGTTTCGAGATATTCATCTTTTCTTCAGGCAATGTTTGGGGTTAGTTGTTAAAAAAGATATTTTACAATTAACACCAAACATATATATATATATATATATATATATATATATATATATATATTGGAATAGTTCATGCGTCATATTCATACGTCCCTATAACAGTATTTACTCTATTTAAATGCATCCTAAATTTCTAATTATTTGAAAATTAAAACTACGGATGAAAGAACAAGGAGCATATTTTAGTATATTGAAAGGCGATGTTTTCATATCAAAGAACGACATTTTATTATACCTTGCGTAAGAGATACATTGTAAGCTCATACATACTTAGAAATTATCAGTTTTACAGTTTCTGTTTGCTAAAGTTTGTTAAGCTTTAGCACCTAATTATCAAACATCAGGCAATTTAGTTTAAGACTCAACTCAGAATTAATGGCGATTTTTGCTAATGCAATTTCCCTTCCTTTCTGCGAATGATATTTTTTAAAGAAAATTGTGACTTATTTCATTCTAAACAAGTCTGCCTAGCGTTAGTGTTAGAAATTAAATGCATTAGTACACAGTAGATAAATTAAAACTACAACAATTTATGTTATTATTGTGCTAGCGATGCAAGCTGTAAAAAAATCATAAGAAATCCTTAACGGTATTCACATGTGCATGAAATATACATTTTCCTCTTTTCGTAATTTATTTCATTTAACTAAAAATATTTGAAGAGCGATTTTTCGTTTTTAATCTGAAACTCTGCACAAATGTTTAAAAACATCTAGATAAAATCAAAAATCAAAATACATGTAAGCTTAGGAACTTACATTTTTTCCTTCATGTACATTAATATATGTTTTATGTTGATTCATGTGTTTGGAAATTTTTTGTACTTAGATTTTAATGCTTAATTCAGAGCAATGTGGTGGTAGCTTTTATTGATTTGTTGGTTGTGTTAGGTGAGGTTTTTCTTATTTGTAATATTTTACAAACTAAAACTAAAAACACCGTCACAATATTTTTGAAACAAGAAATATGAAAAGTAAATATTCAAGCGTTTGACCATTAAAATTATAATATATTATTGGCTAAAAATTTAAGGTTAAAACAAGTAAAATATTAATCTAGTCATATAATTATATCTTTGAAAATACATATATTTTATACACAGCAGTAAAGTTGTAATATGAAAAACTGGAATTCTTCTTAATACAACATGCAAATACTGTTTTATTATTAGAGACATTGTCTTTTTCTCATGAATACATTTATGAAAACCTCTATATGAATCCACAATATAATGATTATTTAATATAATCATTATATATTAATTGAAATTGAGCAATTAGAAATTCCGATAAAGAAAACATTGAATATTTTCTGATTGAACAGTGTTACTATCACTTGGATTTCATAAAAAGTAATTTTTAAGGAAATTATGATTCTTAAACTTATTACTAAATCACTTACGGCCTCATCAATGTTGAAGCACCGGTTTTGAAACGATCACCGAAGTTAAGTAATAACAAGCGTAGTCAGTAACTAGTTGGCTAACAGCTTAGGAAAACATACATATATTTTATACATAGCAGTAAAGTTGTAATATGAAAAACTGGAATTCTTCTTAATACAACATGCAAATACTGTTTTATAATTAGAGACATTGTCTTTTTCTCATGAACATATTTATGAAAACCTCTATATGAATCCACAATATAATGATTATTTAATATAATCATTATATATTAATTGAAATTGAGCAATTAGAAATTCCGATAAAGAAAACATTGAATATTTTCTGATTGAACAGTGTTACTATCACTTGGATTTCATAAAAAGTAATTTTAAGGAAATTATGATTCTTAAACTTATTGCTAAATCACTTACGGCCTCATCAATGTTGAAGCACCGGTTTTGAAACGATCACCGAAGTTAAGTAATAACAAGCGTAGTCAGTAACTAGTTGGCTAACAGCTTAGGAAAACATACATATATTTTATACACAGCAGTAAAGTTGTAATATGAAAATCTGGAATTCGTCTTAATACAACATGCAAATACTGTTTTATAATTGGCTAACAGCATAGGAAAACCAACTTCCTTAAGCTTGTATGTCCAGAAAATTTAATGGGTAATGATTCTTAATTGTTAATGAGAGCTCTGGGTTTGAATTCTATTTTGTTTCGTCATGTTCACTTATGCGCAAATACCCTCGGAGAAGTTATGTATCCACCTCTTCTTCCCGGGTATGGGTTAATTAATTAATTAGACATGAGTAAGTAATATTTTTTAAATAAGAAAGAAAACATTTTTACAATCTAGAAATATTTAATGGCTTTAAACAACCAGCAAATGTGGTATTAGCCGTAAAAACCGAATCAACCAGTTTTTGTCAGTTATTCTAAATGAGTCTAGTATAACTAGCCACCGTAGTGTCGACCTTAAATCATTTCTGCGATGTGCCTGAGATTAGTAAGTTTTATTGTTTATATAAAGAGGTGTGGTAACAATATATTCTCCACGCATAAGAAAATGCATGTGTGATGTTACACACTTCTTAATTCGGCAGCCAATTGTGCCCCAAATCTCGACCCCTTGGTGCACCAAACTTTTTTCGTTTTAAGCGTCATTACTATTCCCTTATAACACGATATTAAACTAACTGCGCACCTATTTTAAATTATTGTGAAAGATCACTGTTTACGTAACTCACAAACTATACGCAAAGACTGTCTTTAACGAGACGCGAAAAATATGAAGTAACTAGAAATTAGTATAAAAATTTATTGCGGTTAAAATTATGAAATATTAGAATGTAATATCAGAATGTAATATGCATTTGTGTTTGAAACTACAGAACAGTGCTAGCTAATCGGTTACAAATGAAATCGACATATTAAAATATCCCAAACGGACATATCTAAATATACATAGGTTGCAGAAGATTGTCCACAGGTAATTTGGAGTCCTCTTACTCGATTTCTAGTTGAAAGTCATTTACGACTGCTAGGATGATTTAAACAGTAGAATTAAATAGATAATAAAATATTTAATTACCATCGACTTGATCCATGCATATCTAATGGATCTGGAATTTGGGGAAAATATAAACTTTTTTCAGTTCAGAGGTGCCGTTGTTCATGCAAGTCGTATGTCACAATATAAAGATAAAATAAATATTAGTAAATGATTGAATTCGCTAGAGAATATGAGATTGGATAGAAGGTGAAAGTCAGTGCTGACGGTCATGGTATCTCACACTTATGGAATCGTATCTCAAACGTGACAGCCGTTGGAGAGATTAAGTCTACTCAGGAAACATTTATGACCTAAGACGATGCTGAAAAAAAAGTATTAATATATAAAGAGACTTTGTACAAGCAAATCTACAGTGACAACATCTAAGCACCTGCTGTCTACATGCACCTGTCATGGAATAATAGAGAAAATACGGGAGGCAACATTAAATATTAACATTAGGATAGTCAGCAATATTAGAGAGAGAAATGTAATAATTTATGAACTTGTTTCTTGAGCTTCAATAAACATCATTATATATTGATTATCATATATTTTTATTAACATATCACCCCAAGGAATGCATTTTACTGTCACTGTTTTCCAGAGGGGTACATTGGAGGAAAGTTATGAGAAAGAATGATAGGTTATAGGGATATCATGAAGTGGGTAAGAGAAGGATGAGAATATTGATAAGAGTGGAGTGGACGGAGAAAGAAGCATGAGAGAGAGAGAGAGAGAGGATGCAGGTTATTGAGATTGGAGATGACTATTGACTTCACATATAAATTCTTGGAGGTTGTAGCTGTCGGGGAAGCAAGTGAACGGAAGGGAATTCCACAGGCAGGAAGTACGAGAAAAGCTACTGGAATAGAATTTGCGTTTACATTTTATTGGTTTAACAGCAAAAGGGTGGGACCTAGTCGCTAATCATTTGGCTCGAGTAAATTCATATATGGGTGTAAGCTAAATTCATCTGAGCAGAAGCCGTCAAAGTATCTGTAGAAGAGACAGAGGGAAGTCACATTGCGCCGGTGAGAAAGTGACTGCATCTGAGCTACCAAGTCGGGATCGAGCACATTACAGATTCTCCGCTGGATTTTGTCAAGGATCTTAGAATTAATACTACTAGACTGATATACACATTTGTAAAATGGTATATTTCGGCAGGGAGTATTCATTCAAACAATATTGATTACATATAACTGCCAAGGTATGATACTTTTTAAGGTCTGTAATGGATAGAAATTATAGTTCGTATTTGTGTTTTTTTTTTGTTTTTTTCCGAACATCTCAGTAATTTTCATGAACCATATGGTCTCTAAGTGTTAGACAAAGTTTCGTTGTCTACATACATTTCTGGAAAGTAGAAAAGTTTATATCGTCCACGGCGAAGATACGCGTAACGAGTATTTGTAAAGAGACCTCACCAAATATATAATTTCAAAGAAAGTCATTTTTAGTGCAGTCTCGTTCACACAAACACTTACACATGGCTCCACTGGGCCGTTTTTATCTTTTAGCCTATTAAGAATGTTAGGCTGTAGACAAAGGAACTTTCCTCGCCTCGCACGAAGACATCACATGGCCCTTGTAAAGTACATACGGTTGCAAATAATTTAACAAAATAGCACAAACAGAAATTTCTGTCAGATTAGACAATAGATCTATACGAATACAGCACATGTTGAAAAATAGATGTATATAAAAATTTTACTCACAAGACTTTTCTGTTCTTTACATTTAAATAATATATATATATATATATATATATATATATATATATATATATATATTAGGTTCATACAACAATGGATAAAAACGCCATCATTCGTTTTAACGGTAATAGGTATAATCAATTATTAAAAATCGCCTGAAAGCACCACTCATGGTAGAAACTTAGGTCACGTAATAACTCGTTTTCAAATGGAATATATATATATATATATATATATATATATATATATATAGTCATCCGCAGACAGATCTGTTTTGCTGTAGCACAGCTCATCATTAAGGTTAGATGTCGGATTGCTTTTTTAACCCAAGATTGAAACCTGACTGAACTGGCGTCAGTCGGCGATTCTACCTCTGAGCTATGGGCGCTCGGTAGAAGGAGGCAGACTTTTAGCGTATGGTGTATTATAAGCCAGTAGCCAGAGTGCTCTAATTCATTACTGAATGAGCGATGGGCGATATATATATATATATATATATATATATATATATATATATATATATATATATATATATATATTAGGTTCATACAACCATGGATAAAAACGTCATAATTCGTTTTAACGGTAATCGGTAAAATCAGTTATTAAAAATCGTCTGAAAGCACCACTCATGGTAGAAACTTAGGTCACGTAATAACTCTTTTTCAAATGGAATATATATATATATATATATATATATATATGTGTGTGTGTGTGTGTGTGTGTGTGTGTGTGTGTGTGTGTGTGTGTCTCTGTGTCTGTGTGTGTGTGTGTGTGTATGTGTGTGTATGTGTGTGTATGTGTGGGTGTGTGATGTTAAATATCAACATTGTTTATTTAATTTTAGGACTATTTTCGTGACTCATTCTCTTCATCATCCAAATATTTACATTCAATTTTACTTAAAAGTTAAAACAAAGTAATATTCAGAATTTTAACTTTTTAAATACCAACGACGAAAACAAGGAAATACTCAACTACATTAAAAGAATAAGAGAGATGTCCATATGAAAGTTATTGTTCTACAAAATTATTCCTACACTCTCAAGACTTCCATATGTGATTAACTTGCTAATTTAAATGTATTTCCTTATTATCAACTCAGAACTTTTCTTTAAAATCCAGTTTTAATGGTGTACCAGATCCATCTATAATACTGAAACAGTATTAAAATATTAAAATCGATATTTGATAAATACCTGAAAATTATGAACTGCTTACATTAAAACATGTCAGTTACAATATGTTACTAATATTTTATACTTCAATGATATATCAATCCAAGTATTTGGCTGGTTAAGACAATAAAAGTCTTGAAGCCTCTGTAAATATTAAAATACTTTATAAATTTTTAAACCACATTATCTCGTGACAATGTTTCGGTAATATATTACTTCTGTTACCGCTGGCATGCAGTAAAAGTGTATATTGAATCCGCAGGTAGGAGATTTCGTTCCATGTGAGGTGCTAGACAATTCTTCGAGAAAACTAAACTGATGAATTATGCAGTATATTCAATCAAATCAAGTTATTTGCATTTAATGAATAGTTTGTTATATAATCTCATGTTCAATGTGTCGAATTTCTTGCCTGAAATGAAACTTCATACTATACTATCGTGTAAACGACAGGAAAAGATGCGAAAATAAAAAAATTAAATTTTAAAATAAATGAAAACATGAAACTTCATACTATATTATCGTGTAAACGACAGGAAAAGATGCGAAAATAAAAAATAAATTTTAAAATAAATGAAAACATGAAACTTCATACTATATTATTGTGTAAACGACAGGAAAAGATGCGAAAATAAAAAAAATTAAATTTTAAAATAAATGAAAACATGAAACTTCATACTATATTATCGTGTAAACGACAGGAAAAGATGCGAAAATAAAAAAATAAATTTTAAAATAAATGAAAACATGAAACTTCATACTATATTATTGTGTAAAGGACAGGAAAAGATGCGAAAATAAAAAAAAAAAATTTTAAAATAAATGAAAACATGAAACATCATTAATAATTAGAGTGATTTTATGAAAATTAACACTCAATATTTAAAGCAATAAAGGCGTCACTATAAAATAAGTGTTTTATGAAAATACAATGAAATGACTAAAATCCTTTTTTCTTTACAAGATGTAAGCATAACTTTCATCTCTAAAATATCATAACGCTGTTCGTAAGTAAGTAGATTAATATTTAATAAGAGTAATGAGTATATTAGAAATATCATAATTAAAACTATTGGGTTACTTGTTTGGGCGAGGAGATACCCGTAGGTTGATAGAGTGAGAGAGAAAAAATTATAAATATACACGAGTCTAACCACCTGTAAATTAATTAGGGATACAATGTGTAAATAAATTATACATTATCAACAACGAAGAAACTGGAAACTTTGATCAATGGGGAAAAAATGTTACATGACTATCGTTAGGCACAGAATTCAATTGATGAAGTGAGAAAGACAAAAAGTAAATATAAAGAATTTCAATGCGGCAGATTAGCTGACAATATTAAGATTGATATTATGCAACTAGCTAGGATCTGAACATGAAAAAACTTTATAATAAGACGTAAGCCTAAATAACACAAAAAATACACTATCTCCCAATTCTTGTAAAACGTTAATATTTAAATATAGAAAATAAACTTGGAATCGGTGTGAATGGAAATGTATAGGTGAAATTCGAAATAAATCGAAAATATAATCTACTTGTATATATATATATATATATATATCAAGAGAAGGTTATCTCTAAGAAAGATACACAAAGATCCGACAACTATACATTTCTGGCTTATTCTATTTTGGGTTGAAATAGTTAAAAATGATTCATCAGTAACAATTTGCTTACGTTCTGTTCTTCCTCATCAATATGAAAACAAAACACAATTAAGAAAAATAATACCGAGTCAGTCAAAGATATACACAAATATAAGTAAGAAAACAGCAGTTAAGTTCCGTTTTATATAAACGGGGTTTTTATTAGAAGCTCACAAATATCTTTGTTTTGAAGAAATGAAAAAAATCGTTATCTTTGTGAGTACAGGTCTAATTAAATATAGGTTCAAAATCTAATTTCGAATTTGACAGAAAACCTTTTGTGTAGTATACCTTCATAGCTCTCTACATTTGTTGTCCTTTCTAGCTCCCAATAAACTGTCTTAATTATCACTACTGACCTTGCGTTTTCATTCATCTACTAATGCTCGCTAGGTAGGTTATCCGTTGTTCGTCTTTGTACTATGTACCTTCATTCTCTCCTCTGAGTATCAACTTTTTCAATACCTATTTTCTTCATTATATGCCAGAGAAATTTAAAATAGAATTAAGTTTATTAAAACAGTGATAGGAAGAGAAGACCGAGGAAAATATGTTATATTGCAATCCAATATTGAATGTGTTTTGGGAAAAATTAAAAATCTATTCAAAAATGACAAAAGCAATATCTTAAAAGTGAGGTAGCTCGCTTAAACAAAAATATTTTGGAGACTTTTTGAAAATTTTGATATCCACACGATAGAGTCAAACAACACATGAGCAACCTAGCGAGCTTCAGTAAATTAATGACAAAACAGTTTTGGAGACGTAAGAAAAAATATATGAAGAAGAACAAAAGAGAGTAAACTATAGTGAGCCAAAATCGCCAACGTTGTGAAAGGACACGGCATACAGAAAAACAAGAAATCTCGATGTTAGATAAATTAAAATAGCATTTTCTACCAAAAATAAAATAGTGAGGATTTTATGAAGGTGGTAACAACGATAACAAATGTTAGGAAATAGTAACTAAGGCCTTAACAAAGTAGACATAATACAATTTTATATCTCTCTTCTTCTTTGTTTGATGATTTTCAACTGCGTGATCCAGAACTTTTAGCGAGTAGTGTTGGATGATAAAAGAAGATTTTGTTTTTCATAAAATTATTGTCGCGATGAGTAGATTTTCGCCATATTATATATATTATTTTTTAAATTTCGCGCATGCACGCACACGGTTTTTAAGTTTGTCGACTTTAGCAGATTCAGTTGGGCACTGTCTGTTAGAAAAAGAACACCATGACACAATTCTCTGCGTTTTTGGTTGTCAATCTCAGGACAGTTCAGAAGAAGCGGAAAGAGTTGGATGAGTCTAATGGTGATGACTAGTGATGATATCATTATGCCACCATTTACCTTAACAGAGGCCATCAAGTATTTTGGGGCGGTAATGTTACCCCGGCTCAAATATCTATGTCTAGAAACTGGACTCTTCACCATGCCACACAAGCAGAAGATTCCAGTCATGGCTATCAGATAATTTTTGCGATCACTTCACACTTGACACTTGGCCACCTAACTACCCAAACTTCAACACCGTTGATTATTATAGGTGGAGCAAAGTTGAGCGAGAGACCAACATCACAGAATTACGGAAGGCAAGGAGTATGGCAGCATTCATTTTTTTAAACAAGCAGGTCAATGCTAACTGTTCATATCTGCATATCTATATATCATATTTGCAATATTCTTTCATTTTGATGCTTTCTGACATAGAACAATGTAAAAAAAAAATCTAAAAACTTTTTCTATATTTTAATTCCTTTTTATTAATATTTTATTTAGGTTTTATTTCTATCATTTATGTCACCTTTATCTTTTGCAATGAAGATTTTTGAAAATATTTTGATAATTTAGATCAAGATATTTTTGAGTAATTTTGGTAAATACGTCGATTAAAATAAGATGTCAGTGTTATTTTAATTTTTGCGTAATATAGACAATTTATCCATTGCTCACTGTAGATATCGTTTTTTAAATCATTGCTTTTGACAAGGAATAAAGAGGTAGGAAAAATTGAGGCAAAGAAGGGACCAGACTGGCAAGCAGAATTTGATCATATAATAAGACAATGGAAGGAAGACGTAGAATTGATCTGAAGAACAACGTGTAGAGAAAGATAGCGAATAACCAACAACCAGCTTAGAAATAGCAACATGACAAATATTTGATAAATGTGTACCATTATATAAGGAGAAAAACGTCATCTATGAAAAAAATACCTAATGTGATAAAGTTAAAATCGTAAAAGAAATAAGATAAAAGTAAACAATGCATTTTGCTGCGCTGGATTCGTACAATATCACAATCGTTGTTGCCATAGAAAAGAAAACATGGGTATATTACTGGAATCCGTTTAAGAAGCAGCACTGAATCGAATATGGTTGATTGTTGTACGACACATGAATGCAGGTGGATCATTAAATACGGAAGAAGCTTTTCAGGTGTTAGTCATTTTCTACTATGAGTAGAGAATTATATAGGAAAAGAAATTCCTTTAAGTCTTTTTTATTTTATGTATATATATAAAAGGCAATCTGTGAGTCTGTGTGTGACTGTTCCCTATGATCGCCTACATTTTTTAAGCTACGCCATTCATACTTTCTAGGGACACATATCTGCAGGGAAGCCAGGTCCACACATACTTTTGAGTTTTAAATTCAGCAATATTCTCTTTCGCACTTTTTGGCCAATGGGGACGATTTGTTCCGTAAAACATCTAAGATCTAAGATAGTTGCTGAATTACGTCACAGAAATTAAATCACACGTGTCAAACACGACCAAAATATTTCTTATTAAAAAAAAAAAACGAGCCTTTATATTTAATTTTTATTCCGACATTTTAAAAATTAATTTGGTCACCAAAAAATGTGAATATTTTTCCCCGTAGTTTTGAAAAGTAAGAAATATTTTTTAAAAAACTTTTCAAACTAAAACAAAATATGTAAAAATAAAAGTGCCAATGGTTAATTTAATTATTTAAGTCTTTTTTTTTTCAGAATTAATCTTTCATAATTCAGAAAATGAGATTTAAAAAAAAATTAAATCTTTCTTTTTCTTTTTTCGAAAAATGTAAATATTTTCCTCCGTAATTTTGAAACAAAAACAAACGCAACGTTGTTTACAATGTCACACAAAACATCAAATCACGTTTACGAAAAACAAAAGAAAAAATAGATTTTTTCAAAGGAATTTTTGAACAATTTTTAAACAACAATTTTTTATATAATCATTTTTTTATATAACCGAGTTTAATGGAATTTATCCATTTAATACTATAAACATTATAATTACTGAAGGGAAGACTGCTTCATACGCGGTTTACTGGAAGACGACAGTCAATGGGACTCTGCAACGGAGGAAGGTGTCTTGCGTCTTCTCCTACTATTTAAATGTTCTAAGTTGTACGGGCAACGCCGAGCTATGATGTTAGTGTTATATATATATATATATATATATATATATTTTCTATTTTTAAACGGTTCAGTAAAACGTTATATATATATATATATATATATATATATATATATATATATATATATATATATTCCATTTTTTTAACTTGTTTAAAAATAGAAATCTTAAAAAGTTCTACAATATAATTGTATAGAACACATTTTAATACAAATGCGTACTGGTCTAAACCTATTATGACCAAAAACTAAGTATTAAATTTTGCATTGTAAGTTTTTTTAAAAAATATAAAATTTAGACAATGAGATATAAAGATTTAAATATCATTTTTTTTAAAATTTGGCCCTGTAAATTTAATGTAATATTTTCATCGAGTCTTTCACGTTGATCAATTTTAATATTAATAAAATTGATAGTAATAGGATTGGGTTTTTGGAATTTACCTATCTGATCATCCTCCTGGATTTAATATATATATATATATATATATATATAGTCATCCGCAGACAGATCTGTTTTGCTGTAGCACAGCTCATCATAGACGTCGGATTGCTTTTTTAACCCAAGATTGAAACCTGACTGAATTGGCGTCAGTCGGCGATTCTACCTCTGAGCTATGGGCGCTCGGTAGAAGGAGGCAGACTTTTAGCGTATGGTGTATTATAAGCCAGTAGTCATAGCGATTTATTAGTATCTGTTTAACAGTGTATAGTGCCTGGCACGGTACACATACTGGCGGTTTCTCATTTTTAGTTTAGATGTTGATGGTTTATGTATATGTGTTCTATATGGAGTCTGCCTATTACCACTTCATCTGTACTTATCTTTCTGTGACTTGACAGTCTTTCATTAAAGCCTGGTTTGATGTTGTGCAATTTGTTGTCTTGACAGTTGTTCCATAATTGTGGCTTTTTTTTAACGCTCCTCTCTATGGGGGGGGGTCGGAAATCGATGTGCGGAACCTTTACATTTAACAGAGCCACGTTCAACGTTTTCTTTGCAATTTTGTCAACTTTTCCATTTCTTTGTATACCAATATATCTCAGTATCTATTATTGAATCCTTTTGTCTTTAAACATTGTTTATTCGATTAAGTAATTTAATTATTAAGAAGATTTTCAAGTTTTTATTCACATAGTTAAGTGTCATACGTTATACACGCTTGGGCGATCAAGACTCTTTCAAAACATGACTAGGAAGAACATTATCTCGCAGCAAATTACTTTCTGCGGTAGACAGGTTTCCAGCTAAAGCTCTAGAACCCAATCTTTGTTATTTAACCCATAAGTGGAGGGAAGAAACGGATAAATATCTTTTCCTAAGGTATTTGCGCATAATTCAACTGCAATTTGAACTCGATTCACCTATTTCTCGTTCCGAGCTGGGATCCACTGCACCACAAAGCACATTCATGTTTTTATTATTCAGTGATATTAGTACAGATAGTGAAATTGGGAAGATGAATATGTAACCGACTAGATTCTATAAAATCTATCGCCTAGTGTTTTGGCTTAGACTTATGCACTGAAAATTGAGGCTTTCTCAAAGAATCATTTCTATGTTGTTATATTAAGTATATCAGCATATTTAAACAAGATTTTTATGGTCATCATGCTTAGAATTTGTAAAGCATTATAGATTTCTTTCATGCAATAATATTGTATTAATTTTTAGATATTTTGTAAAGTTTAGCAGTATCGTATGGTGTTTTATTAACCAAGGTGTTTTTTGCGTGTAATGGTGATTTAAACCGCACGAATAAAATTTAATTTGATCGGTAGCAGAAATATTCTCGACTTGAGCCATTTTCCTAAAATCTGACTAATTAATTAAATCTCGGGCTGTATTTTAGAGTCACTGAAATCTATGTCTTTTAAAAATATATGGATTTGAAATATTGCATAGATTAATAATAAAAAAAGTAATTTTAAATTTATTTAGAAACAAAATTTTATTCACTAAAAATGCACTTCATCCAGTGGTGATAAATGAGTCTTTACAAAATAGAAAATAGAAATTTCAGGAAAAAAAAACTAAGTTAGAGGCTAGCAATATAGATTTTAGCGTTTCTTTTTATTTTATTTTTCCTAAAAGCATTTGGAATTTGCGATAAAAACACAAAGTTAAATAAATGCGTTAATATATAAAAAAAACATAATTCGGAACGGAAGAGATAAAGCAACATCTTCGCGAAAATGAATAACGGAATGCTTACATAAGCTAGGACCAATGCCAAATATCGAGAAAGAAGGAAAAGCCAGTTCACTTATTTTCGAGACGTTTATTAGTAACATAATATGAAAGACAGGGTACTTCGATGTGATGTTAGCTAGTGTGTCTTGCTAGATTAATTGCAAACGAATAGCGTTCGGTCCTCAATAGGTGCTCTACATTTTCGGCCTTGTGTCACATTGACGTAGATAATTATCACTGTAAGAAGACCATATTCACTTAATTACTTATTTTTAGTAGCAAAATAGATGGTTAAATAAATACCAAAGTAAAATTATCTTGGATGACAAGAAGTTATATGGCCAAATAATGAACATGTAAATAAAACACTGAGGGCCTGAAGTCGAGTTTAAAAATGTTGGTTATTGATCATGTTCCTTATTTTGTGTAATTCTATAACTTGGTTCGCAGGGTCCACCCAAGACAAAATCTTTATGGTACTATCAATAAATATTTAGTGACTGAACGTGGTTTGTTATAGATTTTATTCAAAATGTGTTTCTGTTTTAAAATATTAAGATGGGATATGTTAACTGTAATCTTTTTCTATGTGCTTTGTCTTTTCAGGGCGTAATCAATCAACGTCTTCCCCGTCTCCCTGTCGCTAGTGGCTCTTAGCACACTTTCTCCTGTAACATTTTGCAGCCCCCATTCTGTCATCCACTTGCTCAGGCCCTTCAAATAAGTTATCCGCTGCTTTCCTCTCTATCTGGTCTTTTAGTATTCTCCAAGCCCTCCTTCCTCATTGTATATTCCAGTAAATTAATTGTCTCTTCCTTATGCTAAACATTAATTTCATTTTCGTTTCCATTCTTTCCAATACCTCATCATTGCTCACATGCTCGGTCCATGATATCCGCAGCATCCTTCTGTAGAACCACATTTCATTTGGCTGAATCTTTTTCTAGATCTTTGATGATATTGTCCAGCATTCACTGTCATATTGAAGAACTGACATCACATAGCAATCTAGTACTCTCTTCTTTGTTTCTGGTGACAGTTTTCTGTCTCTTAATATCTAACTCAGCTTCTGGAATTTGTCCTTCGCCATTGTCATTTCTCTTTGAATCTCTGTGTCGTACTTTTCGTCTTCTGTTAGAACACTTGCCAGATATTTAAATTTTCGTACCTTCTTGATTTAATATAATCCACCTGTATTTGCCTTTTGGGGCTGTTCTTTCTGATGATAATCATACATTCGATTTTCTTGCAGTTTATTTGTAGTCCTTTTTTATTACTCTCTTCGGCTACCTACGGTAGGAGGTTTTGTAGAGTCTGTAATCATCACTGTATCATATATATACCTTATGTTATTCAAATTGTGTCCTCCTATTACAAATCCTGGCATAACATCTAGGGCCCTCAAAATAGTTTCGCTGTACAAGTTGAATAGATCCGGTGAAATGACGCATCTTGTAGAGGTTATCAATTACTCAAATGTCTTTCCCAAAGACCATTAATAAAATGTTAAATAATAATTTTCTCTCTTTTTTTACATTTACTGGACATTATTATCCAATATATTGTAACCGGGAAAGCTAAGATGAAATATTCACATTATAAGGGAATTAGAGAAATTAAACAGTTTTCATTTGCGAAGAAACCAATTAGCCTTTACTTTGATTCCAAAAAGCTTGGAAGCATTATGTATACTATCAAAAAACACTGATAACCCGAACTTAAAATATAATAGTCTATATTTATAAAATGGCGAATTGTAATACTATTAAGATTTACATTCCTTCATCCTGATTTTAGCAATTCCTTCGTAAGGTTCCGAACTTTTATCAGTTTCATTTCAGTTTTGTTTAATAGCATATCAACCTTAGTGGGGTATTTAATGCCAAAAGTGTGGGGTTTAAGGTATTTTTTAATGATCGGTTATAGCGAGAAGGGTGATTTAGTCAGATTGTAATGAAAATTTGTTTTTAATGTTTTTTATTTCAGAAAACCGAACATTTCTACTAGTTTTGTATTCAAAAATGATTTGCTGAGAATTTTTTTCCTTCAAAAATGTATTATTGCAATAATTTTTCCTTCAAAAATGTATTATTGGTAATATTTTATCCTTCAAAAATGTATTATTGGTAATATTTTGTTTTCAAAAATGTATTATTGGTAATATTTTTTCTTCGAAAATGTATTATTGGTAACATTTTTTCCTTCGAAAATATATTATTGGTAATATTTCTTCTTCAAAAATGTACTATTGGTGATATGTTTCCTTTAAACATATACTATTGGTAATATTTTTCCTTCAAAAATGTATATTTTGTTATAAAACTATACTTTTATGTATATATTTCTATAAAAGTGTATTGTTATGCTTTTATAGTGTTTTGACCCTAGTTTGAGGGTTAACTATTTGCCCATAGCTAGGTCGCTAACAGTTGCTACCACTCCGAGTCAGGTTGGACCTGGGAACAACAGCAATTAAGAGGTCGTTCCATGCTCCTCACAAACTCCCAATCAGAGGCGTGGCTCTCGCATGCAGTTTACCGTCATGCCCAGGACCGGAACATTTCAACAATCGTTAAGTAAGCCCCATTGACCAAAATAAAATGTGTGCAGTCAGCAAAATTAAAGCAAGTGTATTTTAATTTTTGAGTATCCTTGTTTAACACTAATCCTTGCTGCAGACGCCTTTTCAGCGATTTGTGTTTGTTCAACACCAAGCAATCGGTTCTAAACGAATATTGCTTCTTGCAGAGAACCTATCATCAGGTGTGATAAATAGTAAAAGAAGTAAATAAAAATGTCAGTATGCTCGAGCAGGATAACCGAACAATTACCTTTTACCGGATTTAAAATGCAAAGCTTGGCGAATTTCGTGATATAGTTTTCAGAAAATTTACAGAACGTGCCACAGGTTCCGATAACCACACAAAGCAGGTAACATCTTCTAAAAAATTGAACATTTCGGAACCGCATTTCATGGTCAGAAAGTATATGTTACAACTACAATTTGTTTCGAATTTTCTTTTAATAGTTTTGTTGCACGATTCTCAGTAAAATGTATGATATAGAATGTGCAATGAACGCATATGTAATTGACCTTCGGTCTCTAATTATGGCGTGATCTTTAATCTCTTCATATGAACTTTTCTATAAGTTAGGCTAGCTGATATGTATATAAATATCTCTTTCTTTCTAGTACAAAATGTTTCGACATACGCTTGTAGCGTTAAAAATACAAGCCAGTTTTCAATTTGATTTATTCCGTCTTAAATATATTCTTTATGTTTCTTGGCAAATATCATAACAAACTGAATCTGAAGATAAAGAAGGGGAAAAATTAATCCGATCTGGAATTATTCTTCTTAGTATAAGATGGTACAAAAACCAAATCACATCAATAGTAGCTACATTTCAAGCTACGAAAACCATTCTTTGAAAATAAACAGTTAATTATCAACACTAATCTGCGAAATCGATTGGATAGAGTTTGTGTGTGGGTGTGTATTATTTTATATAAGTTAATATCCAGGAAATTTATGATAAGAACATAGCGCCTTATTGTTTCTTCTATATGACTTATCACTTGAGGACGTCGGCGATCTTGGCTCTCCACGTCTCCCTATCGCTGATGGCACTCAGCAGGCTTTCACCTGTTCACCGCGCACCCCATGTTTCGCCATCCACTCGCACAGGCCAGTCAAGTACGTTACGCAATGATTTCCAAATGTCTCTACTTCCCTCCATCTGGCCTGTTAGTATCATGTTCTCCAAGCCCTTCTTCCTCATTGTATTTCCCAGAAACTTCAGCTGTCTCTTCCTGATGGTCAATATTGATTTCCTTTTTTTGCCATCCTTTCCAAAACCCCATCATTGCTCACATTCTCGGTCCATGATATCCGCAATATCTTTCTTAGAACCACATTTTAGTTGCCTCAAGTTTTTCCTTCATCCTTGATAATATTATCCAGCATTCACTGCCATTTTTAAAGAACTGACATCACATAGCAATCCAGTACACTATTCTTTGTTTCTATTGTTTAAATAGCTATATAATGATTGTCAGGCAAGTATGCTAGCTCATCTATAGCCTTTATGTATCAATCATAACGTATTTTCTATCATTGTCATGTTTATTATCTTCCTTCTTAATGCGCCACTCGTTTATGCAAGCTAATAACTTTGGACATGTTCCTCCAAAATATATACTCCCGAACGAATGATTGATGGAGAATTCGTACCGTTCTTTAAGGACATCAGCAGTTCACTGTCATTTTTACGGTTTTGAGTTTTGATTGTAAAAAAAGCGAGTGTGTTTAATTCATATCTATAAAAATGACAAGGGTGGACGTTGTGCAACTATTTGTATGTTTGAAAGATTTATCTTATCGTCTGCATTTTGCGGTATAACTCGACGGGAGTGGAGCTCAGATGTAGCTCAAAATCTTAGAACGCTAAAGAAACTTGAAATTTTTCAGAGAGTTAAAATTTGTGGTATAACAATAAATATTATCACCCCACAATGTCATGGGATCAGTTTATGTATTGATTATAATATATAGTTATCACCTGACTTTATATTATCTTTAAAAGTGACTAGATAGATAGATAGATAGATAGATAGATAGATAGATAGATAGATAGATAGATAGATAGATAGGATTTCGCGTCTGCATTTTGTGGTCTAGCTCGACGGGAGTTGCGCCCAGATGTAGATCAAAATGTTAGAACACTAACGACACCTTGTAATTTTTCAGAGAGCCAAAATTAGGGGTAGAAAAATATACATTATCAACCCACAAAGCCAGGGATCAGTTTATGTATTGATTATAATATACAATCGATCACCATATTTTATATTATCTATATCTATATATGTTTCCCTTCCTCCTCCCACCCTAATCCAATAGAGACATTCTACATCGTTATCTATATCTATAAAAGTGAGGAGGGTGGACGTTGTGTGGGTATTTGCTATGTAAATTCCTCATATGTTTTTTATTCTTATTATTAATTAAACTACCCGAATAAAACCGGGCTAAACTACTAGTTTTCAATAGAGACGATTTAAAAATTCTGTGATTATTTTTTTAAATCAAATTGATTTTGTTTGCAAAATTTTTTATATAATTTTACATTTTCAAATGTACGTATTTTTGCATCCGGCGCAAATTCCAAGCAGTTCCAAATGCCATTTCTAATATAATGACAGTGTAAACAGCGTTATGAACCGCTTTTTTCACAGACGGTGCGCTACTGACCCTACTACACTATGCACATTAGAGTTCTTTGTACAAGACCGCCAATTACGTATGGGAATTAAAAGAAAAAAAATAGAAGCTCTAATGGGAAATGTGATGTATTTAAGTAAGTCTGGCCTGACAACATTGGAAATAAAGTTTCCAGGCTGTGCCAAGTGAAATCGGATATAGTATCATACCCAAACTAAGAAAATTTATTGAACGAGTGGTCGTTGTTTATGATGGGATGCAGACATGCAAAAAAAAAAAAAAGAAAAAAAAAAGCAAAAGAAATGAATGCCTTGGGGCTGAATGAACCCAATTGAGGATATGAATTTTCTTCGCCTTCACGTCTGATTACTTCCATTCCTGTTTGCCCCTTTCTCTTCAGTGAGAATTCCAGCGGTCGTGTGTATAAGAATAAGAGTTTAGAAATGTGGTTTGCTCTTACAAATGCCACGTGGGTACCTCGACTTTGTATAATGGTTAGCGAGCATGTCTCTCTAGATATTTTAATTGAGTAATGAGCTCGAGCCTTACTGGGTACCACTTATTTTTTCGGCTTTGTGACACAGTAAACTGTGCTTAGAAAATCACCTTACAAATGACATATGGTCATGCATTTGTGAACAGCAGAAACTAAAAATCTAACCGGTGTCTACTAACCACTAAATAAGTGATGATGAAAATTAAGTAATCGGGAACTACTCTGCACAATCTCAGGGCCGTCTTTGCTCATTATAGTCAAGTCGGAGAAGATACAGCGGCCAAGTGTGATGAGGTCATTGCAACCAATGATGTAATCTTTCAATTAACATTGTCTCGCAACTGCAGCAGCAACTACCACTACAGCATCAAAATTAAAGAAAACAAGCCGAGCAGTAGCAGTAGCAGCATCAGCTATAGAAAAAACCGCAATCTATGCAACAGCAACCTCTACATCAATAATAATAGCATTAAGAATCAAGATATGAATATGGATGATATGGCTCCACCTCTATCTTTGAAAATAATTAGAGAGGAGTAGGAAGATGAGGGGAACATTTTAAAAACGAAAGAAAATGTCTCAAAGGGGAAAAGACAATGGAACACTCCAAGTCTCTATCCATCTCGCCAAGTAAGAAAGGATCTTACCTCTATAAAATCAAGATCCTCCGCAACTCTCGAACTAAAGACTCAATTTCGAATTTCCTCTCACGAATAAAAAAAATCTCTCCTCTAAGGGAAAAACTATTTCAAATAGAAAATCCGTCGAAAGAGACCTTTTTTCATAGAGGTCGGTCCTGTTGAGCCCCTGTTTAAAGTGTACTTCCGTTGGATTTACATCAACAGAAATCCAAGAAATGATTTTCCTCGAGCTTGGAATAATTACCGTAATAAATAATACCTGTGGTAATTTAAGAGTATAGGACGTCTTGACCATAACTAAAGAGGCTTTCGCAAAAATAAATATGGCCCGAATAGAGTCCCCAGATTTGAAATTAAATGGCTCTGATATGCGCAGGGAGGTACCCGCTTATGTTCCGTCTATTTTTATATATGGCTCTTAAACATAGGTACCCGACAGATGTCGGTGGTATTGCCTCATACAGGCGAATTACGTCCGGCATCAGTACTGGAAGTCTAGGACAATCTTTCAGAATCTTGACTCCTGCAGATTTCCGTCCAGTATGTGAATAAAGGAACGAAATTGAAATATGGTTATGAAGGCAGCCAGTTTAATCTGTCTTATGGGAACTTCCGGCGACAGCTAACTAAACTATCGCATCGGGAACTAGTAAGGGCTGTTATTTGTAATAAAAAATAGGAAAGGTCTCAGGATAGGGTTAGATCTTTCACTACCGAATATAACCATCGGTTCGCCCTTGATGTCAAACAAGGTGAAGAATATTAAGGATAGTTTGTGACGGGTGGTGGCATGAAGTACATAGAGATAGCGTTAGCTATGCAGGACCGAAGCGTGAGGCTGGCAAACGCTACCAGAGTCATGTAATTAGGCTTAGGTTAATGTCTAACGAGGTCGTGAATATAAACGCAGAATTGCGCAAGGAAAAGATCCATCACTGTGACAATAGATACATTTCAGAGGTCGACACTTCGACAAAATGTTCTCTGAGGTCGACAAAGTAAATGTGCGAGGCGTTTCGGTGTCATGGACTCTCGTCTCTGTGGCAAAGAATTTTACAGCTGTTTGCTCGACTTTCCTTGGATTTCGCCGACTAAAGCGTCTAGCTGCGAGGTTTAAATCACAAAGGAGGAAATCAGTTTCAATCAGGTGATTCTTGGAAAATCTTTCTCGGTCCATTTTGTAAGCGCTTACATTAATTTCAATCTGCTATGGTTAATTTCCATCCAGCGCAAAATCTATTGTTGCTCTTCTTACAGTTCCACCCTCGCTTTTCTGAAGTCATTTTTGTTGACTTTTACTTTCAGTGAAAAATCAATTAAAATTAAGAATTTACACATGAATAATAACGAAACATGCGTTAAGATATTTCATTTAAAAGTTATTAGTTACTCTTGCTTAACAAATGTATTGTCCTAGTGCTGAATAAATAGAAAGATTATCTGTTAATGGAACTGAACATAGAAAAGCAATCTGAACACAAAGTTATCAACCAAAACACAAACATGGATACTCTGACGTTATCTGAATGCGTTTTAATTACAATCGTTAATATGTCTTATATATAATCACCTCATTCAATCGTTCTGGTTTCATCTGCTAAGAATATTGAACACAAAGCAGCTTCTCTTAACTATTCAAAATGAAACCTGCGCCGATTTTTCGTTTAAAATTTCTCAGTTATTCAACTGATTCTTTTTTGTATTTCAAGTTAATAACTTCTCGCAATTTGTAGATGTATCAGACAAGTCATTAAAGACTCCCTGATATTATCGAGGATTTGTCATTTGGACTCAGTTTTAGAATTTTCTGATAATTATTGCACTCTCTCAACAGACGACTGTCAGTTAAGTGCCATACGTGATACACGCTTGGGCGATCATGTCTCTTTCGAGACATGACTGACTGGGCAGAAGATTATCCCGCAGTAGGTTGCCATTGCTTTCTGCGGTAGACTGGTTGCCGACTAAGGCTATAGAACCCAATCTGTCCTGCTATTTAACCCAGAACTGGAAGGAATAGTATGAATAATATCTTTCCCAATGGTATTTGCGCGTAAGTGAATGGAATGAATTCAGCTGGAGTTCGAACTCGGCTTCCCGATTTCTCCTTCCGAGCCGATATCCAATGCACCACAACGCATATCCTCAATATAGTAACATACATTAATAATAATACTAACAAAATATTTGAATTTGAACTTTGTTTAATGGCATATCAATCTTTGTGGGTTAATGCCCAAAACGTAGAGTTTAAGAATATTGTTTTTAATATTCGGTTATAGTGTAAAAATTGATTTAGTCAGATTTTGTTGATTTTATTATTTGTTTTTTTTTTATTATTTTAGAAAACTGAAGATGTCTTCTAGTTTCGTATTCAAAAATGTATTGCTGGTAATTTTTTTCCTTAAAAAATATACAGGGTAATTTTCCCCCTTCAAAAATGTAATAATATGTTGCCTTCAATAATGTATTGTTGGTCATATTTTTCTTTAAAAAATATACTTTTCTATAAAAGTGTTCATGTGTAGATCTCTATAGACTTTTATTTTTATACTTTCAAAATGTTTTGATCCGATTTTGGGGGTTAGCTATTTGCCTATATTTCGTACCCTAACATGTACAAACACCCCGGATCAGGGTGGACCAGCAAACAATTCCACGCTCCTAACAACCTCCCAATCAGAGGCCTTGCTGCCGGATGCAGTATATTGTAATACCCAAGACCACAAAATATTTAGTATTATTAATAACATTAATAACGCGATGCATTTCTGTTTATATCGTTAAGTCAATGAAAGTTATAATGGTATTTCTCATGTTTTACTGGGTTGATATTGTAACACTGATATACAAAATGAAAATATGTTTATGTTAAATTGGGATTTATATTTATTTATAAGTTTAATAATTTTCAAAAACTTAGAATTATTTTGAACTATTGTTCTCATCTTGATTGAAATAGATTCTATTACAGACATTATGGTGTCAATAACAACGTCTATATCAACCACGGTAAGAACAATAGTTCCAAATAATTCCAAATTAATGGTCAATTGGTACTGTGGCAGGAAATTGAAGAAATCACTTGTTATGATCCACAGTTATTCATTAAAATGCAGTATCAGATATTTTTATTAATTTTGGTCTACCCAGGAATAAGATCAAAGAGAGATATTGAGACACAAAAAAATGGCAGTGTCTATCAGCGAAATGTACTAAGCGGTAGATAAAAATTCGTTTCGTTCGGTAGAAGCAATATGGAATATTTCTGTAATTTTTGAATACCTGATATCAGTGGGAGTATAACGTGACAGCGCTATTTACTTGTGCTGTAGAAATGACCAGGCAGTTTGTGCGATATGAAGCTTATCACTCGGCAGAAATATCTAAGATTCAGAGAACAGCTCAAATCTCTATAGTTACACTTGATGGATGCTGTACCTATATCTGTACGGCATTCACCCTGGTTGGGTAGAGCCGGCTTCCTCCCAGGCGATGAGGAAAGATTAGTTAGGATTTGCTTAAGGGCAAGGTCCCAAGTCCTACACTCTATAGACCTCAGGCTACTTAATTATCCCGAAACAGGTTGCCAATACCTCCTACGGTAGATTGGTTGCCAGCCAAGGCTACAGAACCGAATCTGTTTATTTAACCCATAATTGAATAGAAGGGACAGATTAATACCTTTCCCAAGGGTATTAGCGCGTAAGTGAATGCAAGTGGAATTCGAACTTAGTTCCCCGATTTCCCTTTCCTAGCCGATGTCCACTGCATCAAAACGTACATCCATGAAGAGACGCTTACAGCAGCTGCTAGTTCCAAGCGGTCACCCATCTAAGTACTGACCAGGCTCAACGTTGCTTAACTTCTTTGATCAAATGAGAACCGCTGTATTCATCATGATATGACCGTAAGCGATGGATACTGAAACGACACGAACAAAAATATTTGAAATTTCTCATTATAATTAGTGTCTGATTCTGGTTGCAGAATTCAGGTTAAAATATGCAGACTTAAAGACGTCATCTGTTAAAAAAACAAAAAAACAAAGTCCTAATCAGGTCGAGTCGGAAAATTAAATTTTCGCACTTTTGCATTAAGTGGCTAAGATACCAAAAATAATTATCTTGTGAACATGAATTGCGTCTCGGATAGAAGTAAAACGGAAGAAAAGATGAAAAGAACAAAACTAGAAAAAAAGCTAAGGAAATATATGTTATTAAAGAAACCATAGATAAAAAATGATGATGCAAATAAAAAAAATGTCAAATATGAAAGAATATTTTTTTTTAAAAAGAAGATTAATGAATAATAGTAATAAGGAGGAATAAAATAGATAAGAAAAAATAGAACTAATGAAATACATTTACAAAAGAAAATGCAAAAACGAAAAAATATTTCAGGATTTAAAAGAAAAAAATCTGAAAAATATATTTTTACTTAACAAAACGAAAGTTTTACATCTTGAACGGCCTGCCAAAATGTCATCTGGTCTCTTTCCATATGGATGCATGATGATAATCTTTCCTGACATATTGTCAGCCAAATTAAGAATATACTTCTTTTCATGGAACTACCTTCGAAGCTTATTACGATAACAAACCAAAAAACAATGTGAAGAAATGGTGAATGGAGAAAAAATAGAGTGTATTGAGATGATTGCAATTAAAATGAGCAAGTTTCCTTTCCTGAGAAGAAGACAATAATTTTTTTTATTTTTTTCTTTAGTTCACCAGTATCTATATCTCTTGTGAATATCTCCGGACAATAGAATCTGTCAAAACAAAATTAATCAATCCGAAATACCTTTTTCCCAAAATGGTGACACAACAGTTAGAATAAATAAAATAAAGATAAAGAAGAACGTGATTGTGACAGGATTTGTTACGAAAGCAAAAACATTCCGTGATTTACCTTGTCAGGTAAATGGAAATGTGATAGAAAGAAACTCAAATCGCTCTCTAATAGCAATACTCACAATCAACTTTAGCAAAAAGAAAGTAAAAATTTCCCTCGTTAACTCACGCTTAGGCGTAGTAATGTTTGACGATAATCAGGAAAAACGTCAACAGATGCTAATGAGAAAAGTAGCTCTTTTATTTGATGAAGAATATCAAGCATATTAGTGTGCCCAATAATTTTCTTTTAGGAGTATATCGCTAGATTATTTTAAGATCGTTGGATTTAACTGACCTATGTCAGTAGGTGTTATTTATGGTTGCAGTGTGACAGATTTAGGTCAGCGTGCTTGCATACATACGTATATATATATATACAACGTTTTTTTCTTCTTCCTTCACGAGCGCGTTAATAACGGCAAAGGCGTTCAGGAAATTTTATTGCCGACACAACCAGCAAAGAGGAACGTTCGTTTTATTTACTTCTTTATACAAGAGGGACAATCAACAAGTTTATCTTCATACCCTGCATGGTGGCAAAAGCTGGACAACTAAAAGCACGGGCAGTTTGAAGTTTTCTCTGCCATTCTGACGATGAGATTATAATCTCGAAATATTAATATAAATAAACAGGTCATACAAACACCTCCCGACCTTTCTTTATTTCTTTCAACGCATTGTAACAGCCTTCAAGACATAACACATACAACTATTTTACGCAATGCTTCAAGCAAATTACAAAACTTTACTATATATATATATATATATATATATATACTCTGAACAAAAATGAAAAAATAAAATAAAACTGAAAGACAACGAAAATAATGAATAGCAAACGCCAACCCAAAAATCTAAAAGACGTCCTAACCTTAACAAAATTTCGTACAACACACAACACAGGGAGTCACAAAATGAAATAAACAAAATAAAAGGTGTGGGGTATGCAACAAAATAATAGAAAGATAAAAATTCAAGTTGGAAATCACATCCGCATTCGAAATAAAAACAGATCTGAGCTGCAAATCGAAAAACGTAGTTTACGCTCTAAAATGAAATAAATCCGCAAAATGCCTAAACAATAGAGTAGACCTGCACAGAAGTAATATGAAACTAGCTAACAACAGGTAATTGTATAACTCCCAACATTTGCATGCATGGAGTGAAGTTTAATTAAGAGTAATAACTATCTATCAAAATGCAGATATGACCTGCCCATACTGCAGGAAGAAATATTTATAAAAAAATACAAGCCTTTCATCAAGAAAAACAACTTAAAAATCTAAAACACACACAGACACAAAATTAAAAGAAAAATCGCACTCTCTCCCTCTCTCTCTCTCTCACACACACACACAATTCTAATAGTATCCCCAAAGCAATAAACCGAACTAATGATCTGTAGAAAACAATTTTAGACTATAAAGACGAAATCAAATTCACCACAGATAAAGAAGGCGCCAGAAGAAACTTAACGTGCGAGTGTGAAAAACCCCAACCCCACTCACGTAAACCCTCTGACTTACCAGAAAAGCAAACGGATAACTATATGTGAAGTCACAAGTTTATTCACCTGAAGAGAGTCAACTTTAGACCCAAAACACGTGTAGCGCCTCAAATAGCATTATGGACACTTATATAAATAATAACAACAACTACAACAATAAATCTACACTTTAAACAAACGTACAATTCTTCTCGCCATTTTTATTTTATACCAGTTTCTCTCGCTGGAACAACCCTATCTGTTATCGCTCATTCATTAAAATGAATTAGAACACTCTGGCTATTGGGCGTGTATAATCATAATATACACACTAAAAAGTCTGCCTTCTACCGAACGCCCAGAGACCAGAGGTAGAATCGCCGACTGACGCCAATTCGGTGGAGTTTCAATCCTGGGTTAAATAGCAGTCGGAGTTTAACCGTACTGATGAGCTGTGATACAGCGTTGCAGATCTGTCTGCGGATGACTATATATATATATATATATATATATATATGTGTGTGTGTGTGTGTGTGTGTGTGTGTGTGTGTGTGTGTGTACGCGCGTTTCATTTTTAGCGTATGGATGTAGTTAATTGATCTAGTCTTGCATGTGAAAATATAGCGAACATTAAAGTTTATATATTCCTTTTTATCTTTATCTTATTATCTTCATTTATTCGACAATGTATGTTCGTATTTATCATCACGTTCAGACTTATTGTACTCATAGATTTGCTAAAGAATACCTCACGACAATCACTGTTTTTTTTTTCAGATGTGGAACGACATCCATCAGTTAATAGTCAGTACATGTTTCCATAATCTTATCTCACCTTGTACAACCATTGTGTGTATACCTACACTACCGACCATAATTATTAGGCTAACCCAGTGTTATAAAATTGTGTATTTCACACTATTTTTAGTATTTATTACCAAATGGATAATTCTAAATTAACTTAGAATGCTATTTTTTTATTATTAATTTGCAAAATTTTAAAAGTCAGTCAGCAAGGCTTTGCTTCGGCCAGCCAATAAGGGGAAGAAGACTAGCATGGGAAAGGGGGCACAAAAACTGGACACCAGAAAAGTTCATTTGATGCACATGGTATTGTGCAATATTAAAAGAAACATTTCTTTTACAAGAATCCACTTGGCAATAAATACTAAAAATAGTATGAAATACATCATATTTTTAAGACTGGTGTTCCATCATGATTATAGCCAGTAGTGTATATATACTTTACAAAGTAATAAATAAATAATGTTCAAACACCGGTTCTCGGCTGGTCTGTTTTCGTTACGTTGAACGAAAATAACACAATTATTAAATTATATCTCTTGAGGTCGACATAGTCTTTCAGAAATCTGTAACACTATACGAATTTTGGTTACGGCTAGAAGTCTTGTAGCTGCCTATGACAATTCTCAGTTTACGTATTGGTCGCATCTACTTTGTTATAGAAAAGTGTATACATCTCTACAACATCGTTTTATTTTTATTTAATTTATTTAGTGGATACCTTTTTCCGACATTCAACTTCAAACTTTTCAGTTGGATTACGCTTTTGCTTATCCTTGAGTTGCATTATAGTGTTCGTATTTGGAACATATATTTCAAAAGTATCTTAAAGTATGTCCATCAGTAAATGAAACTGTACTCATTGCTTCTTCTGTGCATATCTAAACCTCAACTGACATGCCTTCTATGACGGAATCTTTCATGTTCCAAAATGTACATCATACTACCAATATGTTAGATTAATTTTCCTTCCAGCTAGTCTCTCCTTCCGACCTTAATATTTTTAAAGAAAACTTTATACTGACAGATCATGTTAGATCGGCGCTAAAGTTTTCGAATTTATTTTTATTTCTAGGCACTAAGTTTTATAAAACAGATTTCACTTTCCTAGCAAACACAAAATCTGCAAGTGACTTTCGCATTTGATGTCATTTCATATAGGTTTAAAAATTCTTCTAGAACCGTATCTTCCACTTGCAAACATTTAGCTTTTCTTAATGCACCTTTAAAGGTATCAGCTTGACCATTCGATCTCTGATGATAAATCGGCGTTGTCAAATGTTCAGAATTTTTTTTAATTTACACGAAATAAACTGTGTACTATTAACAAACACCACACTGTCAGGAACACCAAATTTTGCCTAAGAATGTAATTGTTGTAGTAGTCTTCAATATTTCCAGCAATTTTGTGAAACCGTCGAACACAAAAAAGTATAAACCATTTAGTGGTCAGCAAATTCCACATATTGTATTGCCTATGGATTATCCGCAGTTAGCCATATTCGTAGAACTCTTAAAACTATCATATCTGTGTCCGTTTCGTCTAGTTCAGCCAACATTGTATCAATTATTTACTGAAAAATGCACCGCGCTACATTTAGACCAAAGCGTAATCCTTTAAACTTTTACAGTTTTTATGTGCATTAATAGACAAATACTGCTAATATTCATAATCAACTTCAATTTGAAAATATGATTTTTTTCAAAAACTGACTTATCAGCATTTAATTTAGCAAATATATCCTCCGGATTTGGTAGATGATATGAAAAAAGAGGAAATCATTCAACCTCGTCGAAAAGATCTTCACAAAAATAATATATATTAATTAATATATATATATATATATATATATATATATATATATATATATATATTAATTTTGTTTACTAATGTAAACTGCTAGCGTGGCCAATTCAGATTAATCTATATTTTATATAATTCCGCGAGTTTCTAACCTATCTAGTTGGATATTAATAGACGCCAACGCAGAAAAATTATCTTTTTTTGGTTCGAAACTAGTATATTTACCTTGAAAAAGCCGTTTTTTTCCTACATCTGTCCATCTCTTGAAAATATACTTGGGAATTTAATTTTGAGCGTACTTAGGGAATATTTAGATATAATATCTTTTTCTGGCAATCAATGAACTCTTCCACAGAAAGAATTAAACGGTAAAATTCTTCAGTTCATATAACTCTAGCCAATCGACAGCAACTAAATTTGAGTTGAAATCCTAATATGAAAACGTCTGTTTTTAAGGATTTTCCCTGAAATATGTCTCTTTAGAACGCTTTCTGAGTCGTCGTTCATATCACTATTAACATAACACCTATCAGGTATAGAACCCTTGCACTAACATAGTTAACGACGACAGAACATAGCCACAAACAGAACTGACACCAAGAACTAAGAACTTTCTTCTCAGCATGTAAAACAAGATGTCTTCAATAAAATTGCAATGAAATAATGCATGACCCGAATTTTCTGCCAACTCCCCGCTTCGGATGCATAAAGGTAAACTAATTTTTCAAGCCCACTAAAGAAAGGTTTTTGCCAACGCAGAACGCCATTCTCATCACCAACTAGGTGAGTGATGCCTCATCATTTGAGAAACCTTTCAACCCAAGCGCCCAGGAACATATGGGGCAAATCTGCATCGTTAAACAGAGTTCGCTAATCAGATCACCTTGAAACATGCTCACAAATACTTGATATGCCTTACGAGACAAACAGCATTGACCATAGGAGCACTCGCCTCGTTGTAAGCGATGGGCCTCCTCGCATGGGTGCACACTTTTTTGAAATAGAAATTTCTTACTTGCGTCTTCCTTCCAGAATTCGCCGTTTTCATCAGCTTGAGAACGCATACAATAACGGAACGCGATGCAAAGTTTATACTGATGAATCTCAACGACAGGCAGACCTAGACCGGCTTCAGAAAGGAAGAGGGGAGAGATCTCCCGACATACCTTGAAAGCCTTGCTCGCCAACATAAGAACAAGACCATAATTAATTGAATTAGCATAGCATACAGTACTGCAATCACGAAGATTCCGTAAACAAAAATTGGGTCAATGTACAAAACACATCCCTCAACTTTAAGAAATATTCTGCACCCTCTATCTTCTCCCGTACCTCCGACCAATTCAGTTTGAACAGGAGATCTAGACTGAACCAAGTGTCGAGTATCCTGACTTTTCTGTCGGTCAAGAAGAAAACCCCTGGAACAGGAACTCCCTTCAACACACCAAACCAAAAGACAACAAACCTATCGCGGTTGATTTTAGTTCCTGTCTCGTACCCCAAGACCTTACTGATTTCGTCAGTCTCAGCTCTGCTCGACACGTAAATCAAAACACCATCTGCATAGTCGAAGCACATAGCCGAGATTATAGCACCAGTATGGCTGGATTCTCCTTTAACTTGAAAAAAAATGCTCGAAAGCAAGATCGTGAACCAAAAACGAAGGCCAAGTGATGTGCACAGATGTCGATCTAGGTGCAAATTACGACCAAATGACTTGGACTGATTTAAATTAATCATCGTGGCTCCCGTGTCGACACATCGATAATCAAGCAAACTAAATAAAAGTTATCCTGAATAGTCCTACTCAACACAAGTCTGCTCAGACCCAAACAGACAAGACAGCCAGCCGTTTTGGGGGTAAAATCTTAAACTGTGACGTCGTCAAAAAGTCAAATATCCCATCCTCACCAAAATTCTTTTTGTGTAGCACGTTGTTCACACCGCTGGGGAAGCGTTTAAGTATAGCTCCCTGCTTTATCTAGTTGTTGTAAATAAGTTCCAGCAAGGAAATTAGAACGGGCAGCTGCCTAAAGTACAGTTCGTAAGATAAACCTCTAGTCCCTGGGTTTTGACTCAGACAACCAGATCAGCCTTTTCCAGATCCCAGATTCCAGATTCAGTAACATAGCTCTCACATCAATGTTTATCAGCGATGAAAGTCAAACAAATAGGCATTGAACTGAGCAGGGACGCCCTTGTGAACAGATTCTGAAAGTAGCCACAAAAAGCCTCGTATAAGCCCGCGTTTTAGTCTTGGTGCACTTTTCCGGCAATGTGACGCAAGTGATATACGCACGTGATATTTGCATTTATCACTTTCTTTGCACGCAGTTCAGCAGCCATATTCGTTACGTCTTTTTTTTAACCTCGATCTACCTACGAGAGCTTCATTCTTTTTGATAAGCAAAGAAGCGAGCTCCATCCTAGATAAGGCCACTTCCCCACTATCAAGAGATTTAATCACCTGTTTAAGTTTTGCTTCACCTGCCGCTTCTGTTGCTAACCTCTTAAGATTCACTCGACGACTATAATCAACAGCAAGCAACACACTTTAATTTAAAAAAAATATTCCCAATCACAGATCTCGTCAATTACCATTAGCATTGTAATAGAAATATATAAAAATGATGCGTTCAATTTTCAGTAGCCTGACATCCTAATCTTAGGCTTATCTAATTTGACACGAATCCGGTTGAGCTTACAACTCAACTATGTGCGTTGTCGTGCAGTGGATATCGATTCAGAACGACAAATTGGAGAGCCAAGTTCGAGTTCCAGTTGAGATCCTTGCATTCACTTAACACCCTTTGGAAAGATATTAACCCGTCTCTTCCCTACAGTTATGGGTTTAAAAATTGGACAGATTGGGTTCTATAGCTGGCAACCAGTCAACCGCAGAAAGCAATGGCAACCTACTCCGGGATACTCTTCTGCCCAGTCAGTAATGTCTCTTTGTAGACATGATTGCCCAAAGCGTGTATCACGTATGTCACTTGACTGGATCGATAGAATGACATCTTGAACAACGTAAGTGCCTTACATCGAATCTTAAATAGAACTCGATTGAGGTAGTTAGAACGCGCAGCCTGGCCTCGCCTAGCCTATATGTCCAAATCCACACTACCCGAACCCCCATTAGTTCTCATCATGATACTTATCGACAAGATTAAAATTGCTTTACATCCGGGTTGTCAGTGCACGATCTACGCCCTATACGATATCTGTCGGGGCTCAAAGGCAGCATTGCCATCACCCAGTTAAATCAAAGAGACATGCTTTATAGTAGGTAACGTCTAACACGCAAAACCTGCCCGCCGTATTTTCGAAAGCAACAGTACATGCAAAATTCAACGTCTTGCTCAGTAGACAGAATAACACCTCTCGAGCACCCATCAAAACATGCTGAGTAGTGGAAAAATCTTTTAGATAGTATATATTCACGTTTGCGTGTCGAAAACCGGAGCATCTGTATAAAACTTATATCCAGGCAGACGCTGAAGACCGAGAGCCATTTAAGTCAACGATGGCGTTTTCCATCTCACTTGATAGTGCTGTCAGGAGACAGACGACCTATGCCGCGGGGAAATGTTAATTTCAGAGGTTTATTCAGGGATTGGAGATAAAAAATGAAAACTCCTCATCAAACAGAACTGATTTAATTTTTAACATTGTGTTAAAGAAACAGGTGAGAAGGCGTAATTCGTCTGAAGCATTGCTCATATTTTTGGGATTCTTTTCCCAATCGAACAATAGATTTGATGTTAGGTAAATTCCTCTGGTTTTTCAAGTCTTTTGAATAAACTTTGACCTTCAGAAGATACACTCGCGATCAAAAATTTAAGACCACTTAAAAATCTTTTTTTCACGGATAAATTTTAAACTCCTCCCACTTCAGGTTCCCAATGCTACAATCTGAAAGGTTATGGAAACAAAAAGCTACATTCCGAACATTTTATTTAGGAATTTACATTTTTATAAAATGAGGCGATTTACTTCTTCTTCTATGTGCCCTGTCCCTTCATGGCTCCATATCCCTTGTGGCCCTTAGTATGTTTGTTACTGTTACCCCCGGCAACCCCCGTTCCGTCATCCACCTGATCAGAAGATATCATAAAACCTTAATTTTTCCGGGTTTTTGGTAATGTATTTTCACCCTGATCTTCAACACCTGGCACACGTATTCCCCTGAAATGTAGATAAATTTTATCGCGAACGATCATTCGTTCTGATGCAGATGTTTGCTTCGGTTCTGCTTTGTTTTTAATTTCCTTTTCCAACTGTCATCGGCTATTACGATAGTCTCTATGCTGATGAAAACAATTTACAGCTGTCTTGATGCCAAGTGATTAGTTCGATAAGATCAAATGGCGGTTAATGATTAAAAATGACCTACAGCTTTGTCAACTCAGGCAAAGATGGGCACCTAACTTAACGCCTTCAAAACATATCTTCACTCTATTAATGCTCTAAAATTTGTCTTTCTACCTTCCATCAGCTTAGATGATACTAACCTCCAGCAGAGTGACTCTTTTTGTCTGAAAAGTGATAAAACTATATTGACTATTGCCAAAATTATAATGCTGTGTTATACTACCTTATTTTTTTCTTCAGTATCTATTGCATATTTTTAGGTTGACTATGTGTCAATTCTTAGAATGCCACATATGGTCTGGTGCATATGTTTTATTTTAAAGATATATAAAATCTAAAAGAAGAATCCGAAATATTATTGATCCTGATCTTGTGTCTGAGCCTCAGTCAGATTTCCACTGATGTAAACTTGCTTCTGCGCATTTTCAATTAATATTTTTATGGTAATTAATGAGCTCATTGCTATAGTACAGAGACTCCATGAATGTAAGCCTAAGTAATATTTTGCGACTTAGTGTCATCAATATATAATTCAACTGACTATATCAAACAGTGAGTTCTATGCTAACAGTATATTTTTGCACTTCTCTCTCGTGGAACTCTTCTGCCTCCACGCTTTACCACTAAATTTCGTATTAAAAATTTAAATGTAAGTTTAATCGTTTTCTACTGTCTTCTTAATATCCATTGTTACCACTTAGTTAACGCATAATTTTAATCAGGGATTTATCCTAAAATCAATCAATTCAATATTGTTTGCTTTTGTGCGATCGTAGCAAACAAGCGAAACATCAAACCTATCCAAATTTACATCCTGAATATTATTTTAATGATAAAATTGCTGCCATATCTGGTCGGGTGCCCCTGCTGCTCTCCTTGGGCTTCTTGACAAAATACAAAGGAGGATCTGTAACGTGGTTGATACTGACTTGGCAGACCGGCTGCAGCCGCTCTCACACCGGCGTGATGTAGCTTCCCTGTGCCTCTTCTACAAGTACTTTCATGGCTTCTGCTCCGATGAGCTTAGATCACTGGTGCCGCCCAAGCACGAATTTACACGAGATACGAGATTAGCAACTAGGTCCCACCCTTTTACAGTTAGACAAATAAGATGTAACCGTAAATTCTACTCCAACAGCTTCTTTTCTCGCGCTTCCCGCCTTTGGAACTCCCTTCCACAAGTCTGCTTTCCCGACAGTTACAATCTCCAGGTGTTTAAATGTAGGGTCAATAGACACCACCTATCACACTAACTCCCAACTATTCTCACGACACTCTCATCTACCCAACCCTCATTCTCGGTATCCTCACCCGCCTATCACCCACCCTCTGTTATTTCCTATATTTAATCAGCCTTTCTCCACTCTACTTAGCCCCTTGCACAGTAGTGGCAGTGACATGCCTTGCTCGGGGTGAAACGCTTATAAAAAAAAAAAATCATTTCTTCTAATTGCATCGCGATTATTATGAGTGAGATTAAGGTTAAAAAATTAAAAGATTGCACGAGTATTCTAGTGAAAATGGCAAACTGTAAACGTTATTTCATGAGAAATTATTATGAGTGAATGAGAAAGTAAATTATCTATTAGACATTATATAAGACGTTAAGTTTATTGGATGCCCATATTCGAGTAGAGGCTCTACTTATTTTAAACAGTAAATTATTTCGTCTACTAGTCTTCACATTTGAGAAAAAGTACAGAAAATATACTCTTCTGTAGTATTTGAGTCTGCTTTCACTATTTCAGATGAAAAAAAAAACAGATTAAACCGATGTGCTTTGACTACTGACATTCTTTAATTCTTTAGAAATTAATTTATTTACAATTCTGACAAGCGGTTACGACTTACAGAAAGTTTGTGACGAGTAAATGGTACTTTATATGCAAAATAGAACCATACGTGATTGTAAAACTCTTCGTAACTGAGTAGTCAAAGTACGTCGGAACAACGAGTGTTTTCTTCTACAAAGACGCATCAGGCCTTAATTATAATTTCTGGGAAACTGTACATCATCTGAAGTGATATTTCTTTATGCCATTACAATGAAACCCTCGATCAAGATTTCTTACATGACAACCATCGAAAGTTTACGTACAGTCCTGGTTTACCCAATTTCACTCAAAAAATTTTGTTTATCCCGTGGTATGGATTTCAGTCACTTTCTAAATCTTTGTTTTTCTCCTCACACCGATAACAGCAATAATTGACTTTTCTGAGAAATTGAATATGAGATTCTAACCTATAGTATTATGATCAGAGATAAACGTACTAACCACACAGCCAGACGCGCACAAATTGTATATGTCTGTAAGCATTTCTGTTTCATGTGCTATGCGAAACAATTAGATCCTCTTTAAAAGAGAGTTTATGACAAATGGATCTTTCTGGGTCAATTATATTAAATATAATATAAAATGACTTCGTTTTTATCAAACCTGTCACAAGCTTTGATAAAAAAAAGTTATTTATATAACGAATCATTTAGAACATTTATAGACGGTTCTGTTCGTTAACTTAAAACTTGAACAAATCGCGTCATATTAGTGTTTTTGACTAAATTGCATTAACACTTTATGATCAATTGTTTTTTTATTCGAAATCGAGTGATTTCTTCATTTGATTATATTGAACTTATCCACTGATACAGCCATCATTCAAGATTCGTGTTTAAATGAATAATTGGCAACTAATATTCCCGATGTTATTATTTTCTCTTGCGCTTAGGTCTTTTCCTTGAATCCTAACCTTAAATAAAGCTGGAAAGACGAGCTAAAGTCATTTCTACATCTGTATGCTTATTTTTCGAATAATAAAAAAGTGGCCTTTACTTTCGTGCAAAAGATATATATACTTTATTATGCATTAAATGCTTTTAAAATTATCAAAAATATTAAATTAAAAATACACGCCGTTTATAATTATTTTTGCTTTGTTGATTATGCAAGATTTAAAATATTTTTCATTGTGTATAATTATTTCAAATTTAGAAAACTTTTTTAAAAATGTATTTGTTGATTTTCTCTTTTCGGAATACACGTTAGTGTAACATTCTGTTTAAAGATTGAGTAGGCATTTACGTTGAAACCTTTGGAATTCTTATAATTCAAGAAGGATTACACAGCGCAAAACAAAGAAAAGACAATTTTTGTAAGCATAATAGAATTAAGAATGCATATTTCTTCTTAAGAAAATGAGCACATAACAAACTTCAGATAATGCCTTTTCTGAATGATAAAGAGTCATACCGACGTACACCTCACTGCATTAACTATGCATAGTTTTTGGCTGAACCGAGATCTTCTCGTTATTCCTTTCTATAACAAAGGAAATGAAACGAATCTTAAAATGTAATTTACTGAAATTCGATTCATAGATACGAATGTACGCAACTACTATATATATAAACTCCAAGTGAATAATGAACGGAGAAAATATTAACAACGTTCAAATCATTATTTTAAATCAGTGCTCCATATAAAAATAGAGATATGAATACTTATTATAAATTATAATTGAGAACATGTACAAATTATCATCTACTACAAAGTGTACATTTTGTTGGGACATTGAAAAGACATTAGCAGATGAGACATTGTCATTTCAATGTCAAAGAAAATGTAAACTTTGTAGCAGATGATAATTTATACATGTCCTAAACTAAAATTTATAATATATATATATATATATATATATATATATATATATATATATATATATACTTATTTGGCTCTCCAATTTCTCAATCCGAACAGTTACGCATTAATCTACCGTGCAACCAAAATTTGCTGAAACTACTTAAAAAACAGAAAACAAACATTGTCAGCCGTCCCATAACCGTGTATAGTCGAAGGGAAACTACGCAGCTCCGTATTTCCTTTCACAAGTCTTAAGATTCAGTCATGCGTATCGTATCCTGTACAAGTAAACGTAGTTGAATTCAAACCTATCCAGAGATCTTCCTAATTAAATGCTAGACGTCGTTTTGTTTGCGTGCTATTCGTTCCTTAGGTGACTGAATTCAGTCTAGGAAGACATTTTGCCAGCGATGCCATGTCATTTCCGCCCCACACATTCTGCCATTAATTCGACCTATGTGCAGGTGGCTAAAATTTCGGTATATGGCATGTGCTATCCTGAACTCTTCATTCGTATAAACTTCCAAATCAATGCACATGGCATTACTTACATACACATTACGCACAAGGTGATAGACGAAGGAATTTAAGACAAAATATGTATTTCTTCAAGCTCTTCAAATATATATTTTTCTACTAATAAAGATATAATTAGTAGATACTCCTAATTTCTTCTAAATTTACCAGTGTTTACGATTATTACGCGTCGCATTCGGAAAATATCAAAGACAGTATGCCTTGAGATATTTCGAGTAATCCATACTCTTTAACGGGAAAATATTTGTTGTTTATTTCAACGATGAGTATCTAGTAAATAAGTCATAAAAAATTAATTTTAAAAATAAATCCATTAATCCTTTAGAGAAATCTGCCTGCAGAAGTGCCTTGTGTGTTGATTTTCGTAGACTTCTGAGAAAATATTTGATTCATACGTTCGTGCAAACATGCTGTTTATCTAACCAACAAGGCTCCTTCAACACTACGCTTTATTCAAAAAATGTATTATTTTGTAAATCAATGAGTCCTGTATTGGTTCTGTAGCGTCATCGAAGAATATTTTGATATTTATATTTCTGAGATGAGATTAATTATTTACACAATTTACATATTTTGTCGTCATCTTTGTTTCCACATTCACAAATTCCCAGCTGTTTACGTTCCGAAAGTGGTGAACAATAATTATAAAGTTTAGTTAAAAGGATTTAACTGATACTTAGATATGGAAGGGACATAGTTCAGGGAACTAGATTAACCTGTCCCTGTGAAAGAAATGAAGGGTTAAGTTCAAAATTCTAATGATCTGATGAAGGTCAGAATTTACAATGCCCGAAATTGCCCGCTGTGAATATGTGACAAAAGATGAGAACAACAATCTGCACTATGTAAATAATGTAAATGACTTAGCTATATTGAAATTACTGGAATCTATGACAAAAAGTTGACTAAAGAACGTCTTGGAAACAAAGTGCTTGAATAAATCATCTCACGTAATGGTAATTAATAATTCATGTTACTTTCTTCGAAACCGGCGGACTGAGGCTACACAATCACAACTACCAAGTAACAGAAACGACATCACTTGAGGACTCCATAGCAGTAACTTAAACGGGTTATACTTTTTGCCAAAGCCCGCCACACACGACTGCCATCGGTGATAATATCTACTTGCCTTGAGATGCCTATCTTTCTAATGAAAAAATGTTTTAAGCACAAGTTGTTATAAATTTCATCCCACAGAAGTACAGGCTGCTCAATCAATGAATGACGAATTTTTCCTCAAAAAGCCACGGCTAGTATTATTATTTGCAACAAAAATCTGGACATAGTTATATAGTTAAATTACTCCCCGATTTTCTTGCCAAAATAATGTATCATTCTTTTCTCATCCTTCATTCATAAAGAGGTAATTCTTTCTTCAAGTTTTGGCTACTTATAGAAAGTTTCAATAAAGCTACTTTTTATTCCTACTTAAGATAATTATTTTCAACTAATTCCAATTGTTTTGAACGTTAGTGTCTGTCATAATTGTTACCAGATTTGTATTTATTTCCATAGATAATTCAATTTTGTATCGCATATTTCTGGAGCATTTTCTGTAGCGAGCAGGAAGCAGACAATATTGACCTATATTCACAATAGTAATGTCTGTAAAGTTCATGTTTCGTTATGAAAAAATGTATGGAAATAATTGTGTAAAATTTATTGATACTCTTAAGAATTCCATAATTTATTAAAATGGTATCGCTAAACATTTTATAGCAGCATGCACAAGTACATGCAGACACATTATATCTGAAAGAAAATTAAAAGACAAAAAGAAAAATTATTAGATGAGGCGTTTTGATCAAAGATGGGCTTTATTAAGGTAAATATAAGAATTTTATTCAATGATTTTTAAAATTTTTAAATGTATGAACGTACAAACGTACAGGCTGTGATGCGTAAATTATCATCATATATTATTAATTTCGCGTATGGAATTTGTTTTATTTTCCCAATTACAGAGTATAGTAGGGACAGTTGTTCACTTTCTGTGAAATAAAGAATAGCATTACGTAATCACTTCGCCATAAAACTTGCAAAAGGTATGATATACTGCTTTGCATTCCTGCCAAATACTAATACGAACATTGGAAAATTTTAATGTTAATATGTAGACAGTGCAGAGGATTTGGAAAGAGTTAGACGAGTTAAATGGTGATTACGAATGTACTACAGCTCGGAAAACTCACTGATCATTCTGATAAGAAAGGAACACCCGAATCTGTTGGTAAGAGCATTAGACACGGCACAGATCTTCATTGAAGGTTGTCAGGAGGTAGGGCTATCTGCATCTTGCCACAATCAGGAAATCACATCCAGGACTGTCAGGCATATGATACGACCACATCCAACTTTAAATGTGGCAATTTATCTCCCCAGTATGCTCCACCCTTGTAGCATCAAAAATTAACTGAAGACATATATAATAGCAGCATTCACATTAAACAGGAAGACCGCCCTGAGGTCATTCGGTTAAATGCCATACCTGATACACGTTTGAGCCACATGTAGTGAAAGAGACATGACTGACTGGGCAGAAGATTATCCCGCAGTAGGTTGCCAATGCTTTCTGCGATAGACTGGTTGCCAGCAAAGGCTATAAAACCTAATCTGTTCTATTATTTAACACATAAAGGGAGGGAAGTAATAGATTAATACCGTTTCGAAGGGCATTTGTGCGTAAATGAATGCAAGGATGCAGGAAATTCCGAGTCGTATCAAGGTCGTGGTTGAAGTCAATTAAAATTTTATTAAATTTACTCGTAGTATTGCAATATATCTTGGTAAATATGTCTGTTAAAATAAAATATCAATGTTAGGTTTTTTTTCTATGACATAATTTAGACAATTTATCTCTCACACTTTGTAGACCTGGCTAACTTAAGTCAATTATAGTAAATTTTAAATGATATAATTTAAGGTCTGTTAAATATTATTGCTTATTTCTTAGAATTGTATTAGATTACGAAATGAATTTAATACACATCTTAAATATAGGTTTTGTATTGAACTATTTTATATTAATTCTTTAATTTTTTATATTTATGTATGCTGTCTTGGGAAAATATTTTATTTACGAAAGGATGCATTTGCAAACTTCCAAAACACAGATTTATATTTTGCTAAGCATTGATAATTTTTTTTTTTTTTTTAATCATCTCACCCCAAGCAAGGCATTCCACTGCCACTATTGCGCATGGGGCTACATAGGGGAAGGTAAAGAGAAGGAGTGGATAGACATAGGGAATGTCAGGAGAAAGGTGACAGATGAGTAAGGATAGCGAGGATGAGGGTCGGGCAGATGGGAAGAGTGCTTGATAGAATGGGAGCAGGTTAGTGTGTTCCACAGTCGGGAAGTGCGAGGAAAGAAACTGTTGAAGTAGAAGTTACGGCTGCATTTTATCGGTTTCACTGTAAAGGGGTGGGATCTAGTTGCTAATCTACTATCTCGTGCAAATTCGTATTTAGGGGGCACCAGTGATCTAAGTTCATCGGAGCAGAAGCCGTGAAAGTATTTATAGAAGAGACACAGGGAAGCCACGTCTCGCCGGTGGGAGAGAGACTGCAGGCGGTCTGCCAAGTCGGTATCTATCACATTACAGACCCTCCTCTGAACCTTATCGAGAAGCCCGAGGAGAACAGCAGGGGCACCCGACCAGATATGGCACTCAAGAACTATCTGTCCGAGTTTTTTACTTTCTATTTTAATAAGTGGGGCATGCTTTAGATCAAAGCTATGATTTTTTTTTTTTTATAAGCGTTTCACCCCGAGCAAGGCATGTCACTGCCACTACTGTGCAGGGGGCTACGTAGAGTGGAGAAAGGCTGATTAAATATAGGAAATGACAGAGGGTGGGTGAGAGGCGGGTAAGGATACCGAGAATGAGGGTTGGGTAGATGAGAGTGTTGTGAGAATAGTTGGGAGTTAGTGTGATAGGAGGTGTCTATTGACCCTACATTTAAACACCTGGAGATTGTAACTGTCGGGAAAGCAGACTTGTGGAAGGGAGTTCCACAGGCGGGAAGCGCGAGAAAAGAAGCTGTTGGAGTAGAATTTACGGTTACATCTTATTTGTTTAACTGTAAAAGGGTGGGACCTAGTTGCTAATCAAGTATCTCGTGTAAATTCGTGCTTAGGCGGCACCAGTGATCTAAGCTCATCGGAGCAGAAGCCATGAAAGTACTTGTAGAAGAGGCACAGGGAAACCACATCACGCCGGTGTGAGAGCGGCTGCAGCCGTTCTGCCAAGTCAGTATCAACCACGTTACAGATCCTCCTTTGTATTTTGTCAAGAAGCCCAAGGTGAGCAGCAGGGGTACCCGACCAGATATGGCAGCAATATTCAATACACGGGCGGATGGTAGATAAATAATGCGTTTGAGAAAGTGTGATGACTTTTTGTGTTTCTATCGAAAGCACACTAAAAACATCAACGTCGGAAAATTTAAAAAGAAAGCAACGTAAAATACGATACAGAATGCAGTCTAAAATGTAATAAATACACTTGGGAAACGTTATCTTAATTCTGGCATTCTCGTATATCGTTTTGCTCTCCAGATGCTGCTTTTTTTCTAACATAGAGGTGCCACTCGCGAAAGTATAGATACATAGTGAAAAGTATATATCATGCATATTTATAATGCAAAACTCTCGCAATTATACAAAGATGAAGAACTGGATTATATGGATATTATGTATAGTGTCATAGAAAGAGAATTATTAAAATTTATATTTAATTGATTTTGTATATCAACCCAAATGATTATATAGGTTGTATGGCTCGAGTTTCTTTCATTTTACGCAGTGAATCTCTTCAGGTGTCAAGCAAAATTTATAAAATTTTATAACATGTAAAACACACCTTCTCTATAGTCTATGAGAAGGACATGATTTTCGGTTAGCTTATTTATGTTCGTTTAAATATATTCGGGATTTATTTTTCGGTTCCTTTAAGGAAGTAAGTCGTTCCGGTAGGACACGATTAAATAAGGAATTTTAAGGTGTCTAGAAACCAGATTTGTCCACATGCATTTATTCCGTTAGCTCATTTTACTCCCCTCTGATCAGTATAACTTAAAACTTTGAATCATAGCGACATTCAAACTAAGAAAAATAAAAAATAATTGTGCGATGTCTTGCCGTTTCCTTTTTGCAACAAGTAGGTTGAAGTTACCATATCCTTGCTCTCAGAAGTTAGCCCGCTTACTGGTAAGGACCGTTGATCCACCGAGGCGCACTTCTGTGCTTAGGCTGGCGACTGGTTGCTTGGTAAATTTGCGTTGGAGAGAAGCGTTCATCGTTACTGTTCCAGTCGGAAAAGTACCCTCACAAAGTTCAGCTGACTGGTGGATATATGGACTGGGGTGTGCGTGTATCAGTACATATGCATCTTCTTGGAATCATGCGCAAGTGTTGCATGTAGACCGTGGATCAGTACATTTTCGCATCTCAACTCCCCTCGGTTTTGCTGCAAACGTTACTATCACTGACCATACACCCATATTTTTTACTGGATATCAGAGTAAACTTATTGCCCGCAATATGCTACTTGCTACTTTAAATGACAATAAAAAGCAATCGTTAGTTAATAAAATAAATATTATAAAATATTAGAATATTATTTATTAAAGTTAATATTATTTGAAGGGTAATTACAGAAAGAAATTGAAGAAATAGTATTAAAAATATACAAAACAAAAATAACTTTACGACTTGAAACGCTTTTCCAACATATTTTACAATACATTTTCGTATATTATAAAAAACTTCTTCTATGTGTCCTCCCATGTAAGGACGTAGGCGATCATTGCTTTCACTGTCTCCCTCTCCCTGGTGGCTCTTATCACGCCTTCTCCTGTTACACCATGCAACACTCGTTCTGTCAGCCAACTGATTAGGTCCTTCAAATGTGTTATCTGCTGCTTTCCCCTGTCTCTTTTTCCCTCTATCTGGCCTGTTAGTATCAGCTTCTCCAAGCCCTCCTTCCTCATTGCATGTCCCAGGAACTTCAGCTGTCTCTTCTTGGTACTCAGTATTAATTTCTTTTTCCTTTCTATCATTTCCTAAACCTCATCATTGCTCACATGCTCAATCCATGATTTTTGCAGCTTTCTTTTGTAGACCCACATTTCAGTTGCTTAAAGTTTTTCCTTCATCTTCGATGATATTGTCCCGCATTCACTGCCATATAGAAGAACTGACATCACATAGCAATCTAGTATTCTCTTATTTGTTTCTAGCGAAATTGTCCTGTTTCATAATACTTTACTCAACTTCTGGAATGCTTCCTTCGCCATGCCAGTTCGCCTTCGGATCTCTGTGTCGCACTTTTCGTCTTCTGACATAACACTCCCCAGGTATTTCAATTATTGTACCTACTTGATTTTAGTGACCTGCATTTGGGATATTGGGCTGCCCTTTTTACTGATGACCATGTATTCGGTTTCCTTGCAGCTTAAATTATCAAAAAACGTTAACGCTTGGAAGTTTAGCAACAGAGAAAAATTTACGATATTGAACCAATATTCAAACAAGCAAAAACATTACGATGTTAAATACTTCCGTCAAATTCCAAAATTACATTTTTCTTTAAAAGAAGGTTAAGCTTAAATATAGAAAGAGTAGATTTATTCATGTCATTGTGTAAGTAATTTAATAAATAATGTATCAAATGCTTTTATAATTATTACAGATAAAGTAAATTTGTTAAATAAAACTTAATTTAAAATAAAACCAATGTATTTAAGTAACAAAAGATTAGACAGGCATAGTAAAAAATCATGTAATAAAGAAAACTACCACAATAAATAAATAAAATAGACTACTTTTAAAATAGGATATGACTTTCTTGAGTAAAGAAAACAAACGTCCATTCACTCCGACATTTCAATAAAAGTCCCAAATTCTAATGCTCAATAGTCTCGTTCATCTAATAAATATATTTAATTCAACTCCAAATATCTAATCAAAAAGCAAGTATTAAATAAATCTTCCTCAATGTATCATTTACACTTTTAACATGTGGTTTTTTGATTTTATCATTGTAATCAACAAACGAAGAAAAGATTGCTAGACTGCTACGTGATGTCAGTTCTTCAATACGGCTGTGAATGCTGGACAATATCATCGAAAATGAGGACAAAACTGGAAGCGGCCGAAATGTGGTTCTACAGAAGGATGCTACGGATATCGTGGACTGAGCATACAAGCAACGACGAAGTGTTGGACAGAATGGCAACAAAAGGAAATTGATGCTGAGCATCAGGAAGAGACAACTGAGGTTCCTGGGGCATGCAGTGAGGAAGGAGAGCCTGGAGAACCTGATACTGACTGGACAGATAGAAGGAAGGAGAGACAGAGGAAGGCAGCGGATAACATATTTGCAGGGTCTGATCAGGTGGATGACGGAACGGGGGTTGCCAGGAGCAACAGGAGCAAACATACTAAGAGCCACAAGGGATAGGGAGACGTGGAGATCCATGATCGCCTACGTCCTGAAGTGACAAGGCACATAGAAGAAGAAGAATCAACATTTCGGCTGCTGTGTGTTCCCTTTTGCATCAAGTGTATGCCGCTCTGGGTAACGAACAGGAAATTTCGAATTGAACATTTTATTTAACCAACCAGAAGTGACGGCTTTATGTCTACTAGCCATGTTGTTTAGTTATTATTTTAGTACTTTTCAATCATTGTTCGCAGAGTTTCCATGTATTAACTACCAAGCATCAGGATTGAACTCACAATTACTATTACGCCTATTTCAGTAGCCCATTAGCCTAGCAAATTAAGGCGTTGAGGCGTTACCTTAGCAACTGTAATTCTTAGTTTAATTCCCGAGCCGGACTGTGTTTACTTGGACACAATGGAAACGGGTTGAGCAATAAAATTAAGATCTGTACGATATATCTCTAGACCGTAAGAGTGTAGATAATGAATACATGCAATAATAAATATCAGATCGTTTTGGGCATATTGTGAAGATTAGTAGGCTAAAGGCTGTGCAGTTTTGTTCAATGTCGTGTATAATTTAATTAATTTACTAAAGTGCTCTCAAACACACTTTATTTTTATGTGTCATGCCCTTTCAGAACATTCGGTGAGTGCTCATCTTTGTTTCTTAAAAATTATTTGTCCGTGATTCATTTAATATTACGTCATAACATGTGACCGCCGTTTTTTACCCTGTTCTTCTTGCTGAATTAATTTGACGTTATTCAAACCCTCGCTAGGTGGTTGAGAATGCCAAAAAACACGTAATACCGTTACAATTGATAGTATATTTTATTATTATTTTGTTAAAATTAATGTGCTTGTATAGTTGAATATGTTTTATTTACATAGAATATTTATGTTGGGCTGTTTGTATCAGACTTTAACACACACGTCATAATTTAGCTGTTGGTTTGGTTGACCTTGTTAAGCGGTATATCAGCCTCCATAGATTATTTTATGCCGACATCTAAAAATATTTCGAACGCAATGGCATGCCTTCAACTACAGCTGAAATGTATTGTTGTTATTACTGCTATAAAAATCTATTGCTAGCATCTTTACTATGGATTTGTATACTTCTGTGTTGGGTTTTTGTTTAGGGTTTCACTAAAAGAAGCTACCATCCAGAGTCAGGGTAGACATGGAAGCCGCAGCTACTAAGAAATGGTTCACGCTCATCGAAACTTCCACTCTTCTAATCAGAGACCTTGCTGCCGAGTGTAGTTTATCGTTATTCCCTGTATTTAGGTTACATTACTAATTACAAGTATAAGCTATCATTGAAACGGTAACTTAGAAAATGTATTAATCCGTCACTTTCCTCCATTTATGGGATAAATAACAGGACCGATTGGGTTTTAAAGCCTTGGCTGTCAACCAGTCTACCACAGAAAAATAATGGCAACCTACTGCAGGATAATCTTCCTATCTCATAGCCCAGTCAGTCATATCTCTTTAGAGACATGATCGCCTTAACGTGTATCACGTATGCCATTTAACTGACTGGAATATCTTAAATGTATATGTCTAGTGTTCTAACATCATTTATTTAATACAAAATGTATTGGCCTGAATAGTGCATTTGAATTACTTGAAACAATATGGCAATTAGACCATTAAACGTCTTACGAACATATATGCGAGCTAGTTGCAATCTTGTAAACAATATTTACCGTTTTAAATGTATAAAATATCTACCCTATCATAATTATACAAGCCCTCAAATATTTAGTATATGTATATTGTAATTTCGATTTATTCCTTATATAACATCCGCAATGGGCAATCAGGTTTATTTTCAACGATTGATTTAACTGGACAGAAGACAATCCGAAGTGTATAATTTTGCTGCGCAATGGTCAGCAACCAAGGCTCAATTAATAAATCTATCTGGTTATTTAACTAAAGAAGACATTATTTGATACTTTTCTGAGTGCTATTTGGGCGTAATTGCATGTTATTAAATGTTAAGTCACACATGTAGAGTCGTGACATATATTACACACGCACATTCAAAGTTTTTGGCCGACTGAGCAGTGGACCAAGAATCAATAAATCATCTCTTATAAAATTTCTTCTTCTCCAAACTTTGGCTTCAAGAATTCAGTGACTTTTTTTAAAATTTTGTTTAACTGGGACTCTAACAGGTGCTACCATTCTGGATCTGAATGGACCTGGGACAACAACAATGAAGAGTTGGATGATGCTCCTCGCAACCTTCCAATCAGAAACCTTGCTGCCGGATGCAGTTTACCGTCATGCTAAGGACCAAGAATTCAGTGAAAATGTCACATAAAGAAAGATTGCTAAAATGTTTTCGCAGAATGCTTTTTTGGTTCACAATATATAATGTGAACAACTTCAAAAGAACGAGTTTTGTAATTCGGAATTAGAAGCAACATTTTCAGTATCTCTCAGATTATACTACTTTACAATTCTTCACCCGATGACAATATTTTCTAACATTTCTACTATAAATAATATTTGTGTAAATAAAACTAATAAAATTAAGAATACTAATGCTAAAATCCAAATAATAGATTGAAAAGTTTTTATCTAATACTAATATGTATTATTGCTACTATTAATACTGCTAGGGGAAATTCATTACAAATGTGATTTAAAAGACGCACTAAAAATTTAATGTTTACAAGGCTTCAAATTTGTATCTTAACGTTGAATGATAGACTAATTATATTTTTGTCTTAACCGAGACTTTTTGAATATTTTCTAAAAGAGTGGTGAAAAGGTCAAGAAAATTTCTTAAATATGTTCCAACAAATGCCTGCATAACACGAAATGGCAAATCTCATAGCAAGTGTTCTTAAATCTGTAAATAGTTACTTCAGTTTCGACGTCAAGATTGGATCTACTTTTTAAGCAACTCAAAACCTAAAACAGTCTTCAGAAACGAAATTCAGCAAAATAAACAATTGATATCCCAAAGGTAAGGCAACTCGTCAATGTTCAAAGTGTTTTTCTTAATAGTGAGCACAAATAAGCTTTTACCTTATGTTTCCTACCATTCGAAAGAAAAGTGTAATTCGAATTTTCTCTTTTTTCTTTTTTTTTTTTTTTTTTTTGCACCATTTTCTATGCAGTGGCTTTGCATGGGGAATCGAATTCCTTGATCACGAAAGAGGACAGACAAAATCGATTTTTGCCCTATTCTTCAAATAGCTAGCGATTTTTTCCTTCTAGCTTTCTCTGTTGATTGCTTCTTTTCAAGTTATTCCATTTCCTCTAATTTTGCACTTATTTGAACCATTCTATCGTTTCCTACTTCGAGACAGATGATTCGATTGCTGTCCACTGCCATCCCATTAGATATCTGTTAAACCGAAGACACGAAATTACTATACAAAAAGGGAAATATGTAAAATGTACCTGATGAAGAGGGAATACTTCTCGTTTATACGACATTAACATTGACATAAAGAAAACTGGAAAGATGGAAAGAGTGAGGAAAATAAAATCGGAAAGCCAATATGACCCAAAATATCTATGAACAATGAGAATAATGCATAATGGGATTTCGAATTGAAAATAATATTTAAAAAGGTAGTTATTTGGATAAAATATCGTTAAAGTGCTATTATTCTAATTAACTGAAGCCATTAGAAATAAAATAATATGAAAAAAAATCAATTAGTTTATCAAAGAAAATCCTAAAATAAAAATGAGTTAATAAGAAAATAACATGTAAAATAATATCTGTTAACAAATAGCAAAATACAAGATTTAAAAAGCAAAAAAAAACTAGAAATTAAAGCCGAATAATGAGAAGGAAGTATTCAGAATGCTAAATAAATCAGAAAAAATAAGAAATATCTCTTGTTAAGGTGAATAGTTGGTAGTGAGATAAATCAAACAGATGAAAAAATATGTGAATATATTAACTACACAAATATTTGAAAATATGAAAAATGTACCAAGTCAACTTCATAATCGCAGAGTTAAAAATAGTCTAGCTGTTTTATTTTAGTCTGCTTTTTAATATTAAACAATAGGGAAAAAATATGTTCAATTTATTTAACCACAAGCACAGTTCATACATTGGCTCCTATATTCAAGTACACTCTATTAAATACCCCACTTATCATAAAAGATCTGAATATCTCTTTTGAGACTTAAAGACAAGAATAACTATTTTATTATTAAAATCCACATTAAAACCATGGATTTTGATATTTCCTTGTTCTGAATCGGAAAAGTTTTAAATATATTTTAAAAGTATATTTAAAATAATATGAAAAAAAAAACAATGAGGGTTATCAAAGAAAATCTTAAAATAAAAATGAGGGAATAATCAATGATACTAAAAAATTCAAGTACAAATGTGTTCAAATACAGTTGAAGACATAAAAAAGGTGAGGCTAATTAAGTATAGCAATGATGAAAACAATTACGACAACAGCGAAAATAATATGATTTGAATCAGTCGACTCAAAATAGTTACTGAACCTAGCAACCTAACGTAATGAATATTTTTGGCCTTGTTTAATTGCTAACGAGTAGGACTCCCACTGATAGAATAGGCTTTTTTTCTATCAGTATAAATTAAAAAAAATGACCAAAGTTTCGTTTGAAATCAATAAATCATGAATTCTTCGTGCAATGATTAAAAATACAGAAACGTAGCATCTGTTTAAACAAACGTCAGACAAAAAAGATTTAGTAAAGTGCATCAGGAGTTTTTTATAATTCATGACTTCCATTTTTTTTCAGAAAAACAAATGAATCCAAATCAATTATTCCAATTGTGCTTTTTAAAAGTTGCTTCAAAACAACATAACTGGGAGACGAATGTCTAATTGTTTAAGAAATCTATTATTTCAGGCGATTGTGCTTAGTTTCCATTTTTAATGAAAAGATCCTGACGACCAAACAGGACTGTCTCTTGTTATATATAGTATTGATTTTCTATTTTTTAGTGTGTAACGAAAGACATGCCTTACCTCGAAATTCGAAACGAGCGCGAACGTGTCTTGCCTGAAAGATAACAACAAAAAAGAAAGATGGCCGCTATTGAAGACACAATTTATGCGTGTCTATCTCGTCCAAAACGAGACGATATTTGCACACGCTCAAATGTTGGCCGTCTTGGAATGGCATAAAAAGCGGGTGTAAGAGAAAATCTTTTCGGCAGATTGCGTGTGTCAAAGGTGAGGATTTACAGTCAAACTGACAAAGCGGAAGTCAGAGCGGCCTAGTTAGTTTCTGCTTTGCAAGTGCCCTGTGTAACGGGCCTAGAAAGGGAAACCTGAATTCCATTTCCTTGAGGCGACCAAAGAAAGAAAGAAAGAAAGAAAGAAAGAAAGAAAGAGAAACTGCTGACCTGCCGGCGAGCGAGCGTCGCACTGTACTTTTTGGACACTATCATTCATCTTTTTTTTTACTATATATCGTATCCAAGTTTCTTATGACATTAAACAGAATGTCAATAGAGAAGTAATTTGCTGCGTTGTTGAGTTCTGTAAAACAATAGACATATGCGCATATATTTATCTTTTTGATTGTTTCATTTAATTTCTGACGTCCAAAAACTTGTGATGCTCTAGGTAACTGATAATTAACAATCAGTCAGTTAATGGCATACGTGATATACGCTTTCGGCAATCATGTCTCAAAAGGTCGTAGACGGTTGTCATTGCTTTCTGCGGTGGACTGGTTGCCAACCAAGGCTATAGAACCTACTCTGTACTATTATTTCACACATAACTGGAGGGAAGTAACTGATTAATACCTTTCTGAATGGTATTTGTTGACTAGAAAGAAAATCAAAATAATGCTGAGTCTACAATGACACTGGAACAATAAGGGCACAATAAGGTCATTACCAAAGTAAAAAAACCATTGGTTAGGTTTGGTAAGACAATGATATGTTCATCAGACTTTTTTAACCTTTACAACGCAGCAGTTTTACGAGCACTATAAAATAACTCGTTGATGGTAGACATACAAAATAGCAAGGAATCCTGAAAAATTAGTAAATTAAAGTCAACATTGCTTGCAAGAAGACGATGTAGCGTTTTCAGTAATAGAAACATAAATTAAAATTAAAGATATAAAAGAAATTGCACAAATTTAACTATCTTGACATTGTTTTAACATATGACGTCAGATCTGACACTGAAATCAGAATGTGCACTGAAAAACGGATGAAGATTCCTAAATATTTTATTTTTACGAAAATTTTGTTAGGAACAAAAGAAAATATTGCGAAGCTTCTATACGATACCAGCATTTCTTTATGGCAGTGAATGCTGGAGAATTTCCTAACAAATAAAAAGTAGACATTATGAGACAGATGTAGTTGTACAGAAGAATTTTGAGAATATCATTTTGTATAAGAGAAAATTTTGAATAAATATAAAGAATAGCAATCAATGTGACGAGACAATTTTCTTGGACATATGAGGAAAGAAAGCTTGAGTAATTTGACACTCAGATGACATTTTTTTACAGGAGAGACAGTCATCATCTTGTGTAAATGAATAAACGAAATAAGAGCGGAAATGATAGTAAAAGAGACATTGCTAAGAGCTATAAAGTAGAGAAAGTCGTGGAGTGCCATTTTCATCCATACCAGGAAGAGACATGTCATATACAAAATTCGATGAATGAACTGTTGAAATTACGCAAAAATGAAAATAAAAGTGGTATTCATTTTAAGAGGTATAGTTAACAATATTCACCAAAATGAATATCAATGAGTAAAATGAACCAATTACATGGCTTTCCACATCTCCCTATCCCTGGTGTCCCTTAACACGGTTTCTTCTGTTACACCACGCAACCCTCGTTTCCTCATCCACCTGATCAAACTCTTCAAATATATGTGTTGCTTTCCTTTGTATATTTTTCCCTCTATCTAGCCTGTTAACAACAGATTCTCCAAGCCCTCCTTCGTTATTGCGTATCCCAGAAACTTTAGTTGTCTCTTCCTGATGCTCAGTATTAATTTTCATTTTGGTTCCATTGTTTCCAAAACCTCATCCCTTATCATTGCTCACAAGCTCGATCCATGATATTTGCAGCATCCTTCTGTAGAACCACATTTCAGTTGCTTCAAGTTTTTCATTCATCTTCTAGGATATTGTCCAAAATTCACTGCCATATTGAAGAAATGACATCACATAGCAAGCCAGTACTCTATTATTTCATTCTAGCAAAATTGTCCTCTTTCTCAATATTTTACTGAACTTCTGCAATGCTTCTGTCGTCATGCCTATTCGACTTCGGATCTCTGTGTCGCACTTTCCGTCTTTTGTTAGAACACTTCCCAGATATTTACATTTTTGTACCTGCTTGATTTTAGTATCCCCCATCAGTATTTGGCATTTTGGGGTGCTCTTTTTGCTGATCATGCATTCGGTTTTCTTGCTGTTTATTTGTGGTCCTTTCTTGTCACTCTCTTTAGCTACCTTCTGTAGGAAATCTTGTAGTTTCTTTTCCGTGTCTTCTATCAGCACTTGTTTAAGTTATTTAATAATGCAAGTTGGTCTCTCAATCAAATGTCCCCTGTATATAATAATTAAGGGTTTCGCAGTCTGAAGTTAAGTGGCCAGATTTAATGGGGAATGCGATCGATGGAATTTTCTGACAAACAGTTTTCCTGATTGTGTGGTATATTGAAGAATCCTTTTGCCAGGCATAGGGTCTTTCAGCCGCCATCATCTTGATCAAGGGCTGCACTGCTTCTCAAAATACTAAGCATATTTAGTGAGTCCTGCGGAAAGATCAATAGCGACATAACTTTGCTATCACTACAGATCGCTCAAGACACCTTTGTAATAAGTATTAAACTCATCCAACACATTCCAAATCATCTGAGTTCCAATCAGTGGACAGTGTAAACACTGAAATATTCGTATTGAAGCTTTCAGCCTGAACACCAGCTGCAGGGTATGGCTTTTCAATTTTTTAAACGTTACCCAACTGAACCTACTCTGCTCTATATTCGACTATATAAAAAAATAGAAAAATTACCCGTTTACGCAAAATTAGAAAGAAAGTACAAAATGGCTACAACCCAACGAATACTGTAAAATGTTTTCGAAATCATTATGAATCATAGATATATCTCAATGTGTCAGCTCGTATGCACTCTGTAGATCTAAATAAATTGCTTTCAATTATAAAAGGTCAAAGAGCACTGAAATTTGAGAACGTTCTTTTCAATGAAGCGGTATTCTTAAGGATGATATTGCTTTCAAGGGTATCTCGCTTAAATTAATTAAACGCTGAAAGTAAAAATATAAAATAAAAAACTTGGCAGCAGCAATTGCTAAATATTTAAATATGTGTTTGCATTATTTTATTATCGAATAAATACGGGTCTTGAACTATGTTATAGCTAAATAAAGGATTTACGAAATAAATTCTGATGTATGTATATTTTTCTAAATTAATCATATTTTTAATGTATATTTTTAATTTCCCTTAGACACATTAACATATATATATATATATATATATATATATATATATATATATATTGTAATGGTTGTTACATTGGTTTATAAATTCATAGTATCACTACACAAAAATTTTCGCGTTTCGAAGCTGTTATGTGCGCTTCTCATCGTGATCTCATTCTCTACGTTGTATCGAGCACTCTTTATAAAAGTAAATGCATGAACAGCAGGTAAAAAAATCTACGAGTTATATAACTTTCTTTCAATATATATATATATATATATATATATATATATATATATATATATATATATATACATGCATTTGGTTTTTGCTTCATTTGCAAACGAGATATTACGCGACCTATGTTTCTGCATGTGGTGTCTTCAAGCGAATTACTGATTTGAGTGTGTTTTTGTGGGTTATTTTTTTCAGAACGCAGACATCATGGAAATATTCTTTTTGAACGCGCAATTTTCAAAATTAGAAGAAATTGCAACATTTTCATCCATGGTTGTATGAAACTATTTGGTATTTTATGGTATGGTTACAGTTACTCATAATCTCGGTTCTTTCATTCAGTAATTCATTTTTTGTTTGGAAATAACATAATAGCTAACTTTTCTTCCTTGTACAGTCTACATATTTTGCCAGCGTTGTAAGTCTTGCCTTTTTTCACTATACTCCACGTTATGTCTGGGTCTTTTCCATATTTAATTTCAATTTGCACATGTGGCTAGCCAATTTTGCTCAATTTTGTCAGTTTTAATGTTTTAATAACCAAAAACTAAGTAATTATATATATATATATATATATATATATATATTAGCCTTTATATTTTAGTTCTTTTGACAAGTATTCTTTTAGTCAAACCCAATATTTGGCATAATATATATATATATATATATATATATATATTATGCCAAATATATATATATTATGCCAAATATTGGGTTTGACTAAAAGAATACTTGTCAAAAGAACTAAAATATAAAGGCTAATATTAACAAAAACATTGTTTGTAGGAACCAATGTATAAAAGTATTAATTTTATGATGTCTGAATATAATTAATATTAAAATATTTATAGAAGTTCATAGTTTCCTGAAGTGTGCATGCATATTTGGTGAATTCTTTATATATCTTCTTTGTGCCATGTAACTTCAGGACGTAAACGCACATGGCCTTCCGCGTCTTTTTATTCTTTGTAGCTATTAACACACTTTCTCTTCTTATCCCTCTTAAACCCAGCTCTATTATCTATTTGATCAAACCCATCAAAAAAAGTCACACGTTCCTTTCCCTGTCTATCTGGTTCTGTAAGTATCTTATTCTTCAAGCCCTCTTTTCCAATTACATGTCTTAGTACATTCAACTGTTTTTTTCTGATATCAGTATCTTTTTCGTCTCCACCCTCGCGAAAACAGCGTGGTTGCTCACATGTTCGGCCCATAGTATCTTCCTTTTGTAGAAACACTTTTCGGTTGCTTAAAATCTGTCCCGCGTTATTATCTATTATTCACTGCCATAGTGAAGGACAGCCATTAAATAACATATCCATTACTTTGTTTTCAACGAAATTATTTTGTCTCACAATACTCTCACTGGCCATTCCAATACACCTTAGGATCTCAGTGTTGCACACTCCAACCTCTGTTTAAACATTTACCAGGTATTTAAATTTCTCTATTTAATGGATTTTAGTTTTGCCGACCTGTAGTTGACATTTTTTGGCTCCTTTTTCTACTGAACATATATTCAGTTTTCCTGTAGTAAAAGTGTAGTTTTTTTTCTTTCAGCGTTCTTTAGCTACCTTCATGTAGGGATTCTTATAGTTTCAGTGTCTGCTATCTGCACTGCATCATCTGCATATCTTATATTTTTCAGACTGTTACCACTAATGATAAATCCTTACAGGACTTCTAGTTCTTTCAAAATTGTTTTACTGTGTACTGATTATTTTTATCTTTGCAAAATATGTCAAATTTCCCGAGAATATCTATCAAGTCTTTGTGGCGTACTTTGAGTAATGCTTTTGCAACGGCTATGAAATATAGGTACACGTCCTCTTGCATTTCTATTACACTTTTTGATAAAACTGTGAGCATAAATATCGAGTTCCTTAATTTAGTGTTCTTGACGAAACCGCAACAAACTTGTCCTGATTATCTGGCTTGATACTATAGCGCGCTCTAATCATCAGCTTTCGGATGATGATTTATTATGCAATTCATTCATTTGAGTGTTCGCTGTTGTTCACATTCCTTTGCACCTTAGACAGTTCTATGAAAATTGACCTACTTATGTCTTCCGGTATATCGCCACTGTTGTATATTTCATTCATTACTTCTGTAACTGCGTCCACGCCAACATTGTCTAAGGCTTTCCGAATCTCTACTGCAATAACGTTTGGTCCTGCTGGTTTGTTTCTATTCGGTCTGTCTAGAGCCGCTTCCATTTTGGTTTTTAATATTTCTGGTCCGTCGGTATTTCTGTGTATCGGCTGTTGATCAAATTTATCATGGAAGATTTCTCTTATATGAGCGTTCCATCTTTGCATTTATATATATATATATATATATATATATATATATATATATATATATATATATTCGCTAACTTGGTTTTCACCATGAGTGGATTCTTCAGGCAATTTTTAATAAGTTATTGAAAATCGCCTGCAGAAACCACTCATGGTGGAAACCAAGGTAGTGAAATAACTCGTTTAAAAATGAAATATATTCAAAAGGTCTACAATATAAATGTATAAAACTCTTTTTAATTTTAAATGTGTACTGGTCTAACCCTATTAGGACCAAAAACGAAGTATTAAACAGTCTCTCTCTCTCTCTCTCTCTCTCTCTCTCTCTCTTTGTATATATATATATATATATATATATATATATATATATATATATATCAAATTCAGTATAATCAACCTCATAGCTAATTGTACATGTTGCATTTGTTAAAAATTATTCTCGATCTCGTGAATAACAAAAATGCTTGCTTAATATGTGTATTCCTTTGCAACTGTCTATTGATTTTTGACGAAATGCCATTTATATATATCCTATGTCTATAGCGCTACTGCAATCATCACATATATATTATGAATTGACAGTTTCTAGATTTTTGTTTTTTTCTGGCCTTCGTTATAACTAATAAATCTGGGATGCCATTTTTTAATTTGTTATATGTATTATTTTATTTGGTCTGTTTTGAAACTTATAGTATAAAGTTAAATTAATATTGAATGGTAAATATTGTTAGGGGCGTATGTGTACGTATAGTCTAAGGAGACCACCTGTAGTTTATAGTAATTGGAGAACAAAAGATTTACTCGACATTTTTTTTGTCATCATTTTTTCGGGTGATTTTGTGTAACAATATATTGAATGAAAAATGATCTGGAAAGAATGCTACAAACCTGTCGAGATTATTTTTATATTCTAAAGAGGTTACTTTGTTAGATGACATTAGCAACAAGAACATTGTTGTGTGTGTGTGTGTGTGTGTGTGTGTGTGTGTGTGTGTGTGTGTGTGTGTGTGTATACGCATCAACTATAATGAAAGGCAACCTTGTCCGATGTCTTCCGTTGTTTAAAAAACTTTAACAGAAACCGAAATGCGTCGGATATGATGTTTCCACTTTGTGTTTATTCATATAGTCCTTGTACAGATATACTCTATGAAATTATTTATATAAGTTTGTATTTAATAAGTTTCATATTTTTTTAAATGGCATTCTGTGAAATATATTCAACCGGGAAACGGTATTTTAAGTTCTTCAAAATTCAATATGTGACTGACTTTACAATATGTAAAATTATTTGAACATTGATCTTCCAGGTCCGTCGAACTGAAAATATTTCTAAAAATTAGATCGGTTAGATAAAATTTAAATCTTAAAACTAACCATCTGTAAAGTTATATATATATATATATATATATATATATATATATATATATATATATATATAATATCCATGTGAATAAAGTACGAAGAAAATATTAACGTTCAAGACATTAATCTAAGACAGTGCTCAATATAGAAAGTGTTATGTATATTTAGTTACAGTTTAGAACATGTACAAATTACAATTTAATACAAAGGTGTACAATTTGTTTCGACATCAAAAGAACAATGACATCAAAAGAACAATGCTAGTTAATAAGGATTTTAATAAACATTATTTTTTAAATAAAAATATCGTTTATTATCATCATTATTGACTACCTGACGAGATATTGCTCTTTTGATGTCGATATAAAATGTACACTTTTGTAGTAAACTACACATGTTCTAAACTATATATATATATATTTTCTAAGCATATATTGTTAAATATAAGAGATAATGAATGTCTATTATGTTTAATCATGAGCCGTTTGGCTTTAATTTCCTGTGGGCCGAAAGGTTAGAACTAACTTAATAAAGAATTATCCAAATGTTGGAGAATTTTCGTTTTTATTTTCAACTGAAATTAAAGCTAAAATACGACGTTTAGAACGGCTCATGATTAAACATAATAGACATTCATTGTCTCTTATATTTAACAGCATATGCTTAGAAAATTATTTGCTGTCTCGATACACTAAGTATATATATATATAATTTATAAAGGAAAACTCAACACGTCATATTAGTTATAAGCTATAAGGAAATTTTGTTGGATTATACTCACCGTTTACGGACTGACAAGTATATATATATATATATATATATATATATATATATATATATATATATGAGAGAGTATAAATTTAATAACTTCTTCTCCACCTTTAATCCCTCCTTTACAGAAGATTTTGGAAATGAAAGAAGAGGGCCTCAAAATAATAGTGAGGTAAAAACCAATAGGTTCACGTCGCACATCTAATAACCTTTATGACAAATGCAATCAATATTTTTTTTCAAATAATACAGTAATAAAATATACTAACAAAAATCTGCTTTTAAACTTTCGAAAAGTAAATATCATAAATCAAAGTATTTATTATTTTAAAATTTAGGTATGAACCGCTCAAATACAATCGAATTTTAAAATTTCCATTTTGACAGTTAGTTTCTTCCCTTTTATTACTAAAGAAATTACGAAACAATGAAAGTTTACCTCTTTTCAACGCCACTTTTTATAGTCACATCGTTTGATATTAGTCGGTGCCTTAATATCCCATTACATTTATTAATCTATTATGTACTTCCTCTAATATAGTTGGATTTTTTTACTTTTAGCCTATAACTATTGAGTAATTATAATACTACATCTCTTTCTCTCTCTCTCTCTCTCTCTCTCTATATATATATATATATATATATCAATCTAATTAATCTCAAGTCATATTGGTGAATAAATGCAAACGAAAACCTAAATTAAGGTAATTTAGACTAATTAAAATTACGAAAAAATTTAAGTTAGTATAAGACAACTTATTGTAAACTAAAAGTTATATTTGCTCATATATATATATATATATATATATATATATATATCATTAACATGTAAAACGGCTAAAAATAATGGAACTGTTGTTAATAATAAAAGAAAAATTCTACACTCAATGGCATCAACCATGAAACGTAAAAATTTAATTACCCTGTAAAATAAATGTTAAAATAATTGAGGTCCGCTGTTCATGCGATCTGTGGCAGATTTCTGCACCGATTGTTTGTTATCATAAGTTCCAAAAAGTGTGGATGGTACTACACAATGCCTTCACCACTATAAACAAATCTCTGTGTGGATGTCTTACTAAGGTTAGATCTTCATACATCGAAATCGATGGGAGAGTCCATGATATATATATTAAAGTTTTGTAATTTGCTTGAAGCATTGCGTAAAATAGTTATATGTGTTATGTCTTGAAGGCTGTCACAATGCGTTGAATGAAATAAAGGAAGGTCGGGAAGTGTTTGTATGACCTCTTTATTATTATTGATATTTCGAGACTATAATCTCATCATCAGAATGGAAGAGAAATCCTCAGAATGACCGTGCTTTTTAGCTGCCCGTCTATGAATGGCTGGCTTTATCCACAGCTGCTGTACGTGTGTGCGTGTATGTATGTGTGCGTGCGTGTGTGTATGCGAGTGTGTATCTGTGTGTGTTCTAGTTGTTGTTTTTATCGTCTAAAGGTGTGTGTGTGTGTGTGTGTGTGTGTGTGTGTGTGTGTGTGTGTGTGTGTGTGTGTGTGTGTGTATTCAAGTTGGGGTTTTATTGGTCTGATGGAATCAGTTCGTAGGATCTGGGAGTTGATGTGACTTTGACCGGGTCAAAGAATAATAGATTCATTGCTGTTGTCTTATCTATCTGATTTATCTGGTGGTGTTTGCTCGTTGTGTGTGCTATATCTCTGTGTGTGTGTGTGTGTGTGTGTTCTGTCCTGGTACGTGGTTTGTTATGAGCACCTCTGCTACTACTGCCCGGTGGGGGAGAAAATGTGAGCATGGTTATTGTAACTATTCTTTCCTGTGTGTATAGGCAATGTGTAGTATTGTAATTAAATCTACATTATTTTATTTATCTGTGTGTGTGTTTGCGTGTGTGCTTTAGCCTAGTTAGCGATTTGTTGAGGAAGAAGTGTGTGTGTGGTTATTGTTACTGATTGCGTGTGTGTGACCTTTGCTGTTGTGTTAGGTGTATGTTGTGTGCGTCTTGGTGTTGTCTATACTGTTATGTAATCTAGGTTTAATTCTTGGCGACTATTTACTGGCGGTTGTAACTTGGATATTATTAGGGACTCTTTAATGCGTAGGTTACCTATGTTGCGTTATATATTAATCTTTATACAATTTTTTTGTATGTTATGGAGTAGTTTCTGTTATTTGTCATATTAGGCATTTATTTACTTCACATGTATTACTTACGTGTTGATGCACGCTTGAATTTATTTATTTTACTTTATCTAATCTTTAATTTTCCCTTATTAGATATTTTCTTTAGGTATATTATTTATTTACATTACATATCATTTACTTATGTTAGTAGTTCATTTCATAATTTTTATGTCTTCATGTAGTTCTTTTCATGTCTTAAGTAAATTTTAACAGAAATTATATTTATCTCAACGAAAGTCAGGCCATGTTTTAGTTTGAAAGGTTAAAGAATTTAGAAAAAATTCGTCAGTGCTAGCAAAGCTCTATTTTGTTTTATTTTATTCAATGTATCTATCTATTTCTTTCCGCCTCCTGGTCAGCGTATTCTTGATTTTGTTAATCTAACACTTTTTCCCTTTCTTTCTTTCACCCTTTCTTGTCGTTGCGTTTTTCCTTTTCTTCTCACAAGATTATCTCCCTGTTTCATTACCCACACACTCATGCAACTTTTTATATGTTCCATGATATTAAAGATAGCCCACAGTAGTTCCCAACTACCTGACCTGCATGTCTTCCTGTCTACAAATTTAATATACATTTCTCCTCTTTCTTACTTTTCCTCATTTTTTCTTGCTTTCTCCATTTCTTTTTTGGATTCGCTACGCTTATTCCTTTCTGTAGCAAGCTTACTTCTAGTTTCTTTATCCACACTCAAAGAAATTTTAATTTTTCCGCAATATTAAAGATCACCGACTATTCGAATTTAATTTGCAGAAATGATCGTGAGAGAAACAGAGAGTGATTGTGTGTGTAGTTTTCAGTAAAAGTGAAAGACAACATATTACAGTTAAGTTTTTACGCAATTTTTCATGTGATCTTTTTCTTTTCTTTTCAGGACATACATTATATAGAAATAGACAATGTTTATTTTCCTAGCGCTTTCGTCCATTATTTCCACCATCATAGAGGATGATTTTTTTCTACCTGTTACTGAATATCGACCACGGGACTACGAAAGTGGCACGGAAACCCACGTTGCATTTCTCAGAACAGAGATCAATTCGATCTCATTTAAACACACACACAGATCTACCCAACCCTATTCATTACTTACTTGTTGACAACACAAATATCATAACATTATCCAAATGCAAAACCGCTAGCAACAAGAGAACCATTTTTAATACAAAATAAAAATAAAAAGCCTAACACACAATTATATCAACTACAAACACGTAAAAAGTTGATTACCGTTTTCAGAGCACACACACACACACACACATATATATATACATATATATATATATATGTGTATGCATGTATGTATGTGTATTTGGGCACAAACCTCGTTAATGGTTAAAATTATAGCGCTCGGGAAAAAAAACAAAAAAACATAACATTTTTTATGTAATGTATGTCCTGAAAAGAAAAGTAACATGATCTCCTGAAAAATCTATGCAAATTTAACTATAATAACTTGTTATTTTTAATAAAACCTGCATAAAATAGATACTGTTTCCTATATATTTGTAAAACTGAAATTAATAGACGGCATGATCAAGTGTAATATCAAGAAGAGTTTTATATTTTTTTAAAAACAAAGCACATGTCATAGACAGGTGTCTTAAATACAAATAATAGTCACGTTGCGTTGATGTTATACGCCAAGCAAGTATCTCCATGGCTCTTATTCCATCGCAGATGTTTGTTTTTATTTATTTTTCTTTAAACGCCATTGGGAGAAGCCAATCTTTTTAAAGAAAGAACCCAAGTTACGTATTCGATTTTTTAAAATTAAAATTAGAAAAGGTTTACATAACTAAAGATAACGCACTTTTTTTTTTCTGAAAAAAACAAATATCAGAAAACTCTGTAAAAACATGTATTACTTCATTCAGCTCTGTAGTAAACATAGGTCAATACAAATCATTATGGAAAGCCATCCTTGTTGCAGACTTCTGCTCAGGTACATTTGTTTGTTCAGCACTATGAACTTGTGATGTATAATCTAATTATAGTAAGTAGATTAGAGTTTACGTTTCTTGAAGGGATATAAAGATTTAACTTGACACTTAAACCTACGTCAAATTATCACATAGCAAAGGCAATAATTAATCGATCATTTACGAAAAGATTTGTCTATCAAATTTAACGGAAGTTTTCGATCAACAATTATTTCCAAATGCTTGTACATTCAGTCAGTTAGTCAGTTAAGTGCCATACGTGATACACGCTTGGGCGATCATGTCTCGAAAGAGACATGACTGACTGGGCAGAAGATTATCCCGCAGTAGGTTGCCATTGCTTTCTGCGGTAGACTGGTTGCCGAACAAGGCTATAGAACCCAATCTGTCCTGTTATTTAACCCATAACTGGAAGGAAGAGACGGATTAATACCTTTCCCAAGGGTATTTGCGCGTAAGTGAATACAATGGATTCAACTGGAATTCGAACTCGGCTCCCCGGTTTCTCGTTCCGAGTCGATATCCACTGTACCACAACGCACGCAGCCCTTAAACATATCAGCACCAAATCCCCAGAGTAGAAAATGAATAAAAAATGACTTAAACTCTAAAGTACATCTCGCTTTATTATTTTCCTCTTTAGATATATAAGTTGTGAAAACTTCACACTAAAAACAAACTAACACAGAAAAACCAACTTAAACACATATGAACATTTCGTTTCTATATGCAATTTCATTCTAACAAAAGAATCTCGTTTTAAACATATATTTTGTTTTAATAAATGCTATCTTGCATTAGAAATCAATTTGCTTGTTACTTCGTATATATATATATATATATATATATATATATATATATATATATAGGCTTTATCTCATTAATATTATTGCACCTACTCTTTCTCACTACTATTGTGCTATGTGCTATGATATATTCCTTAAAATAACCTCACAGATTTTGTTATTGGACTAGCTAATCATTTAACAAGAATCTCTACTCCAGGCAGATATCGAAATTACCTCCTTGACAATTTGCTGATTCTGAGGTTTGCCTCAGAATTAGCAAATTGTCAAGGAGGTAACCGAGAGAATGCTAAATTTCTAAAAATGAATATAATATTTCTAATATAAACGAATATTTTCAACCCATTTATACTGAGGAATGTGATAAATACTTCAAGCTGCAATGGGTTACTGAGAGTAGAAAATCGTAAAAACTTTGAAGAAATAAAAATGGCAATAAATTTCCCGGATATATGGAGACAGACGACGACGACTGACATTGCTTTTTGAAAATCGGAGTTGACTGTAAAGCAAGAATCTAGAAGAGAGTTCCACAAACTAAATAAATTATTTGCGTTGTACGTACGATTTTATTCAGTAATTTTAACAGGAACATGATTAAAATTAGACGTGAATCTATTACTGTGCTTAAATTGCTCAAGTCGTGATACCAAATAGAAAAAGATAATGGAACTATTGCCATGATATTATTTGCCAACAGAAACCATGTTTTGCTAATGTTTTATAAATTTTTAAATAAGAATGTGCAAATGAAAATATTTGAAATTTAGTTTTTTTCCATTTCACTGAAACAGGCGATATACATTTCTATCTTTCCTTTCTTAATTTTCTCGCTGAAATAAAATAGCGTCTGATTTGTCAGTTCCGTGTTTTCACGGTCAAAATGGTATAGACAATTATTTGGGAGGTATTGTTAGAGTGAAACATTCACGCGGACTGATCACTGAGATAAAAAAGCATAGGAAAGCAAAGTTAGGGAGGTGATCAAGTGAAAACGAGAAAGTAGATGAGAAATGATGATATTGCAGATTCTATTTTGGATTGCGACAAGAACCGGTAATTGCATTAATGCACCGGACCACATCATGCTTCAATATTAGATCTATGAATGCATTGAAAATTTATAATGATACAAGAGAAAATTCTGGCGTGTGACATTCTTTAGCACAACACGAAAACATCTAGAAGCAAATCTGCTCATTGATTCAAGTTATTCCTTTTTCACGTCAAAAGAAAACGACACATACAGAATATCGAAGAATGTTTAAAAATGAATTAACAAAATTGAATGATAAACATTGGACTAAAATAATGATTCTCAATTGCAAACACTGCATAATTTTATCTAATAAACAGCGTTATGTTCAATATTCTTATTATCATCTTAATTTATCTGCCGTTTGCATCTCATATTTCAGATATTCCAGATAGTATATATTGCGTATAAAACCATAAAAGTATGCGTCAGTCTTATATAGTTCAGGCTACAATCATTTTAAATTAAAACATGCCAAAATCACTTGTCAAGAAGACTTAAGACAATATTATGCACAAATGCATAAATGACTAGAAATTAGTCTTGTTACCACCAACTTCGGTGCCATCGTTTCGGAGTTTATCTATCCTGAAGCGATTCTTACCATTTTTTTCCATATGTTCCATGTTCAAGTTTCTAAATCTATTTTGTGCAAAAGCTAAACTAACATATCAGATTTGATTTATGTATTACGCATAATTATAGAAATAAGATTAATTGCAATTCCAGTATGAAAATTGTCTGTCTCAAAGATGTCTTATTTATTTTATAATAACTGAGAATTAGTTCAAAATACAGAAGATTTATAGTCTATATGTTTTAACTCAGATAAAAAAATACAAGTACCGTATATACTCGTGCATATGACTATTTCATATACAATATGACCCGTGAATTTATTTTGGGATAAAGCTGTTTTTTTTTTCATATACCTCGTGTAATATGCAACCACAGCTACTGAGTAATACTAGTGAGTCTACCGCAGTCAAATTCAGGGCATTATCCTGAACGTGTTTATAGCAAACAAACAGTCTTCTTGCAACGCAATACAGCACATATTTATACAACCTCAATATCATTTTTTTTAATCATATCACCCGAGCAAGGCGGTAACGCTACTGATGTGCAGGGGGCTAAGTAAAAGTGAAAAGATTGGAAAAGAGAAATCCGGAAACCACATCCTAAACAGGGAACAAGGGATGAGCCTCTTAACCTGTTCAATAGATGTGGGTGGAGTGTGAACCGGGCGATTGATAGTTCTATCTACTCCAATTGAGAAAAAAAAAAGAAATTAAAGTGATAATATTGGAAAAGATAAAAGCCGGAAACCACATCCTAAACAGGGAACAAGGGATGAGCCTCTTAACCTGTTCAATAGATGTGGGTGGACTGTGAAGCGGGCGATAGATAGATCTATCTACTCTAATTAAAAAAAAAAGAAACCAAAGTGAGAAGATTGGAAATGAGAAAAGCCGGAAACCACATGCTAAACAGGGAACAAGGGATGAGCCTCTTAACCTGTTCAATAGACGTGGGTGGAGTGTGAACCGGGCGATAGATAGATCTATCTACTCCAATGGAAATAATCCGAATAATGTAACTTGGTTTTTACCTTCGGTACACTCGGAAATGCAATATCTCAGCCATGTAAACACTTGCTAAAGAAAATGAATTCAAAAGAGAGAAGGAAACAGTAAGAGAAAGTAATAATGAAGGCTACGGGGGTCAGGTTATAGGTGTTTGCTTCGTGGTGATGTTTGGCCAAAGATACGGTCAGAATTTAGGTCGACCAGGCAGATTACGACCACCGAAAAATTGTCAGAATCCTGATGAATAGAGCGTGAAGCAGAATCAGGCTTGAGGAAGGGCAGGAACAGTGCGGGTTCGTCAAAGACACTGAAACAAGAAACGCCATATTCATGATTAGGATGCTTTCTGAAAGGGCATTACAAATGAAGAAAGACTTGTACCTATGCTTCATTGACTACACAAAAGCATTCGACAAAATACGACACAAAGAATTGATGGAGATGCTAGGCAGCCTTGACATATTCGGGAAAGACATAAGAATAATCAAGAATCTCTACTGGCAGCAAACGGCCTGCATACGGACAGGTAACGACCTCAGTAGATACACAAAAACAGAAAAAGGCGTAAGACAAGGATGTGTCTTTTCACCGGATTTGTTTAACCTATACAGCGAGAATATTTTGAGGACCCTAGATGACACTCCAGGATTTGTTATTGGAGGCCACAGCCTGAACAACATAAGGTATGCGGACGATACAGTGCTGATTGCGGACACGGAAAGGAAACTACAAGATCTCATACAGAAAATAGCAGTGGAAAGTGACAAGAAGGGATTACAAATAAACTTTAAGAAAACTGAGTGCATGGTCATCAGCAAAAGATACAACCCAAAATGCCAAATACATGTGGGGGATAACAGAATCAAGCAAGTACAAAAATTTAAGTACCTAGGAAGTGTTCTAACAGAAGATGGAAAGTGCGACACGGAGATCCGAAGGCGAATTTTCATGGCAAAGGACGCGTTCCAGAAGATGAGCAAAATACTAACACACAGGAAGATCTCAATAGAAACGAAGAAAAGAGTGCTAGACTGCTACGTGATGTCAGTTCTTCAATACGGCTGTGAATGCTGGACAATATCATCGAAAATGAGGACAAAACTGGAAGCGGCCGAAATGTGGTTCTACAGAAGGATGCTACGGATATCGTGGACTGAGCATACAAGCAACGACGAGGTGTTGGAAAGAATGGCAACAAAAAGGAAATTGATGCTGAACATCAGGAAGAGACAACTGAAGTTCCTGGGACATGCAATGAGGAAAGAGAGCCTGGAGATCCTGATACTGACTGGTCAGATAGAGGAAGGAGAGACAGAGGAAGGCAGCGGATAACATATTTGCAGGGTCTGATCAGGTGGATGACGGAACGGGGGTTGCCAGAAGCAACAGGCTCAAACATACTAAGAGCCACAAGGGATAGGGAGACGTGGAGAACCATGATCGCATACGTACTGAAGGGACAGGGCACATAGAAGAAGAAGAAGAATCCCTGCAGAAAAAATTCATATATATATGTATATATATATATTCGACTAGATATGGAAGTATTTCCCCAGATCTGAATTGAATATATGAAAACAATATACGGAGAGTCATGCATTTGTTTAATTTAACAGGTCAAGAATATTAATACTTTACATAATCATGACATTTAGCAACGGCTATCATTTCTAACTATGAACAACACGTGTGAAAACTACAGTTTAGAAATTCAAGGTTGAGGAATGACACGTGCTAATATTAAAGAAATAACGATTGTATCTATGGGGATTGTTCGAGTGCTTCCAGAACTTATTTCTCAACACCTTCATGAGGCATTACGACATGATTGTAAGTTTGTCTGCGCAAATACTAAACTGATATTAAAGCAAATGAAAAAAATAATTTTTACTACGTTCGTAATTATTTCAAAATAGAATGGTTTAAACTTAAATGAATGCAACTGAATTATGAAAAGAAAAAATTACTAAAAAATAAACTTGCATTGTTCCAGCAAAATAAATGTATCAAACATGTGCGATCCCATTTAGATTAAATTTTTCTTTGACAAACAGTAATAAAAAAGCAACAGAAATATGGTTCTACAAGCGGATTCTGTGGATACCATGGGCTGAACATGTGAACAACGACGAGATTTTAGAGAAAATGTAAACAAAAAAGAAATTCATTATATTTACATTGTCCTCATATTTATTGTGATGTTTACGACGTTTTGGCCGTTGCAATAAAATTGAGGACAATAATTCGAACAACGAAAATACTACCTCATCTCAGAAGTATAGACAAATACAGAACGAATCTTAGTTATCAGGAAGTGAATGTTCATATTTCTGGTGCATATAAGGAAGGGAGGCTTGGAGAATTTGATAATCACTAGACGGTTAAATGCATGATAAGTAAAAGAAAGCAATGTATAAAATACTTATCAGAACAGAGTTTACGAGAAATAAAGATAAAATATATTAAGAACTCCAAGGAGCAGAAAATTGTGGAGAGCGTTGATTATCTGCGCCCTAGAGGATGGCGTCGCATCAAATAGAATGATTGCATTTTAGCCTTTTACTTATGAGAAGACATTATACTTTTATTGACTGAACAGCCAGCATTGCTATCGATTAAAATATGTAAAAATTTCTCTTAAAAACCTTTCGGAAATTAGTTTTCTCAAAATTCAAGAAGCGGTTATCACACTTTTAGTGTACATATATATGAACCTTTGAAAAGTAAATTTAATATGCTTTGAACTATATCTAATCTTCTGACAAATCAGACTAAATGTCTGTGTGTCATATTGTCAAGAGCAACGCAATTTTCTATTCACCCACATCGACAGAGATGAATAGCGTCTACAAGACTTTGTAGGCGAGATTATTTTCAAACTTAAACTTTTCCAAAGACAAACGTTGCAAGTCTTTAGCTATCTCTATTGTAATCCCCAGATTCACTAGTGGAAACCTCTAAATTCAAATATAGGATCGATTCCTACACGTACAATTTGTATGCCGTTGCATAAAAGCAAGTTTCACTTAGCTCTTCCCAAGAAGAACTATTTTTGCGTTAGAGAAATTTTAGAGAATATCACTATATTGTTAATATTCCGTCTAGTATCAACGGTTACCTGTACTCAATACAACTGTATTAGGTAATCCCGTACCCTGAGTTGTGTGTTACCTTAGCTATACATATGTAGACATTAATGTCAATACCGAGCGGCGACTGCGTTTCATTATTGAACGCAGCCTTAAGGCTATCATTGTGTTCAAGCAGGAAACAATGTCGCCGGTGTTCACCCGGTGAAACCCGGTGTTCACTTGAAAATACGTTATACCTATGATATTGTGCGCTTTTAACATATATACACATGTATATATATATATATATATATATATATATATATATACTTCTGCAGGATGAAGGCTTAGCAATGGGTTCGCCATTATCCCCATCATTGGCTAACATGCACATAGAATACTTCGATGAGATAGCATTAGAACCCACATCAGTAAGGCCAAATCTATCGCGGAGATACGTTCATGCCACTTTCATATTCTTTCCACACCGTGGAGATGTCTAGACGCTACCTGACTATGTAAACTCAATAGTATTATCGATAAACTTCACAATGGAAGAAAAACAACAACAAAATAAGCCTTCTTATATATACTAATATCTCGAATAGAGAGGTTGTGAAAGATGTCCTATACCACAAGACAACAATCTCCGGAAAATTTCTCATCTTCAACTCCCACCATACATGCAATATAATCAAAAGGGATTGCCCGTTGCCTGCAACATAAAGTCATAAGTTGCGACTAAAAGACATATGAACAGGAAATGGCCTGTATATGCAGTATTTTATGAGGTAATACCTACCCGGGTTACATGACAACAGCTCCAACAAACGTGGAAAAGAGGATGCATGATAATAACAACTCTCAGAAAACAGTCGCGCTCTGCCTATTCTCTGTGAAGCGGTTATCAGAGAAAATACGAAGGATCTCTTGTACATACAGAAGCGGTTCTACAATTAGCAGATACCCCTCCCGTGTAAGACCTTCACTCAAAAATAATATGACTAAGGATTGTGTGTACGGCATCGCATATATGTGTGGAAAAAATATAAAGGAGAAACTGGCTGCCCCCTTTACTTAAGGTTGCTAGAACATCGCAAAAACATAACCCGAGGGGAAGATAGAAAAATCAAGCGTAGCGGATCACATATTGAGCAAGAAATAGAATCACCGCCTCTTATGTGATTATGTTGAAATAATTGAACAAATCAACCATTCGTCCGTGCATGGAATACTGTTGTCATATCTGGACAGTTGCCCCCGCTTTTCACCTGGGTGTTCTTGACAGGCTCCAAAGGAGAATCAGTAATGTGATAGGTATCGACTTGGCGGCTCGACTACAGCCACTTTTCCACTGACGGGATGCGGCTTCCCTTTGTCTTTTCTATAAATATTTCCATGACTTCTGCTCCAACGAACTTAAGTCACTGGTGCATCTGCAACAGATGTTTGCTCGTGCAACCAGACTGGCAACTGGGTCTCACCCATAAAACTCCTGCAGCTTCTTTCCTCGCACTTCCCGCTTGTGGAACTTGCTTCCTTATTCTTGCTTTCCTGACGGCTACATCCTCCAGGAATTCAAATGCAAGGTCAATACTCATCTCTTAACCACTTGACCCTAGTTCTTTCCTCACCATCCTGTATATATTTTCCTTTCTCTCCACCTTTGCAACTGTCATCACACCTGTGTTCCCTCCCTTCTTTTGCTCCTATTTAACTGATTCGTATTTTTATTCACTCTCTTCTATCTAATCTTTTTACTCTTATGTAGCCCCCTGCACATCAGTGGTGTTACCACCTTGCTCGGGGTGATATGATTAAGAAAAAGAAAAAAGAAAAAAGAAAAGAAAACACCATTGAAAACTACGTAAACCCAAAGATATGAACCCTTCTGCTAGGACACAAAAATCTCCTAAGCCACCAATGTATACAAATTAATGCAACGCCAGTAATACGGAGGGATAGAAAAAAACATTAGTGTAAAAAATAAAGATTGTAATATGAGCTCTGTTACAAATGTTTTCTGAGACATTGGATTTATAAGTTCCAGAAATTCATACACTGATATTCTCAAAGAAAACATGTGAATATAGACCTTGATTAATTCCAGAGACTTGACCCAAACAGTTGTGAGTTAAATACCAGCCTTCAGCAGAGTTAAACAAAGAACATAGAGAGTTAAGTTAAAGGGAGATAACTACCTGGCTAACGGACATGGCATCACACATTGAATAAGGATAATATACTCTAGAAATCGAAATAAAATTTCGGTTTGAAATTCAAAGCACCTGAAGAAAGTCGAAATTTCGTAAACATAACAATAAAGATGAACACAATAGTCTGCACAATGTAAATTATATATATATTATTCAAACATGAGATTGGTTAATGATTTTTGCAATGTCCAATTTTTTCCAAAATTTATTTATTTTTATCTAAATGTCCAGACAGCAGTCTTTCAGACTGGAGGAAGATTTGCAAGCCAAGCTTACAATTATATTTGCGAGATGGAAATTATTTCACATTAAATGTATTCTATTAACCAGAAAAACGTCGCTACAGTTTTAAATTTTCTACAGTTTATGCTTTATACATTTTTTTCAAACTGAAGTCCAAGGTAAAATCCATAAATTTATTCTAAATATATTATCCGGAAAAAATATTCATTATGTTTTCATAAACTTCTTTTCAAATTATGTTATCACAGGAAATATTTTAGGATATACATAAAAATATTTTTGTGTTATTTAATTAAATAAAATGTTATTTAATTAAATAAAATTTTAGATGTTACAGAAAGTTTTATATAAATATTAACTCACTGAAAAAGTAGACTGAATATTTCTCTAAACTAACATTTTCTACATTAAAAATATAGATATTAAAATCCGTAAAAATCTACTAAAACATCTATTTCGTGATATTTATGCAAAATGTGAACCTAACTAATATGTGTTTCTACATTAAAAATATAGATATTAAAATCCGTAAAAATCTACTAAAACATCTATTTCGTGATATTTATGCAAAATGTGAACCTAACTAATATGTGTTTCACATTGTTTCCAAGATTTCAACATTGATTCATACAATTTATTATATTCAAACATATTTTCACGTCTATAGGATAAGTTATTTTAGACCTAATGCCTCGGCAAAGTACCTTATGGACATAGTCAGGTGTTTCTAGTTTGGCTGATAAAAGATATCTCTTGATTTTTGTTGCCATGCTTATAAAAATGTAATATTAAAGTTTGGAACAGTAGTTTCAATAGAGATATATTGAAAATTTTATCTAAAAAATTATGTAATAGACTCGCTGTGTTAACCGACAAAAAATAGACAATATAAAGTCTCTTTAAATAATTCACTGTCTTCTTTCGTAAATAGTGTAGAATAATAAATTTGTTTCAACAAGGACTGCTCCCATTTCTTAGCCTTGTGTACAATCCTTGTAACAGGCAGCGAAACTGTATTCCTTTTCAAAAAGTCCAATTGTCATAAAAAGAAAAAATAATCAACACACTTCCTTTATCAGTCGAACAATGGAAACCTTAAAGTTCTAAAAACACTGCCCATACTTAATACGATTTCAAATCTTTCTTTTATAACGGAGGGGAAAATACACGATACGATAAACCGATCAGTAGCACTGATGATTAATAGGCTCTGCGTCAACCACTACAGCAGGTTGACATGAATGTATTTAAAGTTATATTTACTTTTAATTAATGATGGAATGTTTGTGTGTCACTGTGTAAGAAGACATGATATATGCTATTGGCTCGATTGGAATCATTCTTTATATTCCCCCGCCAAACAAACAAACAATACATATATTACATTATATTTGCACTATGTACATTGCTCGGACGGTTGTACTCATCTTGTTTGTCATGATCCCGTTGTTTCTGCCAATTGTTTTTCATTGATCAATTTATGAATTTTCTCTTTTAACACTTTTTTAGGAAACCTGGTTTCCGCAAACCAGTAATTAGTTTTGCTTTTTCCGCTGTTCATAAGCATTTCTTTCCTAATTATATTTTAATTGATGCGGACATTAACATACTGATGACGTCATTATATTCACTTCAGGGTGAAATGTATTATCCATTTTAATTGTTGCTCAAGTCAAACTTCTGATGATGTGTTTTCTGTTATTTAGTACAGTTTTTTGTGATTATATTGCACGAATTTACCATTTTACGAAAAAAAAAATTTTACCAAGAACGTCGGGCTTTATTCGCTCAAGACCTGTGTTCACTATTTATCCTATGAACCTTTGAATTATTTTTTAATCGTTTCACCCCATGCAAGGCGGTAAAGTCACTGACGCACAGGGGGCTACATAAGAGTAAAAGTTTAGACAGGGGAGAAAATCAAACTAGATACAGAGGGTGCCAGAAAAAGAAGCAAGAGAAAGATCGGATACAGATGTGATGACAGTTGCAAAGGTAGAGAGAAAAGAAAGAATATACAGGTTGATGTAGATAGAACTTTCAAGTGGTTAAGAGATGATTATTGACATTGCATTTAAATTTCTTGAGATTGTAGCCATCAGGAAAGCGAGAATATGGATGAAAGTTTCACAGGCGGGAAGTGCGAGAAAAGAAACTGTCAGATTAGAATTGTCAGCTGCATTTGGTCGATCTGTGAATACAGCAGAGTTTAGATACTCCTGATCGGGTTTGTCGCCATGCTTTGCAGATGTATGATAGCCTCGTCAGATCGAGACTAATTAAGTACATAATTCGTTTTCAAGATGATTAGATTTTGTAGCAATTGATGTTGGGAAACTACTTTTGCACTGCGTATTCTATGTAGAATTTAACAAACCACAAATTATGACAGCGGCAACTGTATATCTTATCTCAGGTCAAGTTTCAGGTCTAAAAGTTTAAAGGCATTGTCAATTGCCATATTTCTCTATTCGACCCCCACACATCTCTCATTTCTTTAACATCCCTTTTACCTCGTTTTTTCTCTCTCACTTTAGCAGCCTGCGCAACATTAACATACCTGCCCTGCTTGTGATGAAATGTGTTAGAAATGAAAATATACCTATCTCTGCGCGTGTATTCACTTATTGATTGTATCAAAACTTTAACTAGAAATCATTTTAAACTGATGATAATGGTAAATTAGATGGTTTTATAACATGAAAAATATAGTATTCATTAAACGAGGAAATAATTTTACAGGAGGTAAATATAACATTTTCTCTTAAAACAATTTTTCAAGAACATAGGGTTTTTAATCGTTTTTTTTTAAATTTAACTCACAACAGTTTGGTGTCAGGTCTTTGGAACTAATCAACGTCTATATTCACTGGGCCATATTTTCTTTGGGAGCATCAGTGCATGAATTTCTGAAACTTGTAAACCCAATGTCACAGTAAATATTTTTAACAGAGCTCATATTGCAATATTTAACGCTGATGATTTTCTCTATCACTCTGTATTACTGGTCCCTATATTGTATTCATTTGTTTACTTGAGCCGCTTAGGAGATTTTTGTGACCTAGCATATGCACTTATTCCTTAAGTTTATTTAATTTTCAATGCTTTTATTGGTACTTCTCATATTGCTGGGGTGGTCCTTCATACACTTTTGTTTTAAGTAGTGCGAGAAGTCAACATTTTGGTTATGGCATTTTCTCCTTTTTGAGTTAATTGTCAGAAAACTTTGTTTTTTCTGCTGTATTTGTTCCAGAATTTCCTCAACTTACGTGGCTGCTTTTATATCAGAAAGCGCTTTTTGGTTCTCTAGCGCTATTCTATAAGGTTCAAAACGAACGAACTTCACCAAAACGATCATTAACCATTGATCTCAGAAAGCGGTTGAATAATGGCTAATATAAATGCATTCAACAATGAAATATCTATGTTTCCAGTCCTCATCCAATATGTGTATGCATATTGGATAACGACTGAAAACATGGATATGCGTATCAAATTTTCGGAGACGTGCCTATCAGTATTGATGAGCCTATCAAATTTGCGGAGATGCGCCTATCAGTATTGATGAGCCTATCAAATTTGCGAAGATGCGCCTATCAGTATTGATGAGCCTATCAAATTTGCGGAGACGTGCCTATCAGCATTGATGAGCCTAACAAATTTTCGGAGACGCGCCTATCAGTATTGATGAGCCTATCAAATTTGCGGAGATGCGCCTATCAGTATTGATGAGCCTATCAAATTTGCAGAGATGCGCCTATCAGTATTGATGAGCCTTCCAAATTTACGGAGATGCGCCTATCAGTATTGATGAGCCTATCAAATTTGCGGAGATGCGCCTATCAGTATTGATGAGCCTACCAAATTTACGGAGATGCGCCTATCAGTATTGATGAGCCTATCAAATTTTCGGAGACGTGCCTATCAGCACTGATGAGCCTAAGAAATTTTCGGAGACGCGCTTATCAGTATTGATGAGCCTATCAAATTTGCGGAGATGCGCCATTCAGTATTGATGAGTCTATCAAATTTCTGGAGACGTGCCTATCAGTATTGATGAACCTATCAAATTTGCGGAGATGCGCCTATCAGTATTGATGAGCCTATCAAATTTTTATAGATGCACCTATCAATATTGATGTGCGTATCAAATTTTTATAGATATACTTATCAAATTCTCGGCCAATCATTAAATTTATCTTAGAAGATTGCACACTAACACACACAAAGCATTACTTGAAAATCACAAAAATTGCCACTTTCGTCTCTTTTGACCACAACAAACATACACGAAAAATCTACTGCTGTGCAAAGCAAAAAAAATGGTTAAAATTGAAGAATATAGAATGCACAATAAATATCTGTGCGGCGCAAACATCATGATCTCTAGTAACTGTCATCAGTGGATACAATAATTTGAAAAGATATGTGTATAATCTGACTATGGGAATTCATATTCGCGTGGCGGGAGAAATTCTCTATTTCTTTAAAACTTTTTCTTAGTTTTATTTTTTATAATACTGAATATTTTTTGGTTGTATTCGTGGAATCTACCATATAAATAGTATTTGAATTTTGCTTAACGGCATATCAACATCTGTGGGTTAGTTAATGCCAAAAATAAAGGGTTTTAAAGACTTCATTTAAATGTTCGATTATAGCGAGAAGGTTGATTTAGTCAGATTTTGAAGAAAAGTTTACATTTTTTTATTTTATTTTAGAAAACTCAAGATGTATTCTAGTTTTGCATTAAAAAATGTATTGCTGAGAATTTTGTTTCTTCAAAAATGTGTTATCGTAATGTTTTTCTTTCAGAAAAGTATTTTTGGTAATATATTTCTTTCAAAAATATATATTTTTTATATAAAGATCTATTTCTATGCATATATTTCTATAAAAGTCTTTCATAGTGTGTTATGCCCAGTTTGAGGGTTAACTATTTGCCCATAGCTGGGACACTAACAGGTGCTACCACTCCGGGTCAGGGTGGAGTTAGGAACAACAGTAATTAAGAGGTGGTTCCATGCTCCTCACAACCCCTCAATCAGAGACCTTGCTGCCGGATGCAGTTTACCGTCATACCCAGGACCATATAAATAGTACAATCTGAGTAATTTCGGCTTCGTAAAACAAATATATATTGCGTTTTAGTGTTATTATAGACAACACGCATGTATTAAAGTTTTAGTGTTATTTTAGCTTAGTATTTACAAGTATTTTAACTGTCATGTCACGCAACAAGAGGCCCAAACTACACTCCATATAGAGGGTTACTGAGAGTCTAATACTAGGGAAGAGTTAAAAAATTAACAGTTAATATCAGGAGTAGGCTAGATATCGACTAACAACTTGACTAGTTGTTGTAGAATTTTTTTTCTGAATGTGTTCCATAAAACTTGTACCCTAGTTCAAGGAAGATAAACCGTTTTAGTGGAACTTGGTCCTTATCAAAAGATTATATATATATACTCACGCACACAGAGAAATAGCACTGAAGCAATCATAATTTTTATGCACAAAGTAAAACACTCGTATTCCTAAAGTGTTCGTAATAGAACATTAAACACAGGGCCTGTTTTGAACGTTTACAAAAAACACTGAGTTAACGCGAGACTATAGAAAAATAGTTTAATTCTATAAATATCTTCGACACTAGCACAAAAAATGCTCATATATGTAAGTTCTAAATCCTATATGCAGCAATACAAGTTAGAATATATTTTTCTATTAGAAATTCACAAGCATGACCAAATTCATTTTTTTATAATTTTTCCAAGCAAATCGATAAAGAAACTAAAACGAAGCCCGTGTTAAGTGTAAGGTAACATGACAAATTATTCAAGTAAGGAGAGCGGACAATGGATTAAGAAAAAATTATTTATTTAAATTTTTTAAGAGCAACGTTGATTGTAAGCACTAATCTGAAAGAGATTTTCATAAGCGAGAAGAGATGGAAGAAACCTGCATGTGGCAGCAATATTCAAAGAGAAAATATTAATTATTTATCTTAAAAATAAATACATAAGTAATATTACATATGATAACATGTAGTCTTAAGAATATTTATGGTATAGGAGGCTAAATATTATAAATAAGGCGTATAAAAAAGAGTACATTGAAATCAAAATACAGGTTATAGCTAAACTTTTTGCATGAAACAGACTATCACCTTCGGGTGATGTCTTTAATCTTTACGTTTTACAGACAGAGGAACATTTAAAAAAATCAACCTTGAAAATTCTTGAAAAGTTTGATCTATAAATCTTTTGAGCAGGTTGAGCAATTATGGTGAGTTTCTAAACATGGCATGATTTACATACACACGAGTTTCATTGAAAGTAGTGCGATTAAACTTTGATTTTATTTATTTAGTACTGCATTCGTAAAAGTGATTTTATTTCAGACAAAGTTATAAAAACTTGAAAATCTCTAGATCCGGTTGTTTTTGTCTAATCTATTGTAGTTAAAGAGTGCATTTCTGTTTGGGTTCGGTTCCAGCGCTCGCTTCACTCGTGGGTTTGAAGCTTCCAGACAAATATAAATAGAGTCTTAATTCAATGTTCTCTCTCTCAGATGAGCACGTCACCAGGGTCGCAACAGTAAAACTCCCAGCCATTGTCTCAGACCCTTTTTATGGACAAAAAGCCATTGCCGACGCACTAATCATCACTGTCGGTCTCATTCTCACTCAGCATAAAATGACAGGTCGAAGAATATTCCTTTCTTTGACCAAACTTGCGTGGACGTAGCAGACGAGACGACGAACTCTCTGGCGTGGGGTTACGCACACATTCATCACAACACAGCAGCCCGACAAGCAAAACACCTTGGACGCTTTGGCTGTGGTAAGTGTGAATAGGTGTGAATAAGGTAAGTGTGAATGTTTATCGTCATATCTATTAGCACTTATCAACGCCGATATAGATTCAGAAAAGGCATGCTGACTATATTTGATAATAAACATTTATGCTTACATACAGAGACACACAGTTATAAAATTATCCTGGACAATATATGAAAGACCTTTGATCTAGAAATCATTTGAACATTTTGTAAAATTATGGTGATTCTCGAAAAGTGGCTAAGATCCGGCACAAAGATGAAAGTATGAGGTGCCTACTGGGGATTGAAATCTTTATTCAGTTGTAATTGATTTAGTGAGACAAGTTTCCTAGCCGTTACATAGTGTCGAAATGACCAGAAAATAAGTCACTTGTAAAAATCAGCATAAGATACAATATAAAAATAAAATTCATCAGTTGTAACATGAAACGAATCTTCTACAAAGGAAGGATTACTATTCAAATATACTATTTATAATTGGCTTTTACAGTTTATCAACCATTTTGCAGGATATTTAAAGTCAAACAAAGACTATATGAAATTTCTCAGAGATAATGATTAATGAAACAACTCATTCTATATAAACCAAAGTTCAGTTGGGGAAAAAAGTTGGTTTCACATATTAGTGATTATAATGAACACGACTGGAATTGAAACTCGGCTGTCTGCATTCAAATTCCGGGTTATTATTCATTACGCAAGTCGCACATTGAAGTTTACAGTATCTAAAATTCTCAAGCGGTTACTCATCTTGGTACTGACCAGGTTCGACGATGATTAACTTTGTATGAGAACTTGTTTTCTATGAGAGGTACGGCAAAAATGACAATGACTAGAAAAATCTGTTCTCTTATTTAGCCCATTTTTCTTGCAATCTTTAGATTTCCCAAGTTGTAGAGAGGAACAACATCAGTTATCTATTATTTGCATCACCATTTGTTAAAGCATTCAACTTATTTAAGTTTCAAATTATCTATTTTGCGTTCATTTAGTTAATATATGTATTTCAAGAACGCTAATTGTTTTGGATGGTTAGCTGAGTGGTTAGCTGCTGATTTCAAGTTCTAGCTAAGATCGTTACCCTCACTCTTTGGCACATATATTGTGTGGGACCATGAATTAATCTATGACCTCTTTTATAGGTGTTAAGTATTAGAGAATACTAAGCTCTTTATCCTTAGCTAGCAATAAGAACAACTACGAAGTTAAAACTTTTAACGGCTAAAACAGCAAAAACCGGTGGAAGCTAATAGACAATCAAAAGTTGTTTCAGATCAAGGTTACTATTTTCATATTAATATCTAAACTTATTTATAAATGGAACTTTGTCATTGTGTGTGTCTGTGTCTGCTATCTATACACTCCGAAACGGCTGAACCGATTTTTTGGAAAATTTACACAGTTGTACTATAAGCGTCTGCGAGTGTTCTTAGCTAGGTTTCGTGTCAAGGTACCTCCGATAAACATCGAAAATCGATAATCGAAAAAATTTGGTTATACAAGGAGTGGTCCGAATTTAATCAAATTTGATACGCTCATAGACAAAGACATAAGTTTCAAGGTTGCAGTTCTTACAATAGTGCTGAAAATTTGTTATCGATACCAGGAAATCAAAATTTGACTTACATCCATTAATTTTACTTTCAGTCTACGGTTTCGCTTTAATTGAAACAACTATTGCTTTTTAGTCTTTCGTGCCAAATTCCAAAGAGTCTGAGCTCCAGGACCATGGATTAATTTTAAATCTTTCATTACACCCGAGCAACGCCGAGCTATACTGCTAGTAGAACATATATAGATTGAGCGCTTATTAGACAATTGTTCTCTTTTAATAAAAACAATGTACACTTTAAATTTCTTTAACACTAAACAAAATGTGCTAGCATTTTCTTACATTAATTTCAGCGATGCTTACTATCATTTCTCTTGAATTTGATGTTTAGAGAATTAAAACTAAATCCTGTTAACAAATGGATACGATGACATTTCTTTTGTCATATGATTAACTTTGAGCAGATTTAAAGTGTGATTACAAATGAAAAGTTACTTGTATAAGAAGGCTAATTATCTTTATTTACAAAAACGTACGCACAGAACAATGGTTCAGTGTTTCAATGTAACATCTTACGACAATCTTTTCTTACACATTGACAAAATTTTATTAGGTAAATATTCAAGGAAACTGGAAATGCATCACGACGCATCTTTCATAGCTAAAAGTTGAAAATATGCTGTTATCTCAAAATCAATAATTTATTGAATATTTTCGCCATTGTAAAAGGAAAAGATGGTGCATTTTGCGATTGCGTGCTCGGAAACCTTATAAAAATGTATCATGGCGATTCAATTAACTTTGTTATCTTTATCAAACAGATCAACATCTTTGAGCACATTCACCTGTGTATTTTAAAATGCAACCTTCAAGTTTGCAAATAATAACTTTGAAAGAAACTGAAGATGGTTTGAAAGTTTAAAAAAAAGGTGATTTCATTTTAAGTGATATGCTATGAGTGCTTTGTTGATGTGAAATGAATAATCGAGTGAGTGAAGACAGCAAGCAGTATTTTCAAATTATCTGATTTCTTAAATTTTAGCGATAACTGCACACGTCATCATGATCTCGAGTGGCACAATCGAAAAGTATTGCACAGTCGGGATTATATTCCCAAACTCACGATAGAGTATACACGATAATAGGCACCTGCTGAAAGTTACGATGAAGTGGATAAATTCAGCCTAGGAAAGTATTTACCACAAGCAATTTTGAGGAAAAAAAACAGAAGAGTCGTCTAAACAGTAGAATAGGGTCGCTACCATGTGAGGACGTGACTCACAGAAGAGAAAACCAAAATAATCGTCCTGCAACTAATTTCTACAAATACAAAAATATTACAAAATGTTGGTATTTTTTATTACTCTAGTGTCAACATCTATTATTTAAGATCTTAAAATAGTCAATAGTATTTTTTGTTTTGTTCTTAAATCGCATTCATCCCGACCAATGCAATAAAGCCACAACGACAAAACATTTTATTGGACATAGTAGAATTAGACAAAAGAAACTTTAACAAGGAGCGAATAAATAAGTATTAGGAGGTGAGTAGATAGAAATTGAAATAGCAGTTGAATATCTTTAGAGATATAAGTTGACTGGAAGACATGAAACCGGAAGTGAGTGCCACAAGCGGCACGTGTCAGATAAGAAAATATTAACATAATTATATCGAAGTAACTTAATCTAAAATTATGTAACCTCATTGACAGTTTAGTACTGCGCTTAAATTCATATTGTTTAGGTATCCTAGCAAAGAGCTCATTTAAACAATTGCCATTAAATTATGTATAGAAAAATAATAATTTTTCAGCGGTGGGAAATTGATTGACTCTCAGACACTAGTTCTGGTGTGATAATACTGCCAATTCTTTAAAATTTATTAAGAATCTCTGAATATAAAGCAGGAACACCTAACCATATATGGCAGCAAAATTTTGATAATGAATAAATGGTAAACTTACAGACATGCAAGAGATTCTGGATGGAAATACAGTCTCGCATGACACTGACACGTTTTTAAAAAGCTGAACTAGCAATTGATTCAATATAGTTTTCCATGTCATTTCGACCAAAAATGTTAGCCTGAAAAAACTAAGTGAGTTAATCTTCTGATGATTAGCCTCGGTCTCTCAGATGATTAATAGACAGCAGTTCTGCTTTGGAGGCGTTAAAATTTATAAGTTATTATTTGCTACTTTTAACAGACTGAAAAGTCATTTATCATATCAGTCGCCATTTTGACCTCATCGAACCGATCAGAATTTTGTGTTCATAGCCATTAAAAAAAAATATAGAAGGACATTAGAAAGATGTTCCTTGTCTGTCAAATTCAATCAAACATGTTTCAAAGAAGTTTGCTTTTCAAATCCACAATTTCAATGGTATTATTAGCCATACAAGGAAACATTTGGTATTCATTGACTGAGCAGCCAGTACCGCTGGTTGAAATTTTAAAAAACCTTTCTTAAAACAATTTTTAAGAAAATAGGTTTCAGGAATGGATTTTTCATTTATTAATCCAGCATATTTTAAATTATTGCTCGAATGTCATTTTTAATGAATACCCTTAATTGAGTAGATACTGTGTTTTTATTTACTTATTAAGCAGTATATCTATTTTCAACTAAAAGCCTGAATAATTAAGAAATGTTATTAAAAAAAATATGTAATCTCGGGCAGGATTTGAACTTGCATTCCTCTAGAAGAAACCCCTATTAAATCTTATATGCTTTGACCTCTTGGCAACACAAAACCTCATGGTCAAGCAAAGCCTCAATAGTGTTATCAAAAATGTTAGCCTGAAAAAACTAAGTGAGTTAATCTTCTGATGATTAGCCTTGGTCTCTCAGATGATTAATAGAGAGCAGTTCTGCTTTGGAGGCGTTAAAATTTATAAGTTATTATTTGCTACTTTTAACAGACTGAAAAGTCATTTATCATATCAGTCGCCAATTTGACCTCATCGAACCGATCAGAATTACTATCTAAATAAGTAAATAATGAGTAAACTGACCATGTACTTTACGTCATTATGGGAGACAAGTTTTAAAAAATCCCAAATTTTAAAGGTATGATTAACAACTCAAACTTTTCCACGTTTACCAGTCATAAGCTGCAGTATGAAAATTAACTCCCAACGTCTTTTCCCACTTCAAATTTATTCAAAATAGCATTATTTCTGTGGAAATGTATATGCTGAACTCAAATCAATAATTAGTTATTGAAGAAACTTATCTTTTTTTAATGTAAATGTCCATAAAAAAACGAACGATATCTTGCACTTTTTCTCTCCCGTAACTCTCACGAAGTCATGTAATTAACTGCAGAATGGCGTTCTGGGTAGGCAAAAATTTTGTTTTGAATTTTGGTCGAATTTCGTCCTTTACTATAACTTCCGGCGATGTACTTTCGGTTTTGAGAGCAATAGGCGTAGAAATACAATAGCGCATTGCTTTCATTCCCGGCAGTATCAGTAAATGAAGAAAAATCAACAAAATTTGCTGCACATACGCAGTCCGTCCTTTTGCAATTAATTACATGACTTCGTAAGAGTTACGGGAGAGAAAAAGTGCAAGATATAGTTCGTATTTTTATGGACATTTGGATAAAAATAAGTGTTTCTACTAACATTTGATTTGCATTCAGCATATACATTTGCACAGAGATAATGCTATTTTGGATAAATTTGAAGGGGAAAACGACGGGATTTAAAACGAAAATTTACCAATTAACTACCCCTACTTAATCCCCACTTTTTCATATCTGATTACTACTCATTCAACAGATTACAAAACTATGTCAAGAGAATCAGTTTTAAACGACAGAGTTGAGAAATAAAGTGAAAGAAACTCACTGTATTTCTGAAGTCAGCGTCATTTAAGAAGTAGTTCAAAGATAGGTGAAATGCTATCTCTGCAGGTATCTGTGCTAAAGTTCAGCTTAAGCCACACACTTTTTGTAATTCAATTTTAATAACTCTGACCAATCTCGATCATTCCAGACTATAAACAAAAAAGCAGTAATCTGACGTACATCAGGAAGATGAAAGAAAATCGACCTCAACCCTTCAGTGGATTTGACACCCAGATGAAAACCGACTGTTTTCACTCCGGTCAGACAAACTTGCCAGCCAAAGACAATTATAGTAATCGATTTCCTGTCGTACGCATATGCAAGCATTGAATAATATATTTTCTCTATATATTTCTCTTTCAACGCATTAAGAAACGTTTTATTCACACGTTTGGCACAGACAATTTTTTCTTATTTAAAAGGAAATATACTTTTGAAAACATTTACTTCTACAGATTTTGAGTGAAAGCTAAGATTTTCTTCGTTGTTTAATACAGTTTCTTCTTGTTTATTATCGGAGAACCTTTACTGTTTCTAAACAATTCCTGGTGATTAAATGCTCCTTATATTGGTAGACATACAATACGTAGGAATGCACTTTTATATTTAACACAAAATTGCTTTCATAAAATATTAAAAATATCCTTTAGCATCACAAATACCCTTGAAAAAGTTATTAGTCCGTCTCTTCCCTCAAGTTATGGGTTAAATAATAGGAAAGATTAGGTTCTATAGCCTTGGCTGGCAACCAGTCTACTACAGAAAGCAATGTCAACATAATGCTGGATAATCTTCTGCCCAGTCAGCCATGTCTCTTTCAAGACATGAACATTCAAAGCGTATATCACATATGGCAATTAACTGACTGACACCCGTTTTATTCCAGACTAATTTTATAGTATTAAAAACTCAAATGGTTATGAAGTAAGGGTGGGAATGATCAATACGAGAAAGAAGTAATAATTATATATATAATCTTGAAATTAGTTACAGACTTGAAAATATTAAATGTTAAATTATAAAGGATTTTGTATAATTTATTGGCTTTTGTACTTCTTGCACACACAAATACATACATACACAGTACTGTAGAAAAGTATTCGAACAAGAACTGTTTTATCTTTTATGAGGCAGCCAAATAAAGTTTAAACTCACCACTGTCCTAACACTTTTGCACACTACCTGTAGTGTGCAAAAGCATAATGACAAGGATTTGTTTATCAACAAGGCAATGACCCTAAACTTACTTCAAACGTTCGTAAGAAATATTTATCTAAAAAGGAAGAGGAAAAAAAGGCTTCGGAATTTGATTCGGACTCCAAAAGCTCTGATGTCAATCCTACAGAACATCTATGGGATATTTTAGATAAGAAATTGATAAATCTTATTTTACTTTGCAAGACAAACTTTGGGAACAAATACAAGCTGCTTGGCAGGAGATACAATTAGATACATTCAATAAGCTAGTGATGTAAATGCCTGACAGAATGAAGGCTGTGATAAAAGCAAAAGGCTATTATACTGAATATTAAATTTATTTTGTAACAAGTATTTTTCTTGGTAAAGCATTTTTTGCGTAAATCAAATAAATTACTTAAATTGTTTATTTTCTGTAACTATGACCCATAAACGATAAAATAGTTCCTGTCCTAATACTTCTGACTTCTTGTTCTAATATTTCTGCACTCAAGAGCTACATAAAAGAAAGAATTCTTATGCTTTGGTTACGTTTGATCAGATTGTGGAGCGAAGAAAACAAAGTGGATAAAGATTCAAGCCTTAAAACAGGATTAGAATGCATTCATCATAGGCTCTCTAGAGGTTAGAAAACTAGAAGTGTGTAAGAAAATATTGTTTCCTCAAGAATTCTAGGTCCATTTGACAAATACTCTAACATCATAGGTTTGAATTGTTGCAACAGCTCACCAGTTGAAGTAAAAAGTACTTTCTGCATGAAATATCCTGGCTAAAACAATGTTTTTTTTTTGAGGGGATGTAAAAAAATGTATAAGCTTGGAGGAGTACTGGGCGCTGACGCTTAGGACAATACCCCGAGTTACCGTACTTTTCAATTAGAGACAGTTAATTTTCTCAATTCTAAATTGTGAACTAGTCTCAGAGCTCAAGCTTTATACTCCAGTTTCGTCCCTCCATTATACGTTTTACAAAAATGAATCAGGACTGAAAAAAAAATTAACCATTGTCTTTTTAATATTATTTTATTATTCGAGCATCACGTGTTTTTAACTTTGTGTTAATTGTAAAAACACTTTTCACAGGGTTTTTCGACATATAATAATCCGCTTTTAAATTCAACATGAACATGTTTAAACAAAAGTCATATAGGACAAAGTAGAAAACGATAAGCACACAGTACTACGTATACTGTATAAAGGATTGAATTAAGCGTTGAACAGACACGATATAAGAAGACAGACAAGAACTAAAGAGATACGATTAAGCTGATATCCGTAGCGTAAAATAAAATAAACGAGGTCTTACAATCAACTAATTTATAATCAGCTCAACTCATCTTTAACTATATCTTAAGCTACTTCACAGAGACTGTCTGTCTGTATTTTAAACCTCTTCAAGAAATGAAAAGAAAAATTAATAAGTTATTTTACACTGTATTGAAGAATCTTACATTTTTCTGTTTTAATTACGATTTTTTGAAAAAGCCATAATAAATTAAGCAATTTAATTACAAGTTCTTGCGCAAAAATTCAGCCCTGTTTTACTTTTGCATGTACAAACACTTACTGAAGTAGAACACAATTACCAAAACAGTAAGTGACTCTCCCGCACATTGAGAAACAATTCAGCAACAATCAAAAAAATATCAAAGTAAACGGCAACAGCAGTAATTGTAAAACTAATTTTCATTGGCTGAATTCTACAACGAATCTTACCATTTAACGCTCAAGTCAAATTTCGGATTAAAAAACGAGGGGCAATTAGATTTATTTCATATAGCAGGGAATTTATTAAATTGTAAATATTAATATATATTTTTAAATCTCTGCGTAACTTAAATATAAGTATCATTTGTCAATATCTGGTTTGATTTAGGATGTAATTCAGAATCTGTGTTGTTCAAATGACGGTTTTATGAAATGATTTCATACAAATAAAATTTTCTTCATTTTTTTAAAAATCGTTTTACCCTAAGCAAGGCGGTACCGCCACGGATGCGTAGGGGACTACATAAGAGAGTAAAATTTTAAGCAGGAAGAGAGTGAAAAAAAGTCGTGCCAGTTGCAGAGGGAGATAGAGAATGGCTAAGAGAAGGATAGGAACACAGGTGTGAAGACATTTGCGAAGGAAGAGCGAAAAAAAAAAGAACAAGATACATGGTGTACTGTAGAAAAGACTGGAGTCAAGTGGTAATTGACATTGGATTTTAAATTTCTGGAAGTTGTAGCTGTCAGGAAATCAAGTATACGGAAGGGAGATCCACAGGCGAGAAGTGCGAGAATGAAGCCGATATCGTAGAACTGTCGGTTGAATTTGGTAGATTTAACTGTAAAAAGGTGGGACCTTGTTGTCAGTCTGGCCCCAGTTGCCAGAGATGATGAAAAAAACATTGAAGATTTATTAAAATCAGTGAATGAAACAATTTATTATTTGAAAGTCAAAGTTGACTTTTTGGGCAAGAAAGTAGAAGCATGTTCTACAAGCGAAAAGTGCAATACAAAAAAAACTATTAACACTGAACGTAAGGTTATTTTCAGCCACACCAACCGTAAAATGATTAGACTTTGTCGTCAATCTAGAACTGCGTATAAATTCATTCTGGAAACTTTTCTGTGTTCAAAAATAGAGAGATTATTAATAAAATCTATTAAAAATAATTCATCTCTGTAAAAAATATATTTGTTTTTTTGTTTTTTTCTAATAAATCGTGAAGTTTTTGCTTTTCAGTACAGGGAGACATTTAGTGGATTACTCGCAAACTTTTTCGTAATATTACAGAATTAGAAAGTTGAGAAGTTGTTTTTCAATTCGTTATGTGCCATGTCCCCTCTGAATGTAAGCAATCATGCCTCTCCACAACTTCCCGTCCCTTGTAGCTCTTAATAAAATTTGTCTTTCTGTCGTTTCTCCTAAAACCTGTTCCGCCATCTATTTGCTCAAGCTCGTTAAGTATATTTGCATTATTTTCCTTTTGCCCTCTTCCCGGTGAGTATTAGATTTTCCAAGCATCTTTCCTCATATGCTACTAAAGTTTCTTCCTGATGTTAAATAATAGTTTAATTTTTGATTCCATTTTCTCCAAAATTTGTCGTTGCACAGATGTTTGATCAATGGTATCTTCCGCATCCGTCTGTAAAACCACATTTATGTTACTTCAGATCTCCTCTTGGTCTTTGAGGAAATTATCCAGCATTCACTGCCAAACAGAAGGACAGATATCACATGGCGGTTTTGCAATCTTTATCTTATTTATAGCAAAATTTCCTATTTCTTAGAACTTTTAAATTTTAGATTGTTTCCTTGATTGTACAAATACGCCTTCGGATCTCAGTAGCGATCTTACTAATCTCTATCAAAATATTAAATATTCCGCATAGAACTCGGTTATGTATACTGTTTAACCACAGAACAGTATTTAGTTGCCTCCTCACTTTTTAATGTAGAGCATCCGGCCCATATAGCCCGGTCAAAAATTTATTGTCTAATTTTACCTAGACAAGACTCTACCCTTCGGTGGTGTCTCGACTAAGAATCTCTGCCCGAAAGCAGAAAATTTGACAATGAAAATTCTGTACGAGGCAGAAGATTTTTTTTATCTAAGCACCACTTAGATGTGGCACAAGGACGAAAGTATGGGGTATCCAGTTAAGATCGAACTCACTATTCAGTTGTAACAGGTTCTAGCGAAACAAGCTTGCTAACTATTACACCAAACTGAGATGCCCCTGCTAACCACACAACGATTATATCTCGAATTAGCACCGTTAAATATAATCTCATTCTGCTTGATTTCCTGTCAGTTAGTTGGTAGGTGCTCGGCTGGGTTAGCTTTTGAATTCCCCATTCCATTAATAATTTCTCCCCACCACTCCGTTAGCGAGTGTGCTTTTTGATTTTGCCGCTTGGCGGAATACAGCAGCCACTCTTTTTGTGGGATGAACGAGTCATACTAACATTGTTTATTTTAGTTTAAAATTATGTTGTATTTTAGTTTGTGTTTGGGTTCATCTCTCTCCCATCATTTTATTTTTCATTAAATATTTCAAATTATATATTGTATATGAATGCATTTTCATGGGTTTGTTTTGCCTTTTTTTTAGGTGCCGCTTGTAAATATGTGGGATTATGATGTGTGAAGTATTGTAAGGTGATGGATGTGTTCTTGTAGTGAATGTGCAAATTGTAATGAGTGAATGGGTCGTGATAGTGTTTAGCTAGGTTATCAACCTTACCCCCCCACCCTTTTCGGCCTAGTGCCACACTTTTTTTTTTATATTTTATACAGAAATAAATACTGTTGGTTGGCAAGGGCGTTACGCGCTGCATTCAAAGAAATACTGACCCGCCCTCTTTAGATTGCAAGTAAAAAGAAAAGATATACTAGAAACTTTGTTTGGTTTTAGATAGGAAAAGTATGTATACATACTAAGATTCAAACTAAGGAGGCGATAACGATCTACTTCATTTTCAATATTTTATGTGTACCTTAATTCTTTCATCAATGACCAGCATTTGTACGAAAGTTTGTTATTGCACTATTTTTTTTTTAAATTTATTAAATCCAAATATTTAACGATGCGATAGTTAAAGTCGACACGTATTCTTTAGTCGTGGAATTGTCAAGGATCGTATTCAGTTATCAAATTAAGAATAAATTCTGAATTGAAAATTTAAAATATCGGACTGACTGGTTGATTTGTTTGTTTTTGACGGCTTATAAACACTTTTGGTACCAAGGGGAAATACATGTAATCGGGATACCAGTATGAGAAGCGCGTCGGAGCAGAAGACGTGATCATACTTGTAGAAAAGACATTTTCTGGGAAGCCAGAAATTATTTTTAGATTTTAATTTGATTTCTGAGAGATAATGATTTGCTTACAGAAGTCCTAATAAGAATTTTTTATAATTTTTTTCACCGCAAGCAAGCCAGTAACGCTACAGTTGCGTAGAGAATTACAGTGAGAGAAAGAACAGGAAAAATTTGTAAATCAAAAAGATAGAATGAAATTGATGTTGCAATTAAACATAGATAACATTTCGCCTGTGACGGATAAATAGATAGACGTGAAAAACTGCAACAATAAAATATTACCAAAGTTAAGAACTTCATATAATATTTTCTTCTTTGGATATTGAATATTTAATGACTTTACGCACACACAGGTTTGATATAAGTTTGTTACGTCAACTGAGGAGGTTCTTGCCGACATCACTCATCAGTGCTGGTTTTCTCGATCTGCAGACGAATTTCTCCGTTAAAATGACAAATTATTTGTATCTATTCTATCCACATTCTATCTCTTCCCAGATTGTAGCTATCCGAGATTGTAGCTATCAGGAAAGCAAATATACGGTAGGGTTTTCGACAGGTAGGAAGTGCGAAAGAAAATTGTTAGAATAGAAATGGTGGTTACATTTCACTAATTTGATAACAAAATGGTGGGACCTAGTTGCCAATCTAGTAGCACGGATAAATACGTGTGGCTAAGAATCAGTGAAAAAAGCTCGTTAGAGCAGTAGCCGTAACAATATTTGTAGAAAAGACAGAGAAGCCATATAACTCCGAGGAATAAGTGACTGATGTCCAGCTGCCATATCGGGTTCGATTATATTGCAGATGCTCTTTCGCATTTTGTCGAGAACCTCAACATGAGTAAAAGGAGTCCCCGACCAGATATGGCAACAGTATGCAATAAACAAACGAATGGTAGATTTATAAATATGCAAAATGGAATTCTGACGAAAGCAAGCACCTGGCCGGACAAAATGATAAAATCTTAACAGTAGATGAATCCACTGATTTACTGTAGTCGTTCCGCTTAACTTAGTTTCAGAGAGTGAGGCAAAGAAAACGCAACTCTTAACTAAAAGTAGAATTGGATTAACACAGTTCTCAAGAGATTCTGCAAGTAAGGGATTATAAGGAATCCGACTGAAAGTGAAACTCGGTATTTTGTTTTCTAATTCCGACACGTTATCCGTTACAACAAATATTTATCCAAGCTTACATCACCTCAAGCAGTCACTCATCTAGGTTCTGACCCAGTTCGACGTTGCTTAATTTCGTTGATCGTACTGACATAGTGCCTTAAGCTAGAGAGTTTAAATAGAAAAACGCGGAATTATTAAAGGGTACTGCTATTATGTAAAACATTTAATTTTGTTACTTTCAAAATTATTTTTACCAAATAATAAATTCTTTTTATAGCAGGCTTAATGATATTCCCCTCTCTTTATATAGTAGTCTATTTTATATATCTTTCCCGCTTGAACTATTTTTTCTTTTTTTTTTATTATTACGATTCTCTCTTCTCTACGTCAACTAATTCTGCTTTTCATTGCACATTTTCTATTATGCTAAAATATTTTGTTTCTTTTTACATTACTTTTTTGCTTTTATTATTTTTGCTTGTTTGCCTTTTCATTGAATTCAAAATCACTAACTCTTAGCCTTTGTCGTCAAATTGATTTTCCCTTTTCTTTCATTTTTATTTGCGCCCACCACCACCTTGTTATTCTGCGTTATTTATTTTTGACTGTTTGATAAAGAATAATTTCCGTGTATTTTACTCGGTCAGCAGTAACAAAAAGAGCCACAACGGAAATCATCAAAACAATTTTTCTTTTTTCCTTATTCATTTTTTTTAAAACAGTGTTTTCCATTCTCGCACTAAAAACACAATACCAACTGCTTTCTATAGAAGTGTAATCAGTTTATATGGAAGAAAGATTTAATATCCCACACCCGTCTATAACAGGACAGCCAAATATTATCGATATCGAGTAGCCACTTAAATGAGGATATTGATCTACGTCTAAATGATTGAATCTCTGCTATACAATTACGAATGAAAATGAAGTCTTTCGTTCGTGCTGTTCAGAGTTGTTTTTTAACCTTTGGGTCAGTTATAATGTTAGAAGGTATTTTCTGTATTCACGCTGTCTTATGAAATATTTTAATCGATTGCTTTTTTATTGAACAGAACCGATGATTGTATAAAGATTGAATGACCCTTGATTCTAAATGATATGCGTAGTAAAACAAATGATGCTTAATCCTCCAACCAATTTACGATAAACGGAAAACCTACTTGCCAAAATAGCTTTTTCAATAAAACTACAGAAAAAAACACTTTTGGCCTTAGACATTATCACAACTCAACATATATATATATATATATAAATTGTGTGTATCTTTTGCAGAATGTTACGTCCGCTAACATACATGCACACACAATATATGTATATATATATATATATATATATATATATATTTGTTGATATGTGAAGATTTTTAACGCCAAGATCTTTTTTTTAAGTAGTTTTACTGATAAAAATTATTTTGGCTAGCAAGTAGTTTTTCTTGCTCGATATCTGGGAAGAGACCTTGGATAGGATAAATACATATAATTTGTCATTTCAAATGACCAGATCGTTTGCACATCGAATAAACCCAGCACAGATGAATGATGAGTCCATAATGGTGTCGGCATGAACCTGCTTAGTTAATATGACAAACTTTTTATGTCAAACCTGTGTGTGTAAAGTCATTAAATATTCAATATCCAAACGAGAAAATATTTCATGAAGTTCTTAAGTTTGGTCATATTTTATTGTTGCAGTTTCTTTCACGCCTCTCTATCTATACCTCACAGTCGGGACGTTGTCTATTCATCCAGAAATGTTTTGATCTGATGCAATTAAAGTGTGACGCTAACAAGGAACATACTATTGATTCAAATCTCCACAATCACTATATAAAAAAAAAAATATGTTTGATATTGATGTCTAAACTTTTTTATAAATTGAACTTTGTCTGAATATGTATTTGTGTGTGTGTCCGTTACCTATAGACTCCGAAACGGCTGAACCGATTTTCTTGAAAATTTATACAGTTGTACTATAAGCGTCTGCGAGTGTTCATAACTAGTTTTTTTGTCGAGGTACACCCGATAAATATCGAAAATCGATAATCGAAAAAATCGGGTTATAGAAGGAGTGGTCCCATTTTAATCAAATTTGATATAGACAAAGACATAAGAAACGATATTCAGAAGTTTCAATATTGCAGTTCTATCCTTGGATGACTTATTTAACTCTGATATTGGAAATCGATACCCCGATGTCCTACCGGGTCTGATCAAAATCAATTTTTCAGCCCTTTTATTTTAGTTTTTGCTTATGGTTTGGCTCTAAGTAGGTATTATTGTAGTTCTTACTCTCAGCCATGATACCATGTACTAAGAGGACATATTTAGCTTTGAAAGCTCAGTTTGCAACGAAAAAAAAGTTTTTCATATCGATACCAGGAAATCAAAATTTGACTTACATCCATTCATTTTTCTTTTAGTCTACGGTTTCTCTTTAACTGGAAACAACTATTGTTTTTTAGTCTTTCGTGCCAACGTCAAAAGAATCTGAGCTCCAGGACCATGGATTAGTTTTAAAGCTTTCATTACACCCAAGCAACGCCGGGCTATACTGCTAGTTTGCCTATAAGTATAACATACTTTAACTAATATATCTAATAGAGAGAAAGAATAACGATCAGAAAATATAACTGTGACAACCTGAAAAAAATTGCTGATTTTTACCGCAGTACAAAAGACGCATGTTAAGTTTCCAGTCAATCTTGTTCTGTTCTTAACCCTTATTCCATTCTTTGTCTGGTCTTTGAGACATGATGCGGGACAGGTCTCACTTATAAAGTAATCTATTACAAAACTATGTAAAACGACTTAGATTTGCTACTATTGTTGATTAGATTTGATTTACAATGCTTAGAATTTGTGTTTTCAAATGGTTGGTTGGTCCAGTCAAATATATCTGTTGTATGTCGATATCAGCAACAGTGCACCAGTGAACATTTCTGCACTCGAAGAAACAATAATCTTGGAATTATTTCGACCTTTTATTCTCATCTTTGTTAATATAGATGTTATAATAGACACAACGTTTCGATCAAATACCCTCTGGTCATCATCAGGTGTCCATAGATTGGCTGATGTCGATTATACCGTTGATTATTGCGAAATATTCTGTGAAATCAATTATTCATGTTGGAATTTGGTTCGGCACTACCAAGTCCAAGGATTGAATTCATGACCACTAGATGATACTACCACACTTATAACCAACTACTCTATCCATTACGCCACCATGTTTATATGATAGTATCATCTACTGGTCATTAATTCGATCCTTGCTTTTTACGGCTTTACGCTTTGTTTTCTGGTTACCATGTAGAACGCCCGTTCGAATTGGTTATCGGATAGAACACTCTCGCTGTTGGCGTTGTTTACATATCGTAAAATACATTACACACTATGAAATTGTTCTATCTCTGACTTTGTACATGTCGTCTGGTGGGGGAATATCTGAATCAGTGGGGTTTCAGTCCCGGCTTGAGGCATTACGGTTTATCTAGCCGCACTGAAGTGCTGTGAAACAGCAAAACAGTCTTGTCTTCGGATGAGTGACGTAAGTTGTTAAATATACATATGAGAAAATTTTACTTTTTAAGTTTCCTTTTCCTTTTATTATTTTATCATGTTATTATTTAAAATTTTAAGATTGATAATTTAATTAATTTTGATTTTTTCCATCCTGCACTTTATTATTTTTATTTTTTCATTCCAATTTTTTATCTACATGTGACTGTGGAATATTTAAATGTTTAATGTTTTTATTTTTTTTAAAAATCAGTAACTTAACTTTATAAGATTTAATTCCGTGAACATCGCGTAAACTTAAATTCAAATCTATTAAATTGTCATTTTGCAATATGCACCTGATGATTGCATAATCTATGAAACTTTGAGTCGTATCATAGACGTAGTAATATATATATATATACATATACATATATATATATATATATATATATATATATATATATATATATACTCGACGACATGGTTATTCAAAAAAATAAGGCCTTGTTAACAAGCAAACATACAGCATTTTTTGCAGTAAAGAAAATAAACTGAGTCGACGCTGCTACATTGTTGTCTCTCCTCCTCCATGATCGAAGAGAGGAGGGATATATATATATATATATATATATATATATATCGCTCATTTAGTAATAAATTAGAGCACTCTATCTATTGGGCGTGTATAATGATAATATACACGCTAAAAAGTCTGCCTTCTTCTACCAAGCGCCCATAGCCCAGAAGTAGAATCGCCGACTGACGCCAATTCGGTCGGGTTTCAATCTTGGGTTACAAGCAATCGGAATCTAACCGTACTGATGAGCTGTGATACAGCAAAACAGATCTCTCTGCGGATGACTATATATATATATATATATATATATAAACGGTTTTTAATTATATTGGCAAGATTGCTGCGATCTGGCTCTTGTAAAGTAGATCAGGTAGTCTGTTACTTACTGTAGTGATTCAATTATCCGACTATTTTCCAGCATCTTCAGCAATAGATTGTTCTGGTGTGATTTCTGTGCGAAGAAAATGATAGCATCTACTCGATATATCATGTCTACCCTAATGTTACTCGTGCTACTGAACAGGCTTTAGAAAATAGTTAATCTATTTTACAATGAATATGTCTATATAACAGAACGGTACATGACTTTTCAGTATGCCTATCTAATCTAATGTATTTTTTATTATTTGTGACATATTTTAATATATTATTTGTTATCTGTATAACCGAAAGCTAGCCAGAAGTCAGACCTATCTTAACACTTGAATATGCATGGGTAAAATATTTGTAACGAAGCAAAAACTTGACTTTTTAAAATATAATTATAATTAAATCAATCAAAAATAAGTTAATATGTCAAATTTATTCAAAATTATAATAGAGAATTATGCAAATATCGAAAATCAACTTTTCTGAATTCGTCAAACATCACTTAATAATCAACAGTCAGTTAAGTAACATACGTGATACATGCTTGGGCGAAAGGGACATGACTGACTGGATAGAAGATTATCCCGCAGTAGGTTGCTATTGCTTTTGGCGGTAGACTAGTTGCCGACCAAGGCTATAGAACCCAATCTGTCCTGTTATTTAACCCGTAACTGGAGGGCAAAGATGGATTAATACCTTTCCCAAGGGTATTTGCAATGAATTCAGCTGGAATTCGAACTCGGTTCCCCGATTTCTTTCTCCGAGCCGATATCCAATGCACCACAACGTACATCCTTAATATTCGATAAGATAATTTGAAAAACAAAACAAAATAATGACAAACGTAATCAGATTTACGATCATTTCCTCCACAGAATCAAAATAAAAATGTAGCATACAACAAGAATTTGAAGTATTTTGTGATGACAATAATGTTCAACAGACAGTATTTGAATATTGTCAGGCCTTCTAAACACATTTATCAAAATTTGCTTTGTTTTTGTAATTATCAGATAGCAATAACTACGTACATAAATCTAGTACAAATAAAATTAAAACGATCTAAACGAATTCTGTTCAGGGAAACATAGATATTCAAAATATCCATAACGAATTCAGAATCTGTTATATTGTTCTACTTGCTCAAATAAAGAAAACGCTGTGCGCAGATTTCCAGTTTCAAGATAATGCTTCATTTCGTTGCTTATGCATAATTTATATTACATATTATGTTGTATAAATTGCTCCCAATAAAAAAGCGTCAAGTGCATCGTCATTTCTATCAGTCAATGATTCTTTCTGAGACTCTGTCTCTACCATTATATATGTTGATGTGGTACAGTGGATATCGGCTCGGAACAAGAAATCAGGGAGCCAAGTTCAAATTCCAGTTGAATTCATTGCATTCACTTACGCGCAAATACCCCTGGGGAAAAGTATTAATCAGTCTCTTCCTTCCAGTTATGGGTTAAATAACAGGACAGATTGGGTTCTATAGCCTTGGCTGGTAACCAGTCTACCACAGGAAGCAATGACAACCTACTGCTGGGTAATCTTCTGCCCAGTCAGTCATGTCTCTTTCGAGACATGATCGCCGAAGCATGTATCACGTATGTTACTTAACTGACTGTTGAATATTATTCAACTGTTGATGTTTGACGAATTCAGAAACGTTGACTTTCGATATTTGCATAATTCTCTATTATAATTTTTAATAAATTTGACATATTAACTTATTTTTGATTGATTTAATTATAATTATATTTTAAAAAGTCAAGTTTTTTTCACGTAAGGCACTTAACTGAGTGACCATTATATATATATATATATATATATATATATATATATATATATATATATATATATATATGTACGAAAGAATGATGAAAGAAAATATTTGTGGAAAATGGTTTCTTGTGTAAATCGAGAAAATTTGGCTCTCTCTCTCTCTCTCTCTCTCTGTATGTATATATATATATATATATATATATATATATTGTAATTGTAATGGTTGTTACAATGTTTTATAAAACCATATTATCACTACACAAAAATCTTCGCCTTTCGGAGCTAAGTTTGCTCTTTATATTTATCTATCTCATTCAGTGAAATGAATTAGAGCGCTCTAGCTATTGGGCGCGTATAATGATATGCGCTAAAAAATCTGCCTACTTCGAACGCCCATAGCCCAGGGGTAGAGTCGCCGACTGACGCCATTTCGGTTTTCAATCCTGGGTGAAAAAGCAATCGGAGTCTAACCGTACTGATGAGCTTTGATACAGCAAAACAGATCTGTCTGCGGATGACAATATTTACGCTCTCACAGCCTGATTGAGCACTCTGTAAAAATAGTAGACTTTGATAAACAGTAGCTGCTCTGGCATGTACGCATCGCTCATTCAGTGAAATAAATTAGAGCGCTCTAGCTATTGGGTGCGTATAATGATATGCGCTAAAAAAGTCTGCTTACTTCCACCGAACGTCCATAGCCCAGGGGTAGAGTCGCCGACTGACGCTATTTCGGTCGGATTTCAATCCTGGGTAAAAAAAAAAAAGCAATCGGAGTCTAACCGTAGTGATGAGCTGTGATACGGCGAAACAGATCTGTCTGCGGATGAGAATATATATATATATATATATATATATATATATATATATATATATATATTGACGCAGGTTTCATTTAAGTTTTGTCGATTTATCGATTTATCGTCTGATAAGCTTAATAGTATTATCTTTGAAAGAAGAAAGAAAATCACAATATTGATATATGTTTGTTTATTTAATCCTTTTCGAGCTTTTGTCTTACATCAGCCATTATCAAAGATGTCAGTTATATTGGGAATATTACTCAGTTCGCGGACACACGATAGTAGTAGTTGTCTATTTTGTTTGCATAATATATTTTTCGTGGAAACAGCGAGCACGTGCGTGTGGGCTGGAAGCAAAAATTGCATAACAGCTTGTGACGTCACACATGACCACGCGAGAGTTGGGACGGAAAGTATAAATTATGGAAAGCCATTGGGATAACCAATCGCTTTGTTATCTACTATATGCATTTAAGTATGTTTATGGAGATTTCGTAGTTAATTTTGTTCAGTTGGTTTTCAACTGTTTTCTATACATGGCTTCGAAAATTTTTAGTTTTTGTTTATTGTCTTTATGTTTAAGTATGATTGTGTTTTCGACAAGGATTTCGCGGAATTGTGAATGTGGTCTGGCATGTTGTTTTAAATGCCTAAAGATGGTAGAAAGATGTTTAAATATAGTGTCAAACGTCGTGAGAGCGAGTTTGTAGTTTGACCAACATATATATTGTTTAATCCGTTGGAGATACAATCTCCCAAAGGTACATGAATTTGTAAAATATGTTCTGTTTTTTTGGGGTTTTTTTCAAATCACTAACCGGGGTGGGGGAATAGTCATTGCGAATAATTGAGTTGGATATACTTGATTTAGAGTAGTACATGTTTACCGTAATTTTTTTCCTAGGATCTGTTGTAGATATATTAATACTTACTAATATTTTTAATATATTTTCATCTTGTTTATAGTTTGTATGCATTTGGTTAGGATATAGGAGATTAATATATTTAAGATTATTTGAGGCAGCACTTTGCTTTACCTGCTTATTATTGAGACTTCTAAGAAAGCATCTTCTTTGTTCGTCAACTATATAGTTTAGGAAGCTATTATTCGTAAGTTTTTGTTTTATATTTATATGTTTTGTTGATGAATTAGTTTCTGCACGATATATTAGACATTTTATAATTGCTATTTTGTAGTAATATGGGCATTCGCTCTAATAGTTAAGTGTAAATGAACTTATGCTGGTATATATATATATATATATATATATATATATATATATATATATGTGTGTGTGTGTGTGTGTGTTTTAAAGTATGCTATATTTGCATGTTAAATTTCTCATCGAGGATAGTGTGTCTGTTAAACGCAATCTTCAAACTAGCATGAAGTTTGCCTTTAACCAAAAACAGATTGTCGCTCCTGGCACTTGATCTCGATGTCAACTTCCATTTATATATATATATATAATATATATATATATATATATATATATATATATATATATATGTGTGTGTGTGTATTTGGAGAGCAAGCTGTCTTTCAAATATCTTTCATTAAGAGTACGGCCGACACGAAAGATTTAATCAATTTTTGATTTTCTCCCATATATATATATATATATATATATATATATATATATATATATATATATATGTGTGTGTGTGTGTGTGTGTGTGTGCGTGTGTGTGTGTGTACAATTGACAATTGGACAACGTTTTAGTAAATAGATTTGATTGAAAATATATTTGATTATGAATTTCCCCCTTCTAAAAAAGAAAGTATGAAATGCGTGTATGCGTAAATAATAAATGACAGAAATGCTTTTTTTTTGGTTTTGTTTTTACCTGGACTGACGTTTCTCGTGATTAAGAAAGAAGGAAAGTGAATGACTTAAAACTATCGTTAATATTTATTCTGCATTATTCTTTATATTTATCTGTTCAATTCAAAAAGTGTTTAATATAATTTCTAAGTTTTCTTCTATTGAATGAAAAGCAAAACCTCGTCTCATTATCAGAATGGCACGAAATCAAGAAATCCATTTAGCAATTTCTGCAATGAATCCAAATAAAATTCTCAAACAATCATTCAGAATTAGTTGTAAGTAAAATATTTGTTTTTTTTTTGTCTATCCATGTTGGTGTGAAGATGTATAACATTACATTTCTATCGTACTTTAGAAGGACCCAGGCCATTTTCAGAGTACGTCTTCTGTTACGTATATTGTGTTCCGATCAACACGAACAATATCCAAATTTCATTTTGCCGAACATTCCAGAAAATTGTCATTTAACCAAACTGTATTTTTTTATAATCGTTTCACCCCGAGCAAGGCATTTCACTGCCACTATTGCGGAGGGGGCTACATAGAATGGAGGAAGGATGGTGAAATATAGGAAATGTCAGAGGGTGGGTGATAGGCGGGTAAGGATACCAAGAATGAGGGTTGGGTAGATGAGTGCTCTGAGAATAATTGGAAGTTAGTGTGCGTCTATTGACCCTACATTTAAACACCTGGAGATTGTAGCTGTTGGGAAAGCAGACTTTTGGAAGGGAATTCCACAGGCGGGAAGCGCGAGAAAAGAAGCTGTTGGAGTAGAAATTACGGTTACATCTTATCTGTCTAACTGTAAAAGGGTGGGACCCAGTTGCTAATCATAAAAAATTTAAGTTGAAAATTCACTTTTTATACCCGTTGGTAGATCATGAATCATTCTAAGAACGAACGTAATGATTTTATCACGTATACCGTTAAAATCAAACTGAGTGTGATAATTTTAATGCGAACTATCCAGAGACACATTTAAAAGTCTAATTTTAATTAAAGGTTTAACATCATGACATTATTCGGAAATACGCACACGAATAGTTACGTAATTTGAACAGGATTCAAACTTAATGATATAGAATGTTGCGGAAGAGATCAAAAAATTATACAGCACAATGGCGCGTCAAATGAAGTCCTAAAAGTAGAGGAAAAATAACCTCCAAAAATAATACCACCAAAAGAAAGAAAAATACAAGTACTGCAAATCTCTACTTATGCTATGGCTTTGATCTGCTTCATTTCAGAAAGGACTGTCCATTTGAAACCTCAAAAAAAGATTTGTGGAAAAAGGTTACAAATGAAGCTACTTCAAGTCAATAAGAAATACACAAACTAATTTGCTGAATGCAGTGCTATCAGCAAAGAACTGTAAAGTAAAGTTCCAATAGTAAAAAGATTCTTTACAAAAAATGAATAACGCTGCAGTGATATTTCAATTAGACACTGTTAGTGATATTACAATTATGGATGAACAAAACCGATCAGTTAAACTTGCCAAAAATTTGCATGGGGAATATCGGATAAGAAATAACATACATACGTTGTGTGCAACATGTAAGTAAGAAATAAAAATCTAAATAATATAATTGGCAGATTTTAAAACTTTTTATCTAATCAACTTAGAAAAAAATATAATCATAAAATCGCTTACTCTCTAGGAAAATCTCTATGATATAGTGTTTTAGTAAATGAAGGAATACAAAATATTCATCTTCTTGTGGAGTCGCTGGTTCATGGCATTCCATGGGGATGCTCAAGATATATTAATCAGTACTAGTGGAATTTCCACGGCAGGATAATTATTATTTCCTGGAAAAATTTAACTATGTCATACTACAAATGATAGTAACGTCTTCAAACATAAAGTTATTGGATAATTAAATAACGATAACACATAGTGTAATTTTATTAAAGTATCTATAAATGTAATGTCCATAGAAGCTACGTTATTGTAATCTTATAGCATATTAGGCGGCGTATACACAGACGATAATTAAGATGCTGTACGCTATCTTGTGAGGAGATTTTGAAAGAAAATATTTTTTTTTCTAAATGAAAAATCGTGGATCCTGTGTCTATTGTAAACAGAAAGGAACAACTGAGTAATGGCCAAGAGTGTAGAGGCCAGAAATTTCGTTATTAGGTCGCGGGATACAACAACAAACCTACCTATTTTTAAGTATATTGTACAGTACACACCCATACACACACACACACACACACACACACACAATTACTGCTACAACAACCAGCTTTAGCTGCTACTGCTACGATAATGCTATAGGCTCTCTCCTCTAACTCTCTTACTCTTAACTACCATTCCTTTTGGCAAAAGTGAGAGAAAGGCTGAGGAGAGTATCGTTTACAAACAGGTAAAGTGGAAGGAAAAGCTCGTGTAGAGAGTAAGTGTGTTATCTTTCTTCAGTGGCGTAACGGACGGAGGAACTAAGGAAGGAACAAGCAGAATTATTATATAATCATTTAAAACAAGTGAAATATTAGTTTCGAGCTATGCAGCATATTCTGACGCTCTGGTGTAGAACGGGCGTTAACCTGTGCGATCAATGTCTAGATTGTTTCTATAGACGGTCGCATTAAGCCTAATTACTTGCAGAAAGGTCTGTATTGGCACATTATTGAGAATCTATGCTTACGTTACCTAGAATAATTTTGTCTTGCCTAAACGTATCTACTTCAGAGTCTTTCGCTTAGAGCTATGTGTCATTCCTACTTTTCCCAGGCCAATTTGCAAGAAGTTGTCTATCTCCGAGTTATTGTTTTTCGAATTTATTTTGCCGGAAATATTACTTTTGTTACATACGAAATGCCATGTTAATGTACTTCATCCATCTGAATGAGAAATAAGTTTTTCCGAATTTGGTGCATGTTTTTCCGAATTTGGTTACACGAGATATTTTTCTCCTAGACCCACGGAGAACTAATAGCCAAGAAGAAGACACACTGGTTCGGACAAAAGAGGAATTTATAGATTCTCCATCACATTTCGTGAACAAAACACACAAATATGTAAAACATAATGCAACTTAAAGAAGCCCGTTATTGTAAGTGGATCTCTTGTTAATGCGATGTTTAATATAGCTGGAAATGTGTGGTGCATATCGAAGAATATTCGCATTAAGGGAAGAATTAGCCAGCAAAATTGAATTTCAAATAGTTATTTTGAATGCAGTACAGTCAATATTCGATGAAGTTTTTCTTTTTAGAGAATAATTCTTTTCATACATGATCGTACACAGCATGTGAAATGTCACATTAATCGTGATTCTGTGTCATTAAAGAAGATTTATGCAGATCATATTACCATTTAATACTGTTTGAGAAGCACATCCAACAAAATAAATCTGGCAGATACGCTTGAAAATCAGTTGTTAACTAGGGCAAGAAATGGCTTGTAATTTCAATTACCTTAATTTAATCACAACAGAGAGACTTTTCTGCTCACCATCAAAATCGTTTATGCTAAACACCAGAAGATACATACTTTACGCTTTCTTGACTTCAAGTTTTTTCATAAAGTGGCGCGATTATATCAAATCAGTAGCTGCATCTGTTGCAGTTAATGTTACTGTGTCAGGCCCCAAAATGTTTCCCGTTAGAATCTATCTTGCACATTTATAGATCTGCTATTCTACCGTGTATTGAAGAATGTTGCTATATCTGTTTTGGCGCTCCTCATTTATATCTCAAAATCTTTGACAAGATCCAGAGAAAGATCTGCAATAAATATAATCCTGACCTGGCATCTTATTTTGTTTTACTTTCTCACAGATATGACGTGGCTTTTAGCTGCGTGTTATATAGATATTGTCATGGTAACTCTTCGAAGGAGCTATTTTTTCTTGTGCTCTGACTATATACATTTCAGTCTGCTATTAGATTGGCAACTAGTTCTCACTGCTTTACTGTTAGACTATCTGGACGCAACTGTAATTCCTACGCTAACCTTTTTTTCTCTCTTTTCACGTCCCGTGGAACTTTCTTCTATTTTCCTATTCTCTGGTAATGACAGTTTTCAAAAGTTTAAATACAACGTTAATCGCTATATTCTATCTTATTGTAATCTTTTTTATGCTGTCCTCAATCATCCCTATTTTCAATTTCTTTTTAGTTCAAGTGGTACTGTTGCTTTGTCTGGGTGAAAATATCATGAAAAGAAAATATATGATATTCGCCATCCATATTATCCGATCTACTTATGAGCCTCATTTTCTCTATTGTCACTACGTAACGAATTGCGTTATATATATATATATATATATATATATATATATATATATATATATATATATATATGTGTGTGTGTGTGTGTGTGTGTGTGTGTGCGCGTGACAGAGTGGTTGAAACGTTTGCTTTCCGACAATGAAGCCAGGGTTTGAAATTCACCGTGGCCGATTTGTGAGGAAAGTGGAATCTTGAAATTATCGATCTAGAAGAAGCAATCCAAGCGTACCATGCCTTTGGAAAATGCCTGAAAACTATTCCACAGGCCGACTCAAGTCTTGTTAATGAAAGAGCTACAGCCCGGTTCACACTCCACCCATGTCTATTGAACAGGTGTAGAGGCTCATCCCTTGTTCCCTGTTTGGGATGTGGTTTCCGGCTTTCTCTTTTTCAATCTTTTCACTCTTACGTAGCCTCCTGCACATCAGTGGCGTTACTGCCTTGCTCGGGGTGATATGATTAGAAAATATATATATATATGCGCGTGACAGAGTGGTTGAAACGTTTGCTTTCCGACAATGAAGCCCGGGTTTGAAATTCACCGTGGCCGATTTGTGAGGAAAGTGAATGCCTGAAAACTATTCCACAGGCCGACTCAAGTCTTGTTAATGAAAGAGCTACAGCCCGGTTCACACTCCACCCATGTCTATTGAACAGGTGTAGAGGTTCATCCCTTATTCCCTGTTTAGAATGTGGTTTTCGGCTTTCTCTTTTTCAGTCTTTTCACTATTACGTAGCCTCCTGCCCATCAGTGGCGTTACTGGCTTGCTCGGGGTGATATGATTAAAAAAAAAAAGATGGAAGTCACAAGTTATCGGGATCGAGAGTTTGAGCGTCCTGGTCTTGTTCAGACTTTTGTTTACGCTCGATAACCTGCTCTCTCCCAGAAATTGTAACTAAGCTCTGCTCATCATAGTTGCAATATAAACCTCAGAGAAACTATCTTTGTTGAACAAACACAAATTTGACTGAGCAGGCGTCTACAATAGGGATTAGTTGGCGTCCTGATAGACAGGTATCCTCGAATACGTATTGCCAGCTATTATGTACATATATTAGAGCTTTCTTTCAGAGATTCCAAGGTATTTTCTCTTTCATTCATTCTAACCCTAGGAAGCAAAAAATAGCCACTTTAGCAAAACGGATCGTTAATAAATTTTCTACTTTGTCCATTCATCTTGACTTTTGTTTCACATACTATTAAGCATCCTACACCTACATATATACAGTTGGATAATGTCGGATACGTGCGTTATTTCAAATGGTTGTGAAAATCCTACTGAAATTTTATTGGCAAACAACAGACCGAAAATCTCATGAACAACTTGTAGACCAAATTTATGACCTATTTGTTATGTTAAATATATCGTTATATCGAGGAAACTAAGTGATAAAATAATATTGCAATTATATGTTTAACGTCAAAACTCTGTATAACGATACCGTCTAAAATGACGGCAACTTATATAGTGATGTACCTACTGTTGAGTACCTGATATTAATACATTAGAACAAATAATCCAAACTCTCCCCACTGAGCGTGACAGAATATATATATATATATATATAATGGTTTTTTATTATAAGAGAGATAGTATATATATATATATATATATATATATATATATATATATATTCTTCATCTCTCGACTACTTAATTATTGCAAAAATATAAAATAATATAGTACGGTTAAAGCGTGAACTCGAGGAAAGATGTTTAATAACTTTTAGTTAAGAGAATGACTTTGGTGGACACTGTACCGTCCATGAGCGTAAAACAGGTGCATATATATATATATATATATATATATATATATATATATATAGCAGTCTTTATAACAGTCTTTTCTTCTTACAAAATTCACTGTAGATCAAGGAAATTCTAAAGGGCGAAACGCATCACATGAAATGTTATTTCAATTTTCTCATATTTTAGAGAGATAGCTAGATAAATAGATAGATATATAGATAGATAGAGAGAGAGAGAGAGAGAGAGAGAGAGAGGGAGAGAGAGCAATGTAGGTTCCTTATATCAGATAATAATGGAGTGTGCCGAATTAAAACCCATTTAGATTGTAAATGTATCACTTATTGCTTATAGTATAATTTAATCAACCATTTTATTGAAATCTATTTTTCTTCACCCCATTCCCAGTTTAGTTATTTTATTAAATATCTTGTAAGGTTTGAACTCGCTACTGAACAAGAATATTCATTTTCCAGATTTAAGGCTTTTCCCAATTTTTATATTGAAATATTTCTTTTTTTTTTCACTATGAAATTTGAAATGATATCATGTAAACCTGATGGTGTGGTTTTATTATCTACGATATAAATTTACAGCTATCTTTTTATAGATATAAAATTATACACAAATAATTTGATATTTTATTATTTACAGGTTCGGTTATATATTTATCAAAATGAAATCCCATTTTTTAAAAAGAAAAGCCCAAAGACTTTCGTATGACAATCGGTATGGATAAGTTCTAAAATCTGTAGCAGAATTATTGCAAAAATATAAAATACTATGGTACTTTAAAAAAGTGAACTCGAGGAAAGATATTTAATAAATGGTAGTTAAGAGAATAAACTGAGTCCACACTGTTCCCTTCATAAGCCTAATAACAGGTGCGTGCACATATATATATATATATATATATATATATATATATATATATATATAAATAAATACCAGTCTTTATAATAACAGAGTGGAGTGTGCCGAATTAAATAAACCCCGTTTAGATTGAAAATGTATCACGCTCTCCAACTGCATTTATTTAATATATTAGATACATCTAGACAATTTTGAAAACATCTCCAACAAATTCAAAAATTTAAATAGCTTCATCATAAACCCACGTTTTGTTTCGCAAGAAAAATTCTGCTCGAAATTTATTAACAACCACTTTGTGATATTACCGGTTTTTCAGCACAACAAGTCACTGTAAAAGTGTTCTATAGTGTCTTTTATGCTTACCTTTCCATCGAATGTATTTATATACATGCAAAGACGCTCTTATAAATAACTATATGTAAGTATACTTGATCTGAAGATTGCATATGAACGTGAAACTTATAAAAGATACTGTATGAAAACAGTCTATATCTGTGAACAGTATCTCCAATATCAAAAAGTGTTGGTACACAGATTTCGAGACCTCATCCCGACTCTGTTTTACTGTAACTTCACTATTACATAAAAATTTTCATCAGGTAATATATAAAATACAAATTTTATTGCTATGTATAATAATGTATCATATGCAGGATGAGTTAACAATAGAACGAGAACAATTGAAAATAAATACACTTTATCTAAATACAATTTATCTAAATAGACGCATGTCATAAGAAATCATGCCATATTAATTAAATAAGCACTGTTGTTCGACATCTAATATAATCATTTTGGCATGTATTAACACGTTTAATAACTGTTGTAGATTCTGGCAATGTTGCCCGCACAAATAAACGAACAACACCAGTAACTGAGATAGGAAATAAGTGTATTAACGTAAGATTACAGACTTGAATGCAGATTAGCAGTCTAGGAATTCGGGTTAGTAAAAGTATATGTACAAGGCTCTGGAAGTGAAACCGTAGTATATTGATTATGTCCACGTCGAAAGCTGACAGGTAGTGCGTAATAATCTTTTCGATGGGTGGAGCACAGAGCTACTATGAACTATTGTGTACTGACTGCTTGTCTCTCTCTAGACTCTCGTATTTTCCAGTTAACTCTGTGTCAAAACGGTATTCTCCCGTCTCACTTCTATGGCAGAGTCCATCTTTATGAAAAGGCACCCCCCCGCCAACAATAATTTAACACATACAGTATTTAAGCAAATTTATAAACCGTTTATTCGAGAGTTAGCATGATCAAAACAAATTTGGTTGGATGTTTTATGGCATATCAACCACGGTGGTTCATTTATCGCCAACTAAATTGTATTTATTTATTGCTGGTAATACATTTTTCTTTCAACAATTTGTTTTCTTTTTATATAAGTCTTGTGTCTAGTAATACCTTTTTTGTTTCGAGTACCAAGATTCATTGGGATTTGTTTTTAAGGGCAGTCACCAATTCCTACCCTGTTATTGAATCCATAACTGGAGGGAAGGGATGGATTAATTTCTTTCCCAAGGGTACCAGTGCGTAAGTGAATGCAGGGTATTCAACTGGAATTCGAACTCGGCTCACCCATTTATCTTTCCGAGCCGATATCCACTGCACTAAAACGCAGATCCCTCACTAAACGCTTACAGCACCTGGTATTCCCAAGCGGTCACCCATCTAAGTACTGACCAGGCTCAACATTGCTTATCTTACGTGATCAAGCGAGAACCGGTATATTCAACGTGATATGGCCATAAGCTGATGAAAACAAATTTAGGATTCAAACAAAAATACAAGCCCGCAGAAGGACATCAACATCTGTAAAAGATTTTTATCCTCAATGTAGTGGATAGCAAATTACCTCGCTACATCAATTACGATTGAATAGTGAGTTGCCCTCCAACATTCGGTCATTTGCCACACTTACACTATGCTTAAAATATCACCTTTAATAAACAGTTATGTTCAGATTTGTAAAGTATATAACTATATATATATATATATATATATATATATATATATATATATATATATATATATAGAAATATGCACATGTGTATAAGATAGCCAGGCTCACAAAACACTGCCGGGGTTCTTAATCAGGCTTTCCTACCCCAGCCACGTTCGGTAAATTCGAGGTTAGTATGCAACGACCTCCGACCTTTATTCTGAGCAGGCACACTCTATAAATATATCAAATGTTAGACCGTGTATGGATATCTTTGTTAATATAAAACAAAATGGACTTTATCAAGACAAAAAGACGAAAAATATAAGGTCCATCACAGGACGAAACGCGTAGGCGAGTTAAATACAGTTTCCCTCTTGTCTTCTTTTTATTTAACCATCCTGTCCTTAATCTCAGCTCATAACTGAGTATATTTTATTGGAATGGTCTTATATTTCGGGAATGAATTAAGAAAGAAAACTATCACAAAGTGGAACATTTTACCGAATGACGAATTTCATATTTTTGGACGTTATCGGAATAAAGTAATGTTTAATATATGAATTTAACTTCATTTTTTTCTCCTTACAAAATTCACTGTAGATCAAGGAAATTCTAAAGGGCAAAACGCATCACATGAAATGTTATTTCAATTTTCTCATTTTTCTAGATAGATAGATAGATAGATAGATAGAGAGAGAGAGAGAGAGAGAGAGAGAGAGAGAGAGAAAGAGAGCATTGTAGATTCCTTATATCAGATGATAATGGAATGACAAAAACAGTTTCTTGTATATGCAATATTTAATTAGCATCTACGAAAAAGATATGTTTTGAAAAAATCCAAATCCTTTCAGTTGCCAAGTACCAGGGCCCGAGAAATGTTGTAAGAAAAACAAAAGTAAAACAGTTGTGATTTTATGGTGAATTCGAAATTAAAAGTAATTCTATTCTTTTCACTTTTTACAAAATTCACAATTCCGTGTGAAATCCTAATTTTGACAAATACAAAAAAGGATTGACCCCGTACTGAAACAAAACGACGAAACAAAATTTCGCGATCCGATGTTAAATCTATTTTCTAACCAATGAAAGGAAGCAATTTGCAAAACTGAGAAAAAAGATAACAATCTAATCTGAAAAAGTAAATCGGTATAAAAGAAAGTCGAATCAATCAGTCAGATGGGAACAGAAATTAGAGACGAAACCGCTAAAATGTGAAAAACAATTCAAGCCTCTGGCTCGGGAACACATTCGTTAATCTTCTTTCTTACAAGAACAACAATACGATACTTCAACTGACTCCTAAAAATTAAAGTCACAATAAGTACCATTTCCGTTTATTGCTTCACCTTCCTTTTCGACCATAAAAAAGGAAAGGACACAGACTTTATTAAACACATTCGCAACGTACAACTGGAATTGTTACCTACAACTACAAGCTCTGGATTTACTTAACTCCTTAGTACACTTTTTCATTGAGCATTTGACTCTCATAAATTGATGTTATTCTGTTGTTTCATAAATTTCGGCTTTAGACATGCAAACGAAATACATTTATTCTTCCTCATTACAATCTTCTGAGAATTCTGATGATATCTGATCATTCTAAGAAATAAAGAGTGTCGACTATGTTTTTAAATTGGCCTTGTACCAGACATGACTGACTGTCCCTACTTCAATTTTTTTGCTCTTATATATCAACTAAATAGGAATATAAATTGTTTTTGTCAATTAATTAACCCATCTATTTAGCTATATCTCAAAAGCATTAAAATTGATATTATTATTCAGAAAGTCTCAGAACAAGAATAATACACACTTTGACGTTGTTATTCAAATTAAGGAGATGCAGTTTTAATATTCCTTGCTAAACAAATTAAGTTGCATTAATTGCCGGGAAAAAGTGCTTAGAAACCAAGTAAATATGTATGAACTTCTGTTTGACATATAATCCGATATGCGACAGTGAACACTGGTCAACTTCTTCACAGATAAAGAAACATGAAATATCAGAAATGTTATAGAACGCCAGTGACTAAAATGTGAGCAGCAAAAATATAAGAAAAGTATAACAACAAGGACTTTTAATCAGAAGAAAATAGCGAATTGAACATTTACGTGGTATATTGAAGAAAAACCGTCTAGACAAGGCATGAGCAAGATTTTTCGACGAGTGAGTTACATAATATATGGCTCATCATAAAGCGAGTCGCACCAATACGAAAATGAAATTTCATTCAGAAGGTTTAACAGGCTGCAGGTGACTTAGCTTACGGCATGTGGTCCGTTGACTGCAGTTTAACTCTGACATGTCTAGAACACTAAATTCCTTGTGATTTATTTACACGAAAACTCTTATGTATGTCTAGATATTCACAAGACATATCGAACAAATGTATGTTTATTCTTTGTTTGATAGCAAAATAAAAACTGTTTATGTGTCATACAAAGCCGAAATTAATTTTCTTGGGAGTATAACTAAATTTCTTTCTAAATATGTATTAGTAATATTTTTACGATAACAAATGTCTATCCTGCACATTTATAAATCTACCAACCGCCCGTGCATTGAGTACTGTTGCCCTATCTGGTCGGGTGTCCCTGCTATTCTCCTTGGGCTTCTCGACAAGGTACAGCGGAGGGTCTGTAATGTGATCGATACCGACTTAGCAGACCGCCTGCAGTCTCTCTCTCGCCGGCGCGACGTGGCTTCCCTGTGTCTCTTCTATAAATACTTTCACGGCTTCTGCTCCGATGAACTTAGATCAATGGTGCCCCCTAGGTTCGAATTTGCAGGAGATAGTAGATTAGCAACTAGATCCCACCCTTTTACAGTGAACCCGATAAAATGCAACCGCAAGTTCTACTCCACAGTTTCTTTTCTCGCACTTCCCGACTGTGGAATTCCCTTCCACAAGACTGCTTCCCCGACAGCTACAATCTCCAGGAGTTTAAATGTAAGGTCAATAGACACCTAACGAACTAACTCGCTTCCATTCTTTCAAACACTCTTCCCACCCACCCAACTATCTCACTTCCATTCTGACATTTCCTATATCTAACCACCCTTTCTATTTACGTTCCCCATGTAGCCCCAAGCGCAACAGTGGCAGTGGAATGCCTTGCTTGGGGTGAAATGATTAAAAGAAATGTTTTGACCTCACTTTAGAAGTTACCACTTAGCCTATAGCTACAAACCCTGGTCATGGTGGACGTGGAAACAACAGTAATTGAAACAATCAGAGGTGTAATTTATCGTCATATCCAAGACGTGGATGTGCGGTCACTGGGATTTTTTCCAAAATCGCATGGATTTTAGAACTTATCAATTATCATATAATGTAATACAAGTACCCTGTTTATTTGAAATGTGACTTGTCAGTAAAAAGAAAAGGAAATTTATGAAAGTGTGGGCAGGACTAACAATAAAAAAGTAATTAATGCATCAATGATCACTGAAACCAAGAAGTGCTCTACAAAAAATCGTGAAATAATCCAGACATTGCATTCTAATTTGGAAATAAGATGTTTACAAAAATTTGTCTGTCCTCGAGCAGTAAATTACTTTGAAAAATCGTGGATGAAGCCTGCCGGTGTAAAAGGAAAAATCAAACAACATGAAACAAATAATGGGTTAATTTTCTCATGTCCTATGTTACATTTCTTAAGTGCGAATGATGTCAAAATCCATTAAGAATACATTCGGAAGTAGACTGTAAATTGAGCTTCAATGGGCAACAGAAATTTTATGAATATCAGTCAGGGGAGTCGTATGGAATGATAATCACAACATATGAAGATATTTCACAGAACCGCCTTGCATCTTAGTGGCATTAACTTCTTGCATAGAGTAAAAATGATAACAATAATTATCCGGTTAAAATATTTTAAGTGAACTGATTGTTATAAAAAATTACGCCAGAACATATTTCATTCTAAATTCAGAGCAAGCAAAAACGGAATTACACTTTTATGCTTCGTGTATATCTAGTAAAATATAAATACATTCTTGAATATAATTCATTGTTTTGTAAATGCTGTCGTTATCATTTCCTATAGTCTAATAGAATTTACTATACACTATATTATTCGTTGAAATAATCACTTACTAAATGTTTGCAGATGTGTAACATCAACAATAGTGCTCTATCACTTCTTCAAAAGGGGCTCTGTTTGATTCATGACTGATTATCAGATGAATTTCCGCGGTAAACTGACATTACATGCTGGTTGACATCCAAGGCTATAGAACCCAGTGAACTCTGCTATTTAACCTATAAGTGTTTGAAAACTGAAGAATATGTCTTTTCCAAGTGTGTTTACGCGTTAGTAAAAGTTGTTAGTTTACTCGTTTTTTACGATTTTTCAACTTTTTGTAATTTATTACTTAAGAAAACATTGAAAAAAGATAATCATTATCTCAAAAATCAATATTGACTGTGATAATATAGAAGTGATATAAGCCGTACTAAATAACCCAAAGCTTGAGGATTAGAGGTGGATTAATATCTTTTCCAAGAGCATTCGCATTTTATGAGCCAAACTGGAATTAGAATTCCGATTTCTGCTTAGCCATTCCTATTACACTACTCGAATATTGAAACTAAAAGAGTGTATTATTTCCAAGCAGTCTCCAATCTGGATTTTGATCAGGCTAGACTTTGCTTAACTCCGGTGAACGTACGAGGATATTTAAATATTCAGTCATTCTATATGGCAGTAAAGGAGAAACAATTATCTCAGGGATCAATGGCAAAGGGAATATTAAACCTTTCCATGTAAGGAAACATTAAGCATTCATTATTCGAGCAGCCAATAGTATCATTGGTTAAATCTATTCTCTGAAAGTAATTTTTCACGAATATAATTATCTCAAATCCAATTGATGTTATCTCTCTTTTCGGTATTGATGGGTGTTTCCTTACTAAAGTCTTATTTAAAGTAGTGTAGAAATTCAGCATTTTGATTAAGTCCTTATGTTTTATCTTCGAATTACATGTGATATACATTTTAATTGTTGTTATTCTTGAAAGTACTCAAGTGATGTATTTTTTAATATCTGATACCATCGCAAGGCCTCTGATTAGGAGGTTGTGAGGATCATTGAATAACCTCTTAATTGCTGTTCTCAGGTCCACTGTGATTTGCAGTGGTAGCACGTGTTAGGGTCCCAGCTAAGGGCAAATAGTTAACCTTCAAACTGGGGTCAAATCACTATGAAAGTATTCGAATATACTTTTATAGAAATATATACATATAAAAGGAATTTGTTTAAAAATATACATTTTTGAAGGTAAAACATTAGTAACAACACTTTTTTGAAGGAAAAAATGCTTTAACACATTTTTGAAATATTACCAGCAATACAATTTTTGGAATACCAAACTAGAATGCATCTTCAGTTTTATAAAATTAAAGAAAAATAATGTTTTAATCAAAATCTGACAAAATCAACATTCTTGTTATCACTGGACGTTAAAAAATAGTTTTAAACCTTACCTTTTTGGTGCTAAATAATCCACGGAGATTTATATGCCGTTAAGCAAAACTCAAACTCAAACTCGATCTGACGAACCTATATAAGAATTTGACTCAAGTATTCGAGAAAAAAATTGAGATCTGAAATATGCAGAACAAGAGAAGAGAATACCATGCACTGATCATATGAGCAACGAGGAAGTTTAATCGAATATGGGAATAAAAAAAAACAAATGTATCCACAATCCGAAAATGAGTTGCTATATATGGAAAAGATAATAACGCAAGAGAGCTTAATAATCATGTGATATACTGAAGGCAAATAGTTCAGAGTAAGACTTTGAGTAAATTACCAAACGAACTTGTGTAAATTGATGGAAGAACAGGGACTTAGAGGATTAACAAGGGAAATATGTTTTCGAGCTACGATGGAGAGGATGTTCTGGAAAATGTAGTATCGCCCATGTACACGTAAACTTGGATTTCTATTCAAAGCGTATATTTATATTCTAACACACTAACCTGCTCCCATTCTATCAAGCACTCTTCCCATCTGCCCGACCCTCATCCTCGCTATCCTTACTCATCTGTCACCTTTCTCCTGACATTTCCTATGTCTATCCACTCCTTCTCTTTACCTTCCCCTATGTAGCCCCATGCGCAATAGTGGCAGTGGAATGCCTTGCTTGGGGTGAGATGATTAAAAAAAATACATATATATATTCTTGATCACAATCTGGAAAAAAATCTTTGCCTTTTATAATTTAAATACGTGTTTACAAGTTAGCGATCTTAGAACTGCTAATTTTATTATTCCAAGTGCCCTGTTTCTTTCAGTACAATCGCCATTATGACTCTTTACAAATTCGTGTCCCTTCTAGCTCATTATAAATTTTGATTTTTTTATATTCTCAAGCCTTGCTCTATCATTCATTCACTCAAACTCTCTAAGTAGGTTACTCTTTGATTTCCTCTATTTTTCTTGCCTTCAGTCTGTCTTGTGCATATCACATTTTCCAAGTTCTCATTCTGTTATTTCCTAGAGATTTCTACTGTTTCTTCATGCTGAAAAGTATAAGCGGGCTCTTTGTTTTTATTACACCTGAAACGTGGTCGTTGCACACATGATTGGTTTATGTCATTATGCATCAATCTGCATAACTACATCATTTAAACATCCTGTTTGAAACGTTTCAGTGCTTCATGTTTAAAAAAAACATTAATAAAGGCACCTGTTTATGCAATTACTGAGTATTCCTGAAGTTTATGATTAACGTGCCTGTATTGTGACTCAGGAGTAGTATTATCCGTCTTACTTTCCTTCCCAATCAACTTTAAAGAAAATATGTCAATTGTGATTTTCCGTCATATTATCCCCCGTTTATTTATTAATCTCCCTTTTCTGTTTTTTACTTCCACATATTCTTTTACAATCAAACTCCCCCACCTGAAAATATAGTCTAGTGTGAGAGAACGATTAACAAAGCGATAGTACTCAGCTGACGAAGACTACAACGTGAACGTGATCCCCGAATTAATAAAACAAAAAAATTCTCATCCTTCACCCAACCCATCTCTCAATATTCTAGATATCAATTAACAACACATGCTCAACTCTCATCATTCTAATTATTAATTAACAACAATTCTAATGCCTCACCCAACCCATCTTACAACATTTTAGATGTTGATTAATAATAACTCTCAAATCTTATTCAACTCTTCTCTCTGCATTATAGATAGTAATTAAAAATAACTCATCTCTCACTTAACTTCTCTCTCAGCCTTCTAGATATTAATTAAAAACCCTCACTTCTCTTCTCTTACCCAAACTTTCTCTCGCCATTATACAAGTCATTTAGCAACAAATCTTTTCGCTCACACAGCACTTTTCTCGGTAATCTAAATATATGTTAATTAATCTCACTTCCAACCAACGTTTCTTACACGTTCTAGATAACAATTACCAACACATCCCATCACTCAGAAAGCCCTTCTCTCATAATTCTTGATATCAGTTAACAACTCTTACATCATATCTAACCTCCGCGTTAACAGTCTGGATACAAATTAACAAAACAAGCTATCTCCCCTGTAGGACTGTAGATTTCATTTACCTTTCTCTTCATTTTAGACATCAATTAACAACACAGACAATCTCCCTCATAGTAATCTAGACGTAAAATAACAAATCCCATCTCTCAACCAGCATTCTTCTCAACAGTGAAAACCAACCAAAAATATCATCTCTCACCAAATAATCTTTGGATCATTATAACTGATTTAATAATATAACATTTTTATTGTTTCAAAATTCCATCAGCTTCCTCATTTATCTAACAATCTTGTGATTCAAACTCCTTCGTTTTTGAAAAGTCTTAAATTTAATTTATTTCAATTTGGAAAGCTCAGTATATTAGTCACGTATTTCATTTCCTTGCAGTTTTCGCATTAGAATATAGAAACGTACGACTTGACTAGTTAAGTTTTTTATAGTCAGTTTTTTTTTCACGCATTCTAATCTACATTGGGTGAATGTTTATTACATTATTGTATTTTATGAGCTATTATTGCCATATTTGGTAAAGCACCACACAAAGACCGATTCGAAAGGCAATGAAAGTTTCATTTATAAAAGAAAAAATAATCCAATAATCCACAACCGACTTTGACAAATCGGCATAAACCAAAAATGATAATGTTCGGTGAATGCACAAAAATTACAAAATGAGTAAAACAAGAATGCGTTTCTCACCAGATTTATTTGGCCTCTACAACAAGACGATCCGAAGAGAATTGAATACCTAAAAATATACGATATTATTGTAGATAATCAAAACTAAATAAGATACGAAAATGACATTGAGTTGATGACAAAAAGAAAGAATTCATATCAGTTAATAAAAGAAAGAGAGGAAAGAAATGGCTTCGGGGAAACGCCGCTGTTTCCCGCTCTCTCCGGGTAAACAACGTACTTTTGTTTAACGATTCGCTACACGCCTACCTTTCTGACTTGTGTCCAATATAGCGGTCGATTCGAAACTGATACGGATGTGAGGAGTACTACTATCTTATTAACGCAAAGCATCAGATGGCCAGTTAAACCATTCATAGGATGTGATTTTGGCCAAGTGATTTGACGAACAAAAATGAAGAAATTCAGCTATGACTGATTACGTGGATGAAGTAAGTCCCGCTGCACGACTGATTTGCATGTTTGAATGTTTGAATTTTGAACAACTTCTTGCTAGTTCCCAGACTCATCTTGATCTAGGGTGGTAGCTCCTGATAGGATCTCAGTTATAGGAAAATAGTGAAACCCCAAAACGAAAACAAAACAAACCATTATGAAAATATAAAAATGTATTTTCATAGTATCAATCAACATTTCTTAAACTATTGGATGCGAACTACTGGTTGGTCGCAAGCGGAATATTAGTGGGTTGTTAAATGCTATGCATTAATTCCGCTTTAGATGTAATGAAGCGCTATCTATTAAGATAGTATGTTGTTTTGATAAGTTTAACGAATCAGGGTCAATCATGTTCTCAATTTGATCGTTAGTCATCGTAAAATTCAATTTTCACCTATTCATATAAATATTTTTTATATTCGTTCATATGTTTTTGAAATGTAAATTTGAATAGGTTTCTATGAGCTGTGGTCATAGGTAGCTGGTCGGGATTCAAAAATTTTGGAAACCTCTAGTATAAATAATATCATTAAATCTTTATAATAAGAATGCCAACAATACATATTTATAGTAGAATTACCAACAGTACAATTTTAAAGCGAAAGAGCGCCGTCGAAACTATTATATAACTCACAGCCTGGAGAGAAGAAATAGAGGAATGTTATTTCTACGCAAGTGAATGAATACCAAAAGAAATACTTTGTAGAAATTTGGTCTCTGCTTGTTCATTCCAAGTAGTTCACCGATAGAAACCAAATAGTACAAGATTGAGAAAGAAATAAGTTAATAGATATACCCGTTTGAGGGTGACCAGACAGATTTCGAGAAAAGGAAATAATAATAATCATAATAAGTATCAGTGCCTGGAAAAATTAAGTTATTCTATTTGGATAAGCTAATTCATCAGAATTCTTAAAGTAATTTTTAAATAAGCTCCTTGTTAAAAAGAACAAAGACGTTTCTTTATTGCTTTCACAAAAATGAGGAGGCGAAGATATTGACAAAATATTTTTAAAAAAGTATCATGAGTATCACGCAAACCATTATTTTCAAAAATACATTCGAATGAAAAATTTTCAAATTGACTTGGTTTTCAATTTTCTAAATCAGACGTTAAAGGCAAGAGAAGATTACCACTTTTTTCCTTGTGTCTTTCTAAGCGTCTTTTACTTTCTTTTTTTTCTCACAATTCATTGTTTCCATTATTTTCTTTAGGTAATGGCAGCGCGTAAAGTACGTAGTCTGATCAAAAAGTAACTAATTTGTTGCTAGATTAATAAAGCTAATATAGGCAGTGTCAAGCAGCTTGGGACAGACAAATATTGAACACAGTCTGGAATGCACAATATGCCTTGTCGCTCACCGCCATTGTTTATACGAATAATTGAAAGAAAAGTGTGTAGAGTAAAGTCGTCTCACCGCACCACAGAACTTCTATCAGTGAATATAGTTTGTGCAGGAGTTTTGGTCCGAAAACCACCATATTAACCAGACCACGTCCCTTCCAGTTTTTCCTCTTCAAAGGTTTGCAAGGGAACATTATTTCAATACTTCTAAGAAATCCAAGAAAATCTATTATGAATTAATCGAATTAAGAGCGTATCATGAACAATCTGTTAATTGTAATATAATTACACTGACTTATAAAATTCTCTATTGAAATCAGTCTGAGGCACACAAATAGCGACATAAAAAGCAATGGTTCTTTACACACGCACGCGCACACATATTAGAGTATGAAAAAAAAAGTTTTTTCATCAGTCTTCCTTGAAATCTGTTTTGCTTAATCGAACTTATATATATATATATATGTATATATATATATATATATATATATATATATACATATATATATATATATATATATATATATATATATATATATATATATTACATTAGGAGTAGTGAAATTTGAAATATTCGTCACCGTTCCATTGTATCCAAGTAATGAAGACTAATTATTTTAAATAAATATTTTCTGGGTATAAAATTCCATTATTGTTCTAAAAACAGACATATCAAAATCTGCATAACACATGGAAATGCACAAATAATATATATATATATATATATATATATATATATATATGTGTGTGTGTGTGTGTGTGTATGTGTGTGGTCGCCTTAAAAGTAAAGCCGAATGAACATAAAACACAAAAAAATTTTATATGCAATGATAAAAACTATGGATAGAGAGATATAATATCGATACATGTAGAAGATATCATATCGACATATATGGTTGCGTTTGTTGTATTGGAACTGCAAAATTTCATTTATGCCACATTGCCTGAAGACAAACAAAGTTTCTTCATTCATACAAAAAGTTTTAAAAAATGTATAAGGATTGAAAGATTTTTCTTGTTCCTGGTGCAATTTCAACATAAACATTTCCATACCTTTCAATATTTTGCAGCTTCTTTGGACTCCTTATCAAAATTTCTTAGAGAATAGATATATTTTCGTTAGTTTTCAACAAAATTGTATTACACACACACACACACACATTATATATATCGTTCATTCAGCAATGAATTAGAACATTCTCAGTTGTTGGGTGTGTATAATGATAATACACAAGCTAAAACGCCTGCCTCCTTTTACCGAGCGACCATAGCTCAGTGGTAGAATCACCGACTGACGCCAATTTGTCGGGTTTTAATCCCGGGTTAAAAAGTAATCTGAGTCTAACCGTACTAAAGCGATGTGTTACAGCGGAACAGATCTGTCAGCGGATGACTACGCTCTCATGCACTGATTGAGCACTCTGGAAGAATTGTAGATTTGAAAACCAGTAGCTACCCTAGTATCTACGCATCGTTCATTCAGCAATGAATTAGAACACTCTCAGCTATGGGGCGTGAATAATAATAGTAATCATGGCAAAAAGTCTGCCCCCTTATACTGAGGGCCTGTAGCTCAGTTGTAGAATCGCCGACTGACAACAATTCGGTTGGGTTTCAATCCTGGGTTAAAAGCCAATCGGAGTCTACCCGTGCTGAAGAGCTGTGATTCAGCGAAATAGATGTGTCCGTGGATGACATATATATATATATATATATATATATATATATAGTCCCATGAAGCCTACAAGATCGTGGAACTTGAGTAGCGTTTCGAGCTCTCCTTTGTTTACCGCTGATGTCCTGAAGCGTTTTTTTTTTTTCTCTTTCTAGATAAACTATGCGTTGAGAACATTAATTTACTGGGTATGTATGTGGGTCTTATGTTTTATTTTGTCTTTCTTTATTCGGGATGTTTTTTTTCTTGTCAAGGATTTTAGATCATATAGCACGTTGTCTGTTGGTTATATATATATATATATATATATATATATATATATATATATACCATATATATATATATATATATATATATATATATATATATATATATATATATATATATATACACACACACACACACTGACGCCATTTCGGTCTGGTTTCAATCCTGGGTAAAAAAGCAATCGAAGTGTAACCGTACTGATGAGCTGTGTTACGGCGAAACAGATCTGTCTGCGGATGACAATATATATATATATATATATATAACTCCAATAGTTTTTAAAAAAATTAGTGAAACTTGCCGCGTTATATAGCAACAGTAACACATGCGCAGATCTACAATTTGAAGCTAATCTGCGCAATAGTAAACAAACAACTGCCATTTTGGTGACTTGCAGCCTGTTTCAGCGTGCCAACTTTATATGCAAGATGGGACGTAATGGTGCTTTGAGTCAAGTTGAGAAGTTTAAAATTGTCCAAAGGATTCGTAATAAGATATCAACCTTAGAGATAGCGAAAGAATTGGACCGTGATCATCGTACAAACAAAAAATTTGTTGCAAAGCCTGAATTTTGCAACGGACGTTCTGACAAAGAGAAAATTCGTAAGAAAGAACTTGTGTCGCATCGAGCTATGAGTAGGCTCAAGACAGAAGTCCACCGTAACCCTCTAGAAACTAACAAAAGAGTTTTTCAAACGGCTGGCGTTTCTGATGTGCCCAAATCAACTCGATGCCGTATCTTGAGGACGGTTGCAAAATGTGGAAAACCAGAGGTTCGCCCTCAGTTAAAAGATATCCACAAGAAAAAGAGGACGGAGTGGGCAAGAAAACACACGGAGGTAAATGCTCAAACTGTTTTGTTCATCTATGAGTGTCGAGCAACCCTTGATGGACCCGATGTGTGGAGGAGCGGATGGTAGCTTAATGCAGCTCCACGTCCCCACCGGATCAGGCGTCAACAAGGAGGTGGTGGTGTAATGTTTTGGGCTGCAATCCTTGCTAATGAACGGGTAGGACGATTCAATGTCGCAGATGGACTGAAAATAACCGCCAAAATCTACATTGACTTCATTAAGGAACACCTGGAACCCTGGCAAAAGAAGAAGAATTTGTCATTCAGGAAAAAGATGGTATTTATGTATGATAATGCACCGTCTCATGCTGCAAGGATAACCATTGAATATTTGGAGAGTGTTTTTGCAAGACATGGGAAAATAATGCAATGGCCATCCTGTTCTCCAGATTTAAATCCTATCGAAAATTTGTGGATCATTTTGAAAAGTAATATTTTTTCGGAGCATATATATGTATACATATCAATATAATATTAATCAGGTATTAATCGTACAGTGCTCACTGTTGTACAATAGAACATAAATATTTACATAAATAAAAAAACTTGTTCGTTTGTTCCTGTCCGCTAGTCTAGAAAAACGTCTGCACCAATAGTTTCGAAATTTTACTATATCATTTTAATCGGATAAAAGCGAATAATTTATATTAAAAATATTACAAATTAAAAATAAATATATTTTGTCAAATCGATTAGAGCCGATGAGATTCAAACTTGAAAACTTTCATTTTCAATATGGACGCCTTTAGAGACAACTTTTTTATTTCATAGAAAACATAGGACACCTCCACATTTTAGGTAAATGTTTTTTTGTTTTTGTTTTTTCTTGGCGGGGGCGAGCGTCAACAACAAACATCCCTTCCATTTAAAAAACAAACTTTTCTATTCATTTCCTTTCAACGAATTATTATTGATATCTCATCTATTTCGTTGGTTTAGTAAATATATTTCTTCGTTTTTTTTTTAATCTAAGCCTTTTTTATTTCTTTTTTGTCGAGGCTAAACGACAGATTCTGCAATAGATTTGAAATTTTACTATAGCATTTTAATCAAATACTAGCGTGTTTCTAATTACCTAATATTTAAAAATATTACAATATTAAAAATATATATATTTTGCAAAGTCGATTAGAGCTGATGAGTGCCAAACCAAAAACTTTCATTTTCAATACGGACGCGTTTACAGATAACTTTGTTATATCATAGAAAACATAATAGAACCCCACATTTAAGCTAACCGAAGCCTTTTATTATTATTCTTATTTTTATTTTAGCTGGCATAAACAACAGAAATCGCTTCACTTTGTTTTTTTAAAAAAAGGGTTTTTATTCATTTTTTTCAGCGAATTATCCATACCCCATTTTATTTCGTTGGCTTAGCAAAATAATGTGTTTTTTAAACCTAAAACTCTTGTATAAAACTTAAACCTGTTGTTTATTACAATTTCTATTTTGACGAGCATAACCAACAGAAATACCTGACCTTAAAAAGAATTCTATACATTTTTTTCAACGAATTATCATCGATATTCCATTCATTTCGTTGGTTCAGTAAAATGTTTTGTTTTTTTTAATCTAAGACATTTTTTTCGTCTGGCCTAAACAACAAACTCACTTTACAATGTTTTTTCACTTATTTCCAACGAATTATTATCGATAAGACACTAAACTTTCAGGTAAAAAAAAAAAAATTTCCCGGAAAATTTATTAAGTTAACATTTTTCTAGCGTCCTCACTTCGTCATAGACGTTGATAATAAAATCCATCCCAATATGTTTTGCTTTTATGTAAATATCAAGGGTCAAGTCTCCTTTTTTTACAAACTTCCTTTTGTCTTTCCTATATAGTAAAAAATGAAAATGAGGGAATTTAAATTTTTAAATGGTGATTTTGGCCACTTTTTTTTTCAGATTCCTAATCTCAGTGCAAAAGATCTGCTTCAATTCATAACGATAATGCCTCGCAGAAGATCAAACTGAGGTCATCGTACTAGCAAAGGAAGTGCGACGAGTCATTGCAAAATCAAAGTGAGGAAGAGCAGGCATCAGCGAACGAGCGAAGACTGCAAAGAATGCTTCAGATACGTGCCGATGAAGCAGCAGAGCTCCGATGCACGATTGCGGGTGCACGATTTGAGAATGCAAGATTGCAAGCACGTCAATCCTGTTCTGCAGCTTCAGATCTGCTTCGTTCTGAACAGACGGCGAGCTGAGAAAGGCCGAAACTCGTCAAAGAGAAAGGGCAGATCAAGGTCAGACACGACTCTCTGGAATCCAGAAAATCTCTATATCTGCACAGACAAGAGAACAACTAAAAATATTGTGTACCCACAAGTATTGGGAAATTAAATATGCGCTTTCTTTTTTTCTATTTAACCAAACTGAGCCACAGCAACGCGTGGCCGGGTACACCTAGTATATTAATAAATATACATATTATACTATGTTTTACTCCCGACTGACTTTCGTGAATCACCTAAAAAATGATGTGATCCATGAAGCTCAGAGACGTGAGTTAAACATAGGAATATATATATATATATATATATATATATATATATATATATATATATATATAACGTAATCTTACGCTACGTTAGCGTTCTTACAAAAACGGTAAATTGTAAATCGCCTGAAGACACCAGAGGTTAGAAACCTGGGTTGCGCGATAACTTGTTTACAAATTAAAATATTAAAAAGTTCTACAACATACCTGCATTGAACACTTAAAACAAGTATATAATCGTCTAATTAAATTCTAACCAAAAATGTTGTTATTGTTATATATATATATAATGTGTGTGTGTGTGTGTGTGTGTGTGTGTGTGTGTGTGTGTGTGTGTGTGTGTTAGTTAAGATTAAAAAACTAATCTCTACAGAGATAATCCCCTGATATTCGGCTGGTTTCATATTTTTCCAAATCCCAGCGCGTAGTTATTCTGCATCTCGATTCACGTAAACACATAAACGGAATTTTCAAAGCTAACCTCAGGAAATCTATGTTAAATATTACATTGAATGTAACTGGTTGTGTTTCATATACACTACCGGCCATAATTATAAGTCGACCTCAATTTATTTTAAAATGTTGCATTTAATATTATTAGCCTTATTGCAAAATGAAAAATAGAATGGTTCTTTTGTCATTAATACTTTGCAAAATTTTACAAGGCAAGGAAGCAAAGATGAACTCGTCAGAATAACCCTATATATTTTTCATTCTTTCATTGCTGAAACTGTAATATAGGTAATTATTAAATATTTATAAATTCATTTGATGCACATGTTATTTTGCAGTATTAACAAAAGAACCATTCTATTTTCCTTTACAATTATTCACTTGGAAATAAATACTAAAAAATAGTATGAAATACTTTTTTTTAAACACTGGTGTTGCCTAATAATTATGATTGATAGTGTATATTAAAAGTAGATATGATATTTTGATTTGATTTTTACTCCGACATGATTGCAAACAACCGAAATATATTATCATGTAATAAAACTACAGCTGCCTTTATTTTCACAAAATATAAACCGTACAGTATATATTCTGTCATTCAAACTTCAGTTAAGTGCCATACGTGATACACGCTTGGGCGACAATGTCTCTCTCGAGACATGACTGACTAGGCAGAAGATTATCCCGCAATAGTTTGCCATTGCTTTCTGCGGTAGACTGGTTGCCGACCAAGCTATAGAACCCAATCTGTCCTGTTATTTAACCCATAACTGGAAGGAAGAGACGGATTAATACCTTTCCCAAGGGTATTTGTGCGTAAGTGAACGCAATGAATTCAGCTGGAATTCGAACTCGATTCCCCGATTTCTCGTTCCGAGCCGATATACAATGCACCACAACGCACAATCTCATTCAAACTTAGCTGACTCATATCAACTATCGTAAGAATTATGATAGCAGGATTTATTCTTTGTTTTTACACACAAGTTTACAATGAAATTATTAACGCACATGAAAAATTCATTCGGCAAATAATTCCGTTTATCTTCCGGTTGCATGTGATTTTTTCTATTTTGTGCTACTGTTGTTTTGAATATGTTCTACATTTTTCAACAGTAATATTACGCTGGTTTACCTATATGCTGCTGAATTACCTAAGTGAGATAATGCCAGTGGGTCTAACAATGGACACCGAGAATCGTCAAACTGTTTGCAACACGTAAAGTAAAAACGGTGGAAGAATTCATTGAAAATGTGCTATAATAGTCCCATAAATGTCTTATAATAGTCCCATAAATTATTTGCTTGTGAATGAAATGTCTTTCGAAAACGCTTACATAAAAGAAAAGAAAACTATCGAAGAATCTAGAGGAATTTTCTTTACAGAATGAGTTGGCTTAGCGATTCGGTGTCAGAGGAAGAGATTTTAAGAGAACAAAATGGAACAGCATCAATTGAACAATTACTAAGACAAGCAACCTTAAAAAAATAATAATACCCAAAGCTATGCCATTTTTCATCAACCAAATGTCTTCATTATGTTAAATAAACACATAAATCTCACACTGATGCTTCAATTGCATACTACTAAAGATAAATTATTGTCATGTCGTGATCTGTGGAAATAACAGAGGTAAAAATAAAGCAAAAATAACGCAACTATTCTGAATGATTTAAGCCAAAAGCTGCGAACATGTATTGAAATCGACGTCAGTAAATTTTTATAGAAAACTTATAATTTTTCTATTATTTCTGTTGGGCATGTTAATTGTGTTGGACATGTTAATAAAAGCTCTTTGAAATATAATCGTCTGTAGACTATGATTGGAACAATGCTTAAGTATCAATAGAGTAAGAATGTAAATGTTATTGCTAAAATACGAAATGATTAATATATTTAAAATACAAGAGAATCTCCATCAATTGTGTATTTGGAAAACGTCGCTTATATGAACAGGTTTTATAATCTTTAAAAAACTAGAAGTGTTATTTATAAGTTGCTGGAACAAAAACTATACCTACAGAACATAAGTTATAACTTTCACTACAAGCAGTGTCTTTTACCAAAAATCGCTTCACGACAAAAATTATCTAAATCTTTCGGCAAAATATTTTAGTCAAGAAAGTGGACGATCTTGACTCTCTACCAGTTCCTATAATTTGTACCTATTAGACTTTTTTGATAACCCGACATTTGCTGGTCCCTGCCCACAGTGTTGGGATATGACGCATGATATTTTTAATGCCGGGTGCCATTAGGCGTATATATGAATATATATACGCCTGAATAAGTTTTATTAAAAGTTAAATATGTTAGATTGAGATACGTTACCTATTTCTTCGTTTTTCCTATATATATATATATATATATATATATATATATATATATATATATATATATATAATGTATGTATGTATAAAAAGAAAGGCAACGTAACTCAATCTAACATACTTCACTTTTTTAATGTGTGAAGTCAAAATCAATAGCTACTGAAATTAACTTCAAACATTATAATAATCAGCCTATATTTTTCCTCTGAGAATTTTTACTATAGTTAATGTTTGTTCCCTTAATTTACATACGCCCCCAAAAGTCATGCTGTCATAAATCCTAAAAGATCTTCAATTTCCGGGCTACAAAAAATAAATATATCTCATCGACTTTATGATGTACCTTAGAAACTCTATTTAATAAGATTAACTTAATTACTCCAAAAAGTAAAAAAGAGATTTGGGGGTTTCACACAAGGGTTGTTGATCGTGTATTTGAGACTAGAATGATTTGAAGGATAAGATTTATCTATTAAGGATAGTCTTTCTCACTTTCACTGATTATGAATTCCTTGTTCCTCTTTATCGCACCTTTTCTCTTGATTGTTTTACTTACTCTCAGATTTCTCATAATTTTAATGCAGTTATCAAAGGATTTCCTGTCTTTCTCGTCGTATTGTGTGCAGGTTACATAATCTATTCCATCTCCATACTCAGTAGGATTCAACAATTTAATTAACCTTTTTTGTGAAACCTAGTAATATTATATTTTCTCTGTGTGCTTGTCTCAGTGTATATTTGTGTTATTTCTCCGGTTTTTGAATTATTTTCATTTATCACAGACTGTGCATGCAGTGCCAGATAATTTTCGAAGGACCCATATAAAGGTATATGCAATTTGTATAGAATGCACCAAGTCGAATCCACCAAGTAGAATCCACCAGTCGTTGCCATGAGTGATTAGACTACACAACAATGAGGCACCATCCATTATCTTCTCCGGAAAGATAATGTGTTCTAATGCTTTCCTAGTTTCTGAAAATAAATATTTCATTATTTCTGTTAATATCGATGCAGTTATGTCTTTTGATTTTTTTAAAAATAATTTCACCCAAGGCGATGCAGAATTGCCAATGGTGCGCAGGGGTTACAGAAGAGGTGAGTGGTGATTAAGAGGAGCAAGTTACAGGGGAGTCAGAAAATGAGTAAGAAAAGGAAAGGTGTTTACAGGTGTGACGAGGGTTGAATGGGAGTAGAATGGAAAGAAAGAACATGATACAAGAGTTGCCATGTAAAGGATGTGAGTCAAGAAGATAAGTGATTTATGGAAGTACTTATGCGGAAGGGAATTTCACCGGCGGTAAGTGCGAGCAAAGAAGCTGTAGAGTAGAAGTTGCGGGTACATTTGATTGGTTTTATTGTAAAAGGGTGGGACTTAGCCGCTAGTCTAGTAGCTCGAGTAAATTCATGCAGAGTGGGTACCAGGGAGCTAAGCTCATCGTAAAAGTATTTGTAGAAGAGAAAGAGCGAAGGCCACATTACGTCGATGAGAAAGTGAATAGAGATTAGCTAGCATGTTGGTATCAAGTATATGACAGATTCTCCGTTGCATTTTCTCAAGAAGCCCGAGATGAATAGCAGGGGGCACCCGACCAGATGTTACAGCAGTATTCAATGCACAGTCGGATTGTAGATTTATATATGTCTATGATGGATCTGTCTACGGCTATATCGTGTTGAATACACCGGTTCCCGTCCAATCACCGAAGTTAAGCAAAATCGAGCCTGGTAAGTACTTAAATGGGTGACCATTTGGGTATACCAGGTGCTGTAAACGTAAGGACCAAGAATGGTCCACCGGCTCACCGGTCTTCCAAGTTTGGGGGTTGGGTGCAGGGCTAACAAACCTGCCCCGTAAAATAGTTTGTTAAAGAAACAGCAACAAAAATTTGCTGCCCTATGCACCATTGGGTGTGATGAATAAATGATGATGATGAATTTGGACGATAAAAAAAACTTCCTAGGCCTACAAAGAGAACCAAAATTCCGGGCAACATAGATTCAATGTAGTCATTCCAACTTAAGGTTTGTTGATATCAGTCAGTTAATTGCCATACGTGAAACACGCTTGGGCGATCATGTATCGAAAAAGACATGACTGACTGGGCAGAAGATTATCCCGCAGTAGGTTGCCATTGCTTTCTGCGGTAGACTGGTTGCCAGCCAAGACTATAGAACCCAATCTGCCCTGTTATTCAACCCATAACTGGAAGGAAGAGACGGATTAATACCTTTCCCAATGGTATTTGCGCGTAAGTGAATGCAATGAATTCAACTGGAATTCGAACTCGGCTCTTCGATTTCTTGTTCAGAGCCGATATCCACTGGACCACCACGCACATATATTTAGGCTTAAAAGTCGCAGTGTTTGGAATTTAGACAAGCCTGATCCATTTTGATGGAGGTAGAAGTGTTTGTGTATGGTGGTTTAATGATAGCAGCTTTGTTTTGGAAACATCAAAATTCACGAGCCATTTGTTACCCTAATTCGCCACAGGTTTTTTTCAAGATCAGCAGTGAAGTTTGCTTTGTCAGCCTCGCCAGATTTCTTATCGAGGCGGGAGTAATTTGTTGTGTCCTCAGCATGAATGCTTCCTTTGGATCTGATTACATCAGGGAGATCGTTGATGAACATCAGAAAATGCGTTGGGCCTAGAATAGTCTTGAAGGACACCCGCTTTTGTATGACTGTATCTGGAAGCATGCCCATTCAATACTACCTTCATTACGCCATTTGAAAGGAAAGAATGTATTAGGTCAAACAATCGTCTAGGTATTACACCCTCGCTGGTCTCTAACATAATCTCAAAACTTGACCCTCACAAAGCGAGCGGAGGGGACGGAATCCCAGTCATAGTCTTAAAGAAAATGTGCCCCTGAACACTCCTCTGTCCTTTCTAAGCTCTACAACTTCTGCCTAACTACTTCCTGCTTTCCTGCCGGTTGGAAATCTTCCTCTGTAGTTCCTATATTTAAAAACACTGGAGAACCCTCGGACCACGCAAATTACCGCCCTATCAGCCTTTTTCTGATCGTTGGAAAAGTGTTCGAAGCCATTATCAACGCCGAGGTGGTTCAGCATCTCACTGCACACAGGCGCTTCTCAGACAAGCAGTATGTTTTCCGCTTCACCAGGTCTACTGCTGATATGCTAACGACAATCACCAAGTATATATACCAGGCTCTCGACAAGAATGGCCAAGTCCGAACCATTGCCTTGGATATCTCTAAATCGTTCGACAGCGTTTGGCATGCTGGCCTTCTATGCAAATTGCGGAGCTATGGTATAACTGGACATTTGTTTGACCTAATCAATTCTTTCCTCTCTAACCGCATATTGAAGGTGATAATAAACGGACATGCCTCCCAGAACTACCATACGTACGCGGGTGTTCCTCAAGGCTCTATCTGAAGGTCCTACGCTCTTTCTGATCTACATTAATGATCTCCCTGATACCATAAGATCCCAAGTAGGTTATGTACGCCGATGACATAACAGTTTACTCTCGCCTTGGTCAAAAATCTGGTGTGGGCGACAAAGCTAACCTTGCAACCGAACTTGAAAAGGACCTCCAATCCGTAGTGGACTGGGGTAAGAAATGGCTCGTAAATTTTAATGCTTCTAAAACGAAGCTGCTCTCAATTAACCATCAGAGACAATTGCACCTACCTCCCATTAGCATGGACCAGGCTTGCCTCCCAAAGGAGTAAAACACTACGCCTCCTTGGTCTCACACTTTCAGCGGACCTCAAGTGGAATGACGATCCATTGCTAAATCCGCTGCTATGAAAGTCGGTTCTCTGTGAAGGGCACGGAAGCATTCTCCGTCTGAATCTATCCTGCACATGTATAAATCTACCATCCGCCCGTGCATTGAATACTGCTGCCACATCTGGTTGGGTGCCCCTGCTATTCTCACCGGGGTTCTTGACAAAATACAACGGAGAGTCTGTAATGTGATCGATACCGACTTGGCAAACCGGCTGCAGTCTCAGACGTGGCTTCCCTGTGTCTCATAAATAACATAATTACTGGGTGAAATCTCTCAAGCCTGCTCTAGGTGGGAAGTCGGGTGCGGATACCCCAGACGAAACAAATTTGGAGTTGGTGGAGAATTTGAGAGCAAAGCATTCAGCCTTGTAAGCTGTAGATATGAGGACCTCATATTCATTGATTAAAGGTAGAATTGAGGTCTTGCTATTTTAACACATTTTTACAGAGCAGCCATTATTTTTTGGAGCCAAACCTGCAAGATGCTATACGTTGTTTCATTCTTTCCAGCAAATACCAGTTTGAAATCATTTAGGATCCTCTCGCACTGATTACGAGCAGAGGAAAAAGGCGCCTACTATGGTCAGTCGCGTGTTTCAGATAAAAATGGAAAAAGTGATTCCTGTAGGCAAAAGCAGCCGAGCAATCAAAAGAGAACCAAGGAGACGAATGCGGTTTAAGTCGTGACATTCTGACTGGAATGAAAGCATCGATGCCAGCTTTAACCGATGAGGAGACCTCAGATTTCAGAAAAGGACGTACAGCTGAAAACAATAATCAAATCAGACTGAATATATTGAACATTTCTCTTTATACTATAAACACCTTTTATTTGAAAGCGTTTCATTTGTTTTTTCATCTAATGAGTATTGTTTGTTATTTTATCGCCGATTAGCATTATTTTCCGTGGAATACCGACGGAGATTTCACCCAGTATTTATGTTATATCTGTCATTTTTTAACTGCTTTATTGAACGAATCCCTAACACCTCTTGGCTGTTGCTATCTGATGATTTGTATTAATAACCCTTACAATTCACTAATTGTGTAAAATTAATATATTCTCCGTTTGAAAATCCCATTTAATTAAAATAGACAAAACTATATTTTCATTTTGTCATATTGCATTTTTTTATTCCGCTTGATGTACAAATAAGACAACGGTAAATTAATCAAGTACGCATGCGCATCGAAAATGTAATTAAAATAAACAAAATATGTATGCTTTTATTAATGTTGTTAAAATCTCGGAAAAGTTTCTTTACGCAATGAGCAATAAAAGATGATAATATTTTACGATAAGATGCAAACATCACATTTTACTAATCGCATGTCATGTTTGAAACAAATGAATAATGTATCCGCTGGTTTAAAACAAAAATCATTTAATTAACAGAATCATTTTTTTATGTTTTCATATATTCTACTTACATGTCCATGCACTTAATTAATGAGTGAATATTCATCACATAGATTTATTTCTAAGATTAGGTTAGCAGATCAAATTTTATCTAATACTTTATATCAATCTACGTTTGTATATATACACGTTTTTAAGTTTGTGTGTTTATAAGTAAAACAAGGTAAACAATTTAGGAAACAGTCATTTCTCTAAGGCTGTTTTATTAAATAGGAATCAAGCGATATATATTAATGAATTTCATATATTGATGAATAATTCATTTGATATCGAATACAAGCTTGTAAAAATGTATCAAATTTATGAATAATATTACTTGTTTGAGTTTATTTCGTTTTACGTTATATCAAACTCAATAGCTTAATTAATGCCAACAAGAGATTTTAGAATTGATTCGTATAAATACAATATATATTCTTTGTAAGCAATCAGTGTTTAAAAATTCAGGTTTCATTGATGTAATTTTGTAAAGAGCCTTTTGAGTAATGATTTAGTGACACAACTTTTATTAATTAACCTATGTCTCAGTAGAGATGATGTGGATTTATCTTTCTCAAGGTTATTTACGTGTAAGTGAATATGCCGAGCACAACTGGAAATGAAACTCGGCTCACCGATTAACAAATCCGAGCCATCATCCATTACACCACCCACACATCCAAGCTTTAAAAACTTAGCATTTTCAGTATTTGCAAGGTGGTCACCCATCTAGGTACTGATCAGGAAGTACGTTGCTTTATTTCGGTGATTATACGAGAACTGGTGTTTCAACTTGATGTCACTTACGGCAAAACGTTAAATATATTTTGTCAGGGAGCCATCTTTGTAATATCGAGTTGCAGAGACGGTCCAGGTATGTGACAGCGTTGGTACGCGCATAAAAAATAATACCTTGGTCTAATGCAGGTTTTGTTGTCCAAAGCTATCGAGGATTGTGCTAGCAGATGCACTAGCCATCATGAGCAAGGTTATGATCGTAATTGCTAAATTCAATTACTAATTTCACCACATTATACACACTCTCAGTGAAATTTTAGCTGAGGTTCACTCAGCATAGTTGCATTATAAGCCATAAATGTAGCTTTGAAAAAAGAAAACCCCGATCTGTTTGAGCAGGGACCCGCAGTATTGAATGGTTCGCCACTCTGGCAACATGCGTATAAATGGAAATTAATTATCATTATAAATTTCGTCTATCCTAAGATATTTTTGAGAAAATATGTTGGGAACCTAGAGATAGCCAGTGGTGCATTAATGTTATTACTTTGAAGTCAACGTGTGTTGACATGATACGGTAGAAGAATAGACTATAGCTTCACGTACGTGAAATGGCCTTTCTTTCAAAGACACTATTACATGTGTGGCGACATTAAGATAAATGTTATTGATACCAATTTGTTGTTATTAAGAGCCCCCAGAAATTTTCACGATGCGCGTTGCTATTTTATTAGACAACATAATGATACATATATATCATTATTATATATCCCTAAACATATGATCCCTAAATACCGAAGAATACCCCGGCTTCTTACATTAAATCATGTCAAAATTTACAATGACTTTACAGCAACGAACAATGTGATTCCGACGACGAAGCACTGTTTCCTCAGTGTTTTAATTTAGTTAATTTTTTTCTCAACGTTTACAACGTGACCGTCCATAGTGTCCATTCAGAGAGGAAGAATAAGAATTTACAATTTAACCTCTTTAAATCACACGGATACACACAGATAGTTTTTATTAATTTAAAGTTATTTGTAGTGGTTAAACGTATTGTGTTTTTATCCCTGTTTTTTATTTTATTTTATAAAACTGAGACATTAATGACTTCCGGCCTAACTTGAGAAAAAACTTTTGTCACTTCGGCAGGAAAAGAATCTGCATCACTTTTTTTACTCCAATGAAATCACATTTAAAGCCAAAATTTTCCCGTTAAGATAACATAGGATAACAACGTGTATCCACTAAAAGTTAACGTTTATAGTAATAAGAGCCAATGTCTGATGAAAAAAGCCTTTGCGTGTATATATATTGGTGGATTATTTAGAAGTAATTTACAAATTTTAATGGCTATTTAAATGCAACATATGTCAGTTTCATGAATATTCACAGATGATACGGATAAAATTCAACATGTAATAATTATCTGATATATCGTTAAATTAATGCTTTTATTAGTTTGATGCAAAAATAATATCCGCTCGAAGTGTTTTATTTTGAAAAGAAATTTAACAAACTATTCAATATATTATTATATTAGCTGAATTTTGGTATGCATAATGTTTAGCCTTTAATAAATTTTAACTTATGTTCAGACAGAAATATACTTGAAGCATAGAAGCCCTTAGCTATGGACATAACAATCTATGTTTGGTTTTCTTGCATGAGTTAAAACTTGAGAAAAGTGTCGCTCAAACTTCTGCTAATATCAACAGAACATCGAGAGATATATCCACAAGTGATGATAGAGTACGAGGGTGGGTTCCAGAAATTCTGTACTGGTTATGAGATCCTTGAATATGAAGAAGATAGAGGTCTGTATTTCAAACTTAACAACGAACAGTTGCAAGATATTCCTGTGCAAAGCCCACGTCAAAGTGTCAGAGAAATCTTTCAGACGCTTGATGTCAGTACTGCAACAGTTTCATGCCATTTGCAGAGAATAAACAAAGAGAAAAATCTCGATAAAAGGGTTTCTCACGTTCTAAATCAAAACCAAAAACGTAGGCGTTTTGAAGTGTGCACGATGCACTTTCTGCGTCAAACCAATAATCCCTTTCTTAACCCAATAGTCACTTGTGATGGAAAGTGTATCCTTTATGTTAACGTAATGAAATAGGTCAATGGATGTTCCATATGTGGAACTTCCCTTCCATATACTTGCTTTCATGACGGTTACAAGCGCCAGGAATTTAAATGCAATGCCAATACCCATCTCTTATCCACATGACTCCAGTCCTTTCTACATCATCCCGTGTATGTTGTTCTTTTCCTTTCTCTCTACCTTCGCAACTATCATCACACCTGTGTTTCCCATCATTTTTCTGGCCCTGTCTCTGACACCCTCTGTAACTGGTTCGTCTTTATCTTCACTCTCCTTCCTGTCTAAACTTTTACTCTTATGTAAACAGCGCATCAGTTGCAATACTGCCTTACTCGGGGTAAACCGGTTAAAAATGCAGTATATATATATATATATATATATATATATATATATATATATATATATATATATATTCTGCTGTTAACTTGGTGGAATATTGAGACATTTATATTAAGTATGTTGATCTGCTGGAAAGTTCTTATGCTGATCACGATATAAATATAAGTGGACCCATTCGTTGATAAACTAAAAGACATGCATATGTACATTCGTATCTTGGTCAATGAATGTTCCAGCAGATCGTCGTCATTCAAGAAACATTTTGTGAATTGTTTTCTATAGTTTGTTAGTCAAATCAATCATTAAATTCTCATGAGAAATCACTGAAATTCCGCTGAATGAAAACAGGTCATTTTTAAGGACCTTGAATGTGTAGTTAGCGTTAATAATAAAGATTATGAATGAGGAAACTGAAAGCGGCGTTCGAATTATCGGTGCCTTTTGCAATCGAAAAATGGTATAAAGCAAGAAAATACCCCTGCTTGTTTTCCATGTATTTTTCGGTTACACTTTCATATGTTTTTTCAGTATTAGGACGTAGGTGTCTACTAGTGCTTCAATATATCTGGAAACATTTTTTTGAATCGCAGAGATTCAAAACAAAATCAAAATGTTTTGATGTTGTAGTCAGAGAGCTTCTCTGTGAACATCATTCTGATCTGGTGTCTTACAGTGAAGAAAGTATGAAAGTTGTTACGGACTTCTTCTCTAAGACTTGTCCGTCTTTTGGCCATAAAATAAGTTTAATGAAAACAAGGAAATTTTATACACCATCTCCCTCTTAGAATTATAGTGAATCAAATATCTTTATTACTAGACAGTTTTTGATATTTTTTATTATCTTAGTGTTCTTTCAAGATCGGGAAAATTGATGCCGAAATAAATTATCGTTTACAAAGTGTAAGTTAGGCATTTGGTAAGTTAGAATCTCTCGTATGGCCAAACTTAAGTAAGAATTGTTTTTCAAGACAACTTTCTGGATATTCTTTGAGTGATGATTTATCGTCGCCGCGACAAAGTGATATTGAGTGATAAAATAAAAACATAACTTGCGAATAATCAATGATGTATAATATGGCAGGTAATCAAAATATGTTAATTTCATTTACGCTCTCCATTTAGTGTGAAGCTCCTACAGTACCTTAGTGAGAAATATTTATGAGGATAGTATTCCGTCATTTTTTAATAGAATATCAGAAAACAATCTCTTGCATTCTCTAATAAGTTAATATTATACACCGTGGGTGACAAGCATACAGTGTTTAACTTAGTATGTCTTTTAGTTTATCAACGAATGGGTCCACTTATATTTATATCTTGATCAGCATAATAACTTTCCAGCAGATCAACATACTTAATATAAATGTCTCAATATTCAACCAAGTTAACAGCAGAATATATATATATATATATATATATATATATATATATATATATATATAGTATTTTAGTTAAGTGTGTATGAGACGTGCATTTTAACTGCTCTAATATATTCCTCAGAGACATGAACTACTTACCAAAGACAGATCTAAATTTTGGAACGTTTTTTGTATATTCTGGCTATAAAGTGTGTAGGCTTTTGTGCCGGACATAGAATTTTTGGATATCGGGTTAGTTGCTTTCACTTGAACCCAATATTATTATCCATTTTCTCTCCCATTTAGAAATTATATAGCAGGATAGACAGGGTCATATAGCCTTGATTGTCACCCAGTCTACCACAGAATGTAACGGCAGAGAAAATAATCGGAAGAAGATGATTGTCCAAGTGTGTGACACAATTATATAATGAACAAGTTATAAAATTTAAAAATTGCTTGTTCTCCTTCTTTATGTGCTTTGTCCTTTCAGAACGTAGGTAATCATGGCCTTACACGTCCTCCTATCTCTGGTTGCTCTTAGCACGCTTTCTCCTGTTGCACCAGGTAACCCCCGTTTAGCCATCCACTTGCTCAGGCCTAGTATGTTACACGCTGTTCTCCCCTGTCTCTTCTTCCTTCTATCCGGTTTGTTAGTATCACATTCTCGAATGACTCTTTCCTCATTGCATATCCCAGGAAATTTAGCTGTCTACCCGAGAATAAGTATTAATTTCCTTTTCGTTTACATTTTTCCAAAAACCTTATTATTGACCACATTCTCAATCCATGATATTCACAGCATCCTTCTGTAGACCCACATTACAGTTGCTTGAAGATTTCCCTTTATCTTCGACGAGATTGTCAAGCATTCCTTGCCATAATGAAGGACTGACATCACATAGCAATCCAGTACTCTCTCCTTTGTTTCTAGCAAAATTTGTCTATCTCTTAATACTCTTCTCAGCTTCTGAAATGTGCCCTTTGCCAAATTCGCGTTTGGGTCTCTGTGTCGCACTTTCTGTCTTTTGTTAGAACACTTCCCAGGTATGTTTGTACATGCTTAATTTTAGTATCTCCCACCTGTATTTGGAATTTTGGGTTTCTCTTCTAGCTGATGACCATGCATTCGGTTTTCTTGAAGTTTACATATACTCCTTGTACGAGGTCTTGTAGTTTCCTTTCAGTGTCTTATATCAACACTGTATGCTTGTCACCCACGGTGTATAATATTAACTAATTAGAGAATGCAAGAGATTGTTTTCTGATATTCTATTAAAAAATGACGGAATACTATCCTCATAAATATTTCTCACTAAGGTACTGTAGGAGCTTCACACTAAATGGAGAGCGTAAATGAAATTAACATATTTTGATTACCTGCCATATTATACATCATTGATTATTCGCAAGTTATGTTTTTATTTTATCACTCAATATCACTTTGTCGCGGCGACGATAAATCATCACTCAAAGAATATCCAGAAAGTTGTCTTGAAAAACAATACCGAAGAATTCGTCTCTTCTCATTTTAAATTAAATGCAAAGTTTTTAAGATCTATTTTTTCAGCATGTTCCTTTCCTTTATTCTGTATGAATTTACAAATGTTTTGATCGGGAAAGTATACTGTTTGCCTATATATTTTTTTGCAATTGTTTTCTTTCTGTTAGAGTGGCCACAACCCAATATTTTGGAAGTTGGCATATATTGCTAATGAACCAATAGATTGACATACATTTACACCAATAGACTGACATCACATAAACTATACAAATATTTATTTTTCTTTCGATCATATTTCATATTTTTAAATATTTGAATGCTTTATCTCATTGATTCTTTAGTATCTACATTATAAAATTCACATAAGTTATACAAAATTAAACATTTTTTAAAATGCACATCGAAATGTCAAGTGTTCGCCTACAATAACGTGCTAGTTCAATGTATAAATACTACTGACATTATTCAATAAGAAAATAGAAAATAAATCAAACTTGGCTATGCATATAAACACTAAAAACAGAGACAGAAGAAGTAAAATAATTCCATACATGTTTACAAAATGACACAAATACTACAATTACAATAGTATACTTAAACTAATAATATACAATATAAAAAAGACTGCGATGTTAAATCGATATTTTAGAATCTTGCTCTAATCATATGTCTTAAAAAAAGATTATGTAAAATTTGTACTTCATCTGGTGTAACATGCAGCAGTGTATTGTATACTTCTTTACCAAGACGACGAAAATTAAACTGCAAACAAAACGACATATATGCTATATACGCTTCGATGGAACAATGATTTATATTTCGACGACGGTGTCCCAAAACTTGCTATCTTCTCTCTTTTAAAACGCTTTTCTTTTTTACGCTGATAAAAAGATGACCGTAACACGTATATATAAATAAAAAGAATACAACATTTTATTTATTCGCTTCTTGGTGACGTGGGCTAGAATAGAGATGGGATGGTAGGGATCAGCATGTACGCATCGAGGGAGACCAGAAGCCGCGCTCGTTCGATTTTCCTTGTGTCTCATTCGGTCTGACTTCCAATCTTATCTACTCACGGACCGAACACTATTACTAATCTGTCTCTTATATAAGCGATTGCGTCATTTTTAGGCATATTGTTTATAAACATTTCCAGTAGCACACTATATTACTTTGTCTACGCTAGTTAACAAAATAATCAAATACTTTCTTACAACGGGGAATTTTGCCAGCATTCTTTACTTTGACAAAAATCAAATATTTTTAAAATAATATATATTTTTCTGTTGCTAGTCAGTTTGCATATTTCAGTATGTATGCGATCATGGTCTTCCACGTCTTCCTATCCCTGATGGCCTTAACACGTTGTCTCCTGTTACACCACTCAACCTCCGTTCTGCCATCCACCTGCTCAGGCCCATCAAGAATGTGACACGCTGTTTTCTCTTGTTTCTCTTACCCTCTATCTGGCCTGTTAGTATCAAATTCTCTAATCCCACCTTCCTCATTGCATGTCCCAGTTACATTAGCTGTCTCTTCCTGATGGTCAGTGTTAATTTCCTTTCCGTTTCTATCCTTTCCGAAATTCCAACCTTAGCTACCCCAAAAGCAGATTTTCACCCGAAAAAAATCATGCTGTGCATTTGCTGGGAACGTAGAGATATTGTCAAGTAAGCAGATAATTGATTCTGAAATTGCATGCACGCACTTGATCTAATTAAAAGCAGAAATTAAGAAAAAAACTGCTGTATTGGTGAACAGAAAACGTTGTTTTTCATCGATTATGCCAGACCTCACATTTATTTAAAATCCGTCAAAAATTGTTTAAGCTCTCTATATTAACCCACATTCTATTTTCACCGAATTTTCATTTACTTAGACCCTTGAAAAATAATTTCTTTGGATTACATAAAAACACAATAATGAATTCATTGCAGAGAAAACACTAAATTGTGAGAAAACTGAATCTTTGAGTTGTTAAAAAAATGGAGAGAAGTTGTGCAAAAAATTGGTTCATATTTAGTTGAATAAATATTTAATGGCATTCTTTTTTGTTTTTCCTTTAAAATAGACATTGTCATTGTGGACAACCTAATAAGAGATAGTTACCAAATTAATATCAACTTCAAATAATTAACAAATTAAGAATAACATAAGGTCTATAAAGTAAGAAACATTGCCTTCAATGCGGTATATTTTAAAAAAACATGAGGTAGATGTTGCAGTTGTTTTCATATATGACGAGGCTCCTGTAGCAATCTCAAGGTATTAGTGACTGTATGATAGTGTTGAAGCTTAATTTGCCTCATAAGCGTTTTAGGACCGTCATCTCTGTCTAAGTGCCCACTCTAACAAATACTGAAGACACTGTGATGGTTTTCTCGAATGAACTCAGAAAAGTATTGAAAAAAAATTTCGAGGGTCGATAAAATTGTCTTGCTTAGGGATTTTAATTTCAAGATAGGTAAAGTTATTAACAACGATGTGCGTTGTGGTGTAGTGGATATCGTCTCGGAACAACAAATCGAGGAGCTGAGTTCGAATTCCAGTTGAATTTCTTGCATTCACTTATGCACAAATATTCTTTGGAAATGTATTAATCCGTCTTTTCCCGCCAGTTATAGGTTAAATAATAGGACAGATTGGGTTCTATAGCCTTGGCTGGCAACCAGTCTACCACAATGGCATCCAACTGCAGGGTAATCTTCTGTCCCGTCAGTCATGTCTCTTTCGAGATATGATCGCAAAAAGCGTGTATCACTTATGGCACTTGACTGACTGACTGACTGACTGAGAGATACTAACATCTGGCATACTATTTGCAAATATAGACTTTCAACTGTTTTCGTCTTCAATTATGTACGGAACTTGAACTTGCTGTTGGTAATACTTACTTTCAGCAGAGATTGGTTGGTAAAATTCCTTGCAAAACATCCTCGCTTGAAAGAGTCATTTTCTTGACTATGTTATTTTTCGTAAACCGGACCTACAGGATTTTGGTAACATTAGAGCAATGGGTGGGCTGAGTGTGGTAGTAATCATAAATTGTTAGTGGAAAATTAAAATTAAGCATTCGACAAAAAATGAGAGCAAATGGAATATCTGTATCAAAACGTATAAAAGTTTCAATGTCATGTGATCAAAATTTGCGTGAAAGTTTACAGAATGCTTTTGAGAATTCTGTATTTGATGGTACCTGGAATCAATTTAAAGAAACAGTTTATGATACCGGTGCACAAACATTAGGATTGAAGAAACACAAACATCAGGACTTGTTGACGAATGTGATGCAGCAATGGATGAAGTACAAAAAAGACGAAATATAACTCATCAGACATATCTTATTTCATCTGAATAAAATATGTCAGCTTTCTGGCAATGTTTTAAAAAATGCGACATATGCTTTGCAACGTAAACTTCGTCAAATGAAGAATGAATGTTGGTCTAAGGTTTCGAGCCAAATTCAAACGGCTTTTGATCAGAGGAATCGAAATTATTATATCACTTGTTAAGAAAGGTGTTTGGTTCCAAATCTTCATCTGTGATTTTGAAATCGAAAGGTGGATATAGTATTTTAAAATATCTAGAAAATATCATGAAACGGTAGAATGAATATTTTACTAACGTGTTATACAACCCATCCATTGTTGATGACTGTTATTAAAGGTCTTTCACAGATTGACTTAAAAGATGTTAGACTTTTCATCTCTGAATGAATTTCAAAATACTTTGAAGCCAATTAATGCTGGAAATGCACCTGATCTGGATGGCGTTCTCGCAGAAGGTTTGCGTTGTGGGGGCACTCACGTTATTAGAGTTATTCAAAAGATTATTTTACAGGTGTGCTTCAGGGAACCTGTTTATTAATATTGTTTTGACGCAATCATTATATCTCTTAACAAAGAGAAGTGCTATAAATCTGTAGTAATTATAGAGGTATCTGCTTGATGGAAGCTGTTGATAAAATACTTGTTAACTTGTTAACTTATTGTTGAGATGTCTCATAGTGTATACATATCCTTTGATAATCTCTGAAAGTCAAAGTGGATTCAGAGAAGGTCGAGGAACCATGGATATAATTTTCTCAGCACGTCAGTTTTAGGAAAAATGCATACAAAATCACATTCCTCCCTCTCAGGATTGTGTCGATCTCACAAAGTCATTGAATACCGTCAATAGGTAGGCTGTTTGGACCATTCTTAGTACATTATGATGTACTTCTGGCTTTGTCTGAATCTTTCCTGATTTACATTGGAATATGAAGGGTAGTTAGAATTTCAATACTATTTTATCGATGCCACTTACAATCAAAAATGGTATAAAGCAAGAAAATATCTCTGCTTGTTTTCCATATATTTTGCTGTGAAACTTTCATATTATTTTCAGAATGTGGATGTAGGTGTCTACTTGTGCTTCAATTTTTTTTTAATCGTGTCACCCCAAGCAAGGCATTCTACTGCCACTATAGCGCAGGGGGTTACATAGAGGGATTGGGTATAGGAAATGTCAGAAGGAGGGTGATAGACGACTTAGGATGTACATAGGGAGAGAGTTGGAGAGAGTGGGTGAGAGTTAGTGCGTTAGGTGTCTATTGACCCTACATTTAAACTCCTGGAGGTTGTAGCCATCGGGGAAGCAAGCATGCGGTAGGGAATTCCGCAGGCGAGAAGTGCGAGGAAATAAGCTATTGGAGTAGAAATTGCGGTTACATTTCATCGGTTTCACTGTAAAAGGGTGGGACCTAGTTGCCAATCTAGTATCTCGTTCAAATTCACATCTGGGGGGCACCAGTGATTTATGTTCGTCAGAGCAGAAGCCATGAAAGTATTTATAGAAGAGGCACAGGGAAGCCACGTCACGCCGGTGAGAGAGATACTGCAGGCGGTCAGCCAAGTCGGTATCAATCACATTAGAGATTCTTCGCTGTATTTTGTCAAGAACCCCGAGGAGAATAGAAGGGGCACCCGACCAGATGGGGCAGCAGTACTAAATACACGGGCGGATGGTGGATTTATATAATTACAGGATAGATTCAGGCGGAAAGAATTTCCGGGCCCTGCACAGTAGCCGGCTTTTATAGCTGCGGATTTAGCAATGGATTCGACGTAGTTTTTCCACTTGAGGTCCGCTGAGAGTGTCAGGCCAAGCAGGCGTAGTGATTTACTCTCTGGGAGGCAAGCCTGTTCCATGCTAATGGGAGGGGGGGTTGTCTGTGGTAGTTAATTGACAGCAGCTTCGTTTTGGAAGAATTTAACGTGCCATTTCTTACCCCTATCCACCACTGATTGGAGGTCTTTCTCAATCTCGTCAGCGAGGGTCGCCTTGTCACCTACACCAGATTTTTGATCGAGGCGAGAGTAAACTGTGGTATTATCGGCGTACAAACCTACTTGTGATCTTATGGTATTGGGGAGATCATTGATATAGATTAGAAAGAGCGTAGGACCTAGGATAGAGCCTTGGGGTACACCCGCGTTTGTAGGGTAGTTTTGGGAGGCATGTCCGTTTATTCATTTTTTTTAATCACAGAGAATCAAAAGAAAATCAAATGTTTTGATGTTGTAATCTGAAAGTTGCTCTGTGAAGATCATGCTGATCTGGTGTCTTACAGGGAAGAAAATATGAAGGTTGTCACGGACTTCTCTAAAATATGTTCATCTTTTGACCATACAATAAGCTCAAAGAAAACAAAGAATTTTATACACCATCTCCCTCTTAGAATTATACTGAATCAAATATCTTTGTTACTGGACAGTTGTTGACACTTGATTAGCTTAATGTTCTTTCAAGATCGGGTAACTTGACGCCGAAATATATCTTCATCGTGTACAAAAAGCATTTGGCAAGTTAGAATCTCGCGTATAGTCAAAGGGATATATTTCAGTCAAATCTAAGTTACCCCCAAAATTTAAAATCCTAACCTCATCAAAATTCAAGCAACACACAACACAGTGGGTCACAAAGTGCAACAAAAAAGATGTGCGGTATGCAACATAATAATAGAATGAAAGTTCGAAAACACATCTTTTTTTTTAATCAATTCACCCCGAGAAAGGCAGAAATACCACGATGAACGGGCGGAGGACTGTAAAAAGATTAATTAGAAAAGAGTGAGGAGTACAAACTAGTTAGAAAGGAACAATAGAAAGCTGAGAATGCAGGTGCGATGACAGATACATAGGTGGAGAGAAAGGGAAGGATATACGGAGATGGGGCGTGAGCTAGAGTCCAGTGGTTAATAGATGAGTATTGAGATTGCATTTAAATTTCTGGAGGTTGTAGCCGTCAGGAAAGCAAGAATATGGGAGCGAGTTTCACAGGCGGGAAGTGCGAGAGAAGAAGATGCAGGAATAGAATTGTCGTTTGCATTTGGCTAACCTGACTGTGAATGGGTGGGACCCAGTTGCCAGTTGAGGAGGCACCAGTGACTTAACTTCGTCTGAGCAGAAGCCATAAAAGCATTTATAGAACAGACAAAGGGAGGCAACATTTCGACGGTGGTGAAGTGGCTGCAGTCGAGCCGCCAGATCAGTACCTATCACATTGCAGACTCTCCTTTGGAGCCTGTCTGGAACACTGAGGAGAACGGCAGGGGCGCCTGACCATAAATGGCGGCAGTACTCCATGCACGGACGGATGGTTGACTTGTATATATGCAGGATGGATTCAGGCGGAAAAAACATCCTGGATCGACATAGTTACCCAACCTTCTTAGTAGATTTAGCTATGGATTCAATATAGTGGTTCCATTTGAGGTTTGAGGAGAGGGTAAAGCCGAGGAGGCGCAGCGTGTTGCTCTCAGGGAGAATCGCTTGGTCTATGCTTATGGGAGGCAGGAGAGGTTGCCTGTGATGGTTGACAGACAACAGCTTGGTCTTAGTCGCATTGAAGTTGACAAGCCACTTCTTGCCCCAGCTCACCACAGAGTGGAGATCCAGTTCAAGGTCAGCGAGATTATGTCTGTCCGCCACGAGAGGTTTCTTACTGGTGCGGGAGTATATTGTGGTGTCGTCTGCGTAGATGCCTACTTGGGAACTGATCTCATCTGGGAGGTCGTTGATGAAAATAAGGAAGAGCGTCGGGCCCTGGTTAGAGCCCTGTGGGATACCAGCATTCGTGCTGTAGGATGAAGAGGCATGCCCATTCAAAACAACCTTCATTTTGCGGTTATTTGAATTAGGTCAAGCAGGCGACCGGTAATACCGTAACCCCGTAGCTTGCATAGTAGGCCAGAGTGCCAAACCCTGTCAAAAGCTTTGGAGATGTACAGAGCAACCGCACGAGCTTCGTCAGACTTTTCAAGGGCCTGGAGCATGTACTCCGTTACGGTTGTTAGCAAGTCGGCCGTGAACCTGGCAAAGCGGAAGCCATATCGCCTGTCAGAGAAGAGTTTGTGGGCAGTAAGATTTTGAACTATTTCAGTACTGATTATGGCCTCGAATACTTTCCCGAATATCGGTAGAAGACTGATACGACGATAGTTGAATGGGTCCGAGGGTTCACCAAAAGTCTTAAATACAGGAACGACTGAAGAGAACTTCCAGCATGCAGGAAAGCATTCGAAATAAAACCAAATCTGAGCTGCAACTCTCAAAGCATATTTTATACTCTAAAATGCGATTAATGTGCAAAAATATATGTGGAGGCGCCACAAGGACTGAATAAAAGAGTACCCCTTTCCAGAAATAACATTAAACTAGCCAATAACAGGAAATTGTGCGTTTTGAACATTTACATGAATGCATTAGAAGTAAATTCAGAGTAAGGCTTACTTACAAAAATGCAGATAATGACATACTCATGATCCAAGTAAAACAAAATTTTAATCGGTTCATCCCAAGTAAGGGGGCTACATAAAAGGAAAAGTTTAGACAAGAGAAGAATGAAGAGAAAGTCGAACCAATTACAGGAGTTATCAGAGAAAGAGAAAAGAGAATGATCGGAACAGGTGTTATGACAGTTGCGAAGGTAAAAAGAAAGGAAAAGCACAATATATCCGGGACAAGTAGAAAGGACTGGAGTCAAGTATATAAGACATGGGTATAGACATTGCATGTAAACTGCTGGAGGTTGTAGCCGCCAGGAAAGTAAGTATGTGGAATGAAGTTCTAAGGGCGGCAAAAAAGCTGATGGAGTAAAATTGTCATCTGCATTTGGTTGATCTAAATGTAAATGGTGAGTCCTTGTTACCAGTCAGGTTAAACGAATAAATTCTCGTGGCGATGGAAACCAGTGACTTAAGCTCGTCAGAGCAGAAGCCCTGAAAATATTTGTAGAATAAATTGTAATCTATACACGGACGGATGGTTGATTTGTGTATGTGCAAGATGGATTCAGGCGAAAGAGTGACCCAACATTTTTAGCAGTGGATATAGCTATTGACTCAATGTAAGGAATCCACTTGAGCTCTAAAGATAGTGTAAGGCCTACAAGGTGCAGTATATTGCTTTCAAGGAGACTTGCTTATGGTGGGGGAAAAGAGTTTGTGAGTAATGTTTGACAGATAGCAGTTTCCTTTTAGGAGCATTGAAATGTATAAGCCACTTCTTAACCCAGTCCAATACAGAGGAAAAGTATTTCTAATGATCACCAGCGAGGTTATGTCTGTCCGCCTAACAAGATTTCTTACTGCTGCGGGAGTAAATTGTGGCGTCGTCTGCGTAGATGCCTACTTGGGAATTGATCACGTGTGTTAGTTCATTTATTAAGATCAGAAAGAGTGAAAAGCGACAGAAATAACATGACAGACATTTAATATAACATACAAAGCGCAATTAATATTAATAATAATAGCAACACTAAATCTACAATTTAAACAAAATATTCATAGCCTCGTGCACATTATATATATATATATATATATATATATATATATATATAAAGAGAGAGAGAGAAAGAAACAGAAGTATACACATGTATAAATATGTGTGTATTAATAAGAGCATATATATATAATATATATATATATATATATATATATGTAAATACGTGTATATTTATCGGTATATTTATATTAATATGTGCGTTTATAGGTATAATATATTGATATGTGTGTTTATAGAGGTATATATATATATATATTATTATGTGTGTATATATTGGTATAAATATATATTAATATGTGTGTATTTATAGGTATATATATATTAATATGTATACATATATATATATATAGGTATATGTATATTAATATGTGTGTGTATATATATATATAGGTATATGTATATTAATATGTGTATACATATAGGTATGTATATATTAATATGAGTCTATGTATATATAATTCTATAGGTATATGTATATTAATATGTGTTTATATATATATGTATTTAAATATGTGACTATTTATAGGTATATGTATATTAATGTATATATATATAAATATGTGAATATTGATAGGTATATGTATATATTAATGTGTATATATATATATATATATATATATATATATATAAACATGTGAATATTTATAAGTATATGTATATTAATGCCTGTATATATATATAAATATGTGTATATTTATAGGTACATTTATATTTATGTGTGTATATATATATATATATATATATATATATATATAACTATTTGTATACATATATATGTGTGTGTATATATATATATATTTAGGTATATCTCTATATGTATGTACATATATATGTATCTGTATATATATATATATATATAGATATATATATATATATATAGGTATATCCCTATTTATGTGTACATATACATGTATATCTGTATATATGTGTGTGTGTGTGTCTACATAGATATATTAATAGTAGCACTCCGTCTGTTTGTGTTGACCATGTATAGCATCCTAGTTGTCTGTTTGGCCGGTGCGTTGGTGACTGTGACTTTATAAGCCTATGCGGGTTACACATTATTTGTTGGGGAATCTGCATTTATGTTTTGTTTGTTGCCTTTCATTGCTGTCATTTTGTTTTCTGCGAACCCACTTCTGCATAGCGAGTGTGTCAGTTGCTCTTCCCTTGATTTGGGTTCTTGGGCCAAGTTTCATCTCCATTCATTCCGGTTGGCTGCTACGCTTTGCCATGACTGTGTTGATGCTCAAAGCCTTCATATCAAGGTTTATGATTTTATGATACCGCAGAGGTGGCCGCCTAGTGGGTCTTCCTCCAGAGGCCATCTCTTTATATAGGAGGTCGGTTGGAATGCGTTGGACATGACCTAAGCTGCGAAGTCTATATGTAAGCATATATTTATATGTTTCATTGAATAGTATACGCATATCTATTTAATACTTTCTAATCAGCATCTTGATTTGAATATAATATATATTTTGTAATATACCGCTGTTTTTTCATATCCATTAATTTTTTACCTTTTAAAAGATCATATTCAGTGGTAAATTACAAACACAAAATGATTTTAACTGCAACAAAATCCGCATTTCTTTGATTTTCTTTACGTAATATGTTTCTTCAAGACGTAACCGATCACGGTACATCACATCTTCCTGTTCTTTTGTAGCTGTTAATAAGTTTTGTATTTATTTTTTAAAAACCTTATTCGACAATCCATATACTCGTTAAAATTTTACGAGCTGCTTTTCTTCGCCCTTATTTCTCTTCATCTCTCCTTTGAGTATCAAATTTTCCAAGCCTTATTTTAATTCCAACCCCATTTTCTCCAAAATCTCAATGTTCTTATATGTTCGGTCCATGAAATTTTTTTTTATTACTTAATGAAATATGATCGAATTAAGTAATGCTGCTGATATATATATATATATATATATATATATATAATTCAATTAGTTTTGCTCATAATTTACACTAGTATATATTTGTATTAAAGTGTGTTCATTACAATTATGTTGTAGGAATTTTAAAGGTTTTAGTGAGTAATGCTTTTAATGTCATATTTTATGACAATATATTTGTTTTCGTTTTGAATTTCTGAAACCAGGAAATATAATAACATATTTTGAAAATATCAACAAAGAAGCTAAATTTATTACAGAAAATCTCGAATTCAGAAAAAAAATTACATATTTGACCGGTAAACAACCTTTTCTAACACTAAAAGAACACAAGGAGATTATCTTAATACCCTCTCTTACCGGCTCCTAAACACAAAAAAATACCTCAGTGGGTAAAATAAACCATGAAATATTAAAAAATAGTTATGACTTACTAAGAACTGTAACTCATGCAATGGTAAAGTACAGGTGATTTGATTTCATACACAAACGCATTATATATATATATATATATATATACAGAGAGAGAGAGAGAGAGAGAGAGAGAGAGAGAGAGAGAGAGAGAGAAAGAGAGAAATGGATGGATGGAAAGACGGATGGACGGACAGACGGACGGATTGATGGAAAGATGAACGGACGGAAAGATGGACGGACAGACGGACGGACGGACGAGCGGACTGATGGAAAGACGGACGGACGGACGGACGGACGGACTGAGGGAAAGATAGACGGATGGACGGACGGACGGATGGACGGACAGACGGAGGGATGGATGGGAAGATGGACGGACAGAGGGACGGAGGGACGAACGGAAAGATGGAATGGCGGACAGAAAGATGGACGGACGGACGGACGGACGGAATGATAGACGGACGGACGGACGGACGGACGGACGGAGGGAAAGACGGACGGACGGACGGACTGAGGGAAAGATAGACGGATGGACGGACGGACGGATGGACGGACAGACGGAGGGATGGATGGGAAGATGGACGGACAGATGGACGGACGGACGAACGGAAAGATGGAATGACGGACAGAAAGATGGACGGACGGATAGAAAGATAGACGGACGGAAAGACGGACGGACGGACGGAAAGACAGACGGAAAGATATAATGATGGACGGAAAGATAAATGTGTAGAAAAACAAGACCTATGTTTGAATATCTTTTCTGTCTTTCTTTAAAGACAAACGAAATATGTGTATGTTGTGTGCTGACAATGCATATTTTATCTTCTATTCATCTGAATTACTTAAAATTGGCGCGTATTTCATTTGAAGCCTACTCAATAGAAAATTAAATGTCTTCATAACTTTTTTAATTTTTCCTTCGTATACAATTTCCATTCAAGCAACTTTTAGATTAGTTGCTTTTATTTTTCAAATTACTTCGCATATTATTTACGTCGTATCCAAACCGATTGATAATTGAAATAAAGCGACATTGATTTCTTTTGTCTGCCGCATTGTTAGCTTTGTCCCCGGAATTTGCAAATTCTTTATGACTATTTGTTTATCCAGACAATGAAAAGGGCTCTTAACTAATTGAATGAAATTGAACAGCACATTTTTATCCAAGCATGCTTCATCGTTTTTCCATAACTCGTATATTCACAGTTCTAATTGACAATTACCGAGTGTCTGAGTTCTTTCTCTTGTATTTAATAGATACAAACAAGAACGAACGTTTTCATTTCATTGTAATTTGTTCGTTATTTAATTCACTGAGTAACACGAAAAATGTATGTAAAGCATGCGCATTAAGGAAACTGTTTGAACAGGATAAATATAAATGCCCCCTAAATACGAATTTGCACGAGATACTAGATTAGCAACTAGATCCCACCCTTTTACAGTGAAACCGATAAAATGCAGCCGTAACTTCTACTCCAACAGTTTCTTTCCTCGCACTTCCCGACTGTGGAATTCTCTTCCAAACGATTGCTTCCCCGACGGCTACAATCTCCAGGAGTTTAAATGTAAGGTCAATACACACCTCCTAGCACACTAACCTGCTCCCATTCTATCAAGCACTCTTCCCATCTGCCCGACCCTCATCCTCGCTATCCTTACTCATCTGTCACCTTTCTCCTGACATTCCCTATGTCTATCCACTCCTTCTCTTTACCTTCCCCTATGTAGCCCCATGCGCAATAGTGGCAGTGGAATGTCTTGCTTGGGGTGAGATGATTAAAAAATATATATATATTAATTTCATATGGGACACTGATAATTTTTATAACGATAGTTTTATAACGTTATTTTGTAATGATATTTTGTAATTACTCTATTTATAGCCTTGTCTGGCAACCAGTCTACCGAACAAAAAGACAACTCCCATAAAAAAAAGTAGTGAGCTGAACCTTAATGAGTGCTCTATATTTAAAAAAGGCGTACTGAACAGTGATATGTTTACACTACATAATTGTCACCTTTACTATAACATCGGACTACTTTTTTTTTTTTTAATCATCTCACCCCAAGCCAGGCATTCCGCTGCCACTATTGCGCATGGGGCTACATAGGGGAAGGTAAAGAGAAGGAGTGGATAGACATAGGGAATGTCAGGAGAAAGGTGACAGATGAGTAAGGATAGCGAGGATGAGGGTCGGGCAGATGGGAAGAGTGCTTGATAGAATGGGAGCAGGTTAGTGTGTTAGGAGGTGTGTATTGACCTTACATTTAAACTCCTGGAGATTGTAGCCGTCGGGGAAGCAATCGTTTGGAAGAGAATTCCACAGTCGGGAACTCTTACGTGTTATAAGTTGTAACAAAAGAAAAAAAATGATTGACCGAGACACAGAGCTAAATCACACACAAATACTTAATTTAAAAGAAACCCAATATAAAATATTTACAAATATACAATTTTTGCATTCAAACAGAAAACAGTTTACTACTGGCAGACGAAGTGTTACGAAGAAAAAGGTAAGGAGTGGGTGAAGTAATGCTTTACACGTTAGGCTAACGACAATTCTAAGTACTATTTTTGGAAATCCTCAAATGTGTATAGAAAAAAATATTTTTTGTTTGGTCAATGAAATAGTAAAAAAAATAATTCTATTTACCCATTTATTTCCATGAGTTTCTCTTTCAGGTTTTAGTTGGCCAGCAACTTTTAGCTGAGATTCTTTCGGCTGGATATACAAATCCTGAATCGAGCCGGAGTTGCTACTGTCAGCAAATCCTTTTAAAAACTAATCACTCTTTTGCCAAAACATTTTTTGAAAAGGGCTAACACCTAATTTGCATATTTCTCGAATCATCTAGATTTTCCTGGAATATTCTAGGCTCTTCCAAACTACTTCATGAAGTAAAACTTTTTTGTATTAACAACTACGACTCAGTAGAATCCTTTATACATTTTTAGACATTATTGATATTTTTATATATAAATGCATCCTAGTAACAGCCCGAATTTTCGGCCGTTATACACTCCGTACTTTCTTCATCTGGTATACATTAGAATCAACGCATATGCTAGGCTAATTAAATTCTAAGCCGGTCAAACGGACACGAATAAAGTATTGAAAGCAGTAATACAAAGAGCCAGAGAAAAATAACAATAACAAAAAATTATAATATGGGATCTGGTAAACAAAAATGTTTACTGAGACAGTTATTTATAACTCAATAATTGCAGAAAGACATAATCCAGTAGATAAAAACGTTGGTTGAAGTAATGAACATTTACTTGAACTTGAGTTGTGAGGTCAATACCTAACACAAATTTGAAGAGTTGCTTTACTAACTGAAACTGTCACATCCAGGCGTAAAACAGGAACAGTCTACCTTCAAGAACTGAAGAAAGGGTTAAGTTCAAAAATCCATCGCATATAGACTGAAGAAACACAAAGTGTGCAATGGCCAAAACGTCGTAGTACAGATTATCAGTTATAGTGATGCATGTTGAAACAGATTAGTTTGATTTTGCTTTGTTAGTTAGGTGTCCCAGGAAGAGTATAAAACAAGAAAATAAAGATTGTAAATTGAAACAACAACTTATATACATATATACTCAGGTCTTAAATTTAATGTTTTTGGTTGATACAGGATTATTAAAAATTGTATTCCTTGTAACAATGTGTTTATGTGTACGACCACAAAAACGTGTATGTGCGTTTATATTGGGATAGGAATGTCCTTGAAGTAACTGCTCAGTTTTAAAATGTTCCGTTCATTTGTCAAGTATTAAAAGGAGACAGACAGCCTAGGAGAGGATAGGTGAAAGTGGGAAAGAAAGGAAAGAAAAGAAAGAAAAGAAAGACGGAGTGAGAGAGAGAGAGAGAGAGAGATAATAACGATCTCTTGAAATTTTTAAAGAGACGGATTAATGCGCTGACTTTTTTCTCTCCGGTGACAAGCAAACTTACCCGTGTTTTTATTTAGGTTTTCAGGGGTTGAATATGTTATTTGTTATTCACTCGCGGATGTGATTTCGGCCTTTCCATTAGACGACCAACAAACTTCGCGTCAACCGTAAAAGAATCCGTAAAAAAAAAATGTTGTTTCAGGGAATTGAAGATGATTTGAATTTATCCTTTTAGATGTTTCCTGGTTTTCTATAGGCCTAAAAACATTTCGCATCAAAGTGTGAAATAAAGAAGAAATTTTGGTGGTTTTGTTTTGGATATTTTGCGTGTGTGCTAAGCAAAGTTTGTAAATTTAAGCCTTTTTTACTTTCTAAGAAAAATCAGCCTATCATTTGAAGTTTAACTCTGGATCTATTCTTGTTCGCTACAAGAGATTTGACAATAACGATGGAGATAACCGTCCGGACAATTTAAAAACTCTAATTACAATACCTCATCACAGAAATATAGACAGAACTGAAATATTGTGGCTTTGTGCTTTTACAAAAATCTTCACTATTTGTCATTCAATTCCAAAACTGTGTTATTTAAATGGAATATTGCTGCATTCAAAAATATATTAAGTTATTGTATTTGAAAACAAACGTTATTCATTTTAAATATTACTGCATTCAAATTAAATTATAAGTCATTCAATTTAAGATTTTTTATCGATATTAAATGACATGGAACTAATTGTCTGAATTACAATGACAAAGAAAACAGATGAACACCTTCAGAGGCAAACATGTACTATCAAACTATGTGGTACTAACGTAATAACGCATAATTAAATTAGAATTATTGAATTGTGAATTATTTCTTTAAATGTAATGTTTTTTTTATTTGAATGCTGTAATATTTTACTTGAATATCTTAGTTCATAAGCTGAATGGCAAATGATGTAGTTGACCATTACTGAGTCGCGCATTCAATATTCCTGCTGCATAACTGTATGACTTTGTGATAAATAAAGTTTAGGAAATGTTCAGCATACTTCTCAATACGTTAATGGATATATTTCGTAATCATTATAATCAAGTGAGTTGGATCCTCACTGAGGGTTTTATCTTTGGTTGTGCATCAAAATTGATTTAAAGACAACTCGGTGAGAAGTGCTGATGAAGAAGCTAATAAGTGGACCAACAAAACAGACTTGTGCAGTTGATACTTAATAGATGCTTCGTACCTATAGCCTTAAACAAAACAATGCTAATTGCAACATGATAAATTTTAACGGCGTAAATAAAGCAGTAGTTGCTCTATAAAACTGATTTCGGACATTGGAGTGATATATGACTAATAAGATGTAAGTACGGATAATTAATTTTCTGTCAATGTGGTTCGTTCTATTCATTTATGCGCAAATAGCATGGAAAAGGGTTCGAATTTATTTCCCTTCCAAACTGTAGATTATATAATAGCAATTATAATTTGGAAAATATTCATTATTCCCAAAAGTTGCTTTCCACTTGCAAAATAATTTTATTCATACAGTCTAAAATATATTTCACCCTTAAATAACTATAAAAAGTAAAGCATCAAATAAAACAAAATGCTTTCCTTTGGTGATCTCTGTAAGTTGTCTTTTTGTTTTCTAAGTAACTTTTAATGCTTTACACTCTATTTTTAATCCACACTCTACTACCGATTTGTACACCAAGCTCTTTAACGTAGTTACTATTTCAACCCGCTCTTTCTTGTTCTAAATCTGTCATATGAACAGTATATTTTTCATTATATTTTCATTATTTTTACTGCAGCATTGTGTCTCCCAAAATCCCATTTGTCTCATTCCCATCTTGTAAATAATTATTCATCAATTTCATATTTCCATTTAAACTTTTTCGTTATGTTAATTCAACTGTATTATCAGCTTTCCCCCAAAAGAATCTAATCTCTGAAATTTCGACCCACTTTTTCGTCTGTGGAGAGATTTCTCTGTATTCACTGTAAATTAGCTTTCAAAGGAGTTCAGTATGTTTTATTGATTCTACCGACATTATCTTACTTCTTAATAATTTGCTTTGTTTCTACAAGATAGTATCGGCTATAGCTATGTCTTTGCAATTATGTGATTGACTTCGAATAGAATGTGTTAGGCATATATTGAATAACACAGACAAGGAATCTTTTAGATAATGTTTACATAATTTATCATGTTTCCGTACAAGATAACGGCCCAAAAAAATATGACTGCAACTTCGCAGGTGTTATTTGTTCTAATGTAAAATTCTGAAAAAAAAAGTTTTCCCAGAGAAAGGCCAAAAGTACATTTGAGTTTATGCTCTCAACTGATAATCATAATGAATTAAAACACTTTCAGAGGATGACAAAGCAATAGCCAAAAGTTTGAGATTCAGTGATTTCAGACAATTCGTTCTTTTCTATAAAAATGAGTTTTCACTAATATATGCATACACAAAAATAATTTCGAGTTTATATAAAAAATTGTGATATCTGAAATTCTGAAAAGGCTACTTAGACCAGATTTTAATTGGGTAAATTGTTTCTGTCGTAAGATGTGAATTCTTGTGTTCATTGTTTCCGTAGAATAAAAATAATTTCTCATTTATAAGATTCAAAAGGTTTTTTTTCAAGTTATGCACTCTCTTACATCTCTAAAATTTTATCTAAGTAAATACATAATCACTTGTAATTTAGTTCTAGCTCAATTGGTTTCTATTACATAAAACGTTTTATAAAAACAATTTGTATTGTACATTTTTACGACAATGTTTCTACGCAGAAATATATGAGTGTCTAGGCTTCTTTTTACATATATACATATAAATACATACATATATATATATATATATATATATATATACATACATACATATATATATATATATATATATATATATATATATATATATATATATATATACTATTATTTTGCGTTGCTATTTCTTCCTGTGCAGATTTTCTTTATTTAACACTTTTTTCTTTCTGTTTTAAAATTTATTTTCACGGTGTGTTTTTAAAATAAGTTTTACTTTTTCCTGAAGATTTTCTTTCATTATTTTTGATTTTGTCAAATGCGAAAGCAATGAAATATCTAATGATGAATAGTTAAACGTTTACATTTTACAGAACATTCCAGTTGTCACAACGTTTAGTATGCGAACAATAATCACATTAATGATCACCAGTTCACGTTAGGATTATTAAGAGACTAAGACAATTTTTTAATATCTTACCTATAAGAATGATAAATGGTGTGGAATGAAAAGCAATTCAATTAGCAATTTAACAGATATAATTCAAAATCATAATCCAGAAATAAAATAATAGAACAGATTATATTGTATAATTTCGTTTCCGTTTTCTATATTCCTTTGCTAAGAAATCAATACCCATCACCAAATGCTTCGGATGATGGGTTAGTTGTCGAAATTTAGGATTAATATATATTTTTGCAATTCTAAGATTAATATCATATATATTAATTAAATGTAAAATAACGAATAAATACTACAGTTACGTGATTTTTATTTAACTTTTTGCATGTATTAACTGATTTAAAGTGACCAATAATAAGTTAAATTTATAGCATTAAAATTGTAACAAGTTTTTTTTATTCATTTTGGAAGATATCAAATTGAAGATAAAACATTCTGTTAACCTTTGAACAATTATAAGTTAAGCTTATCTAATCAGCCTTTGACAAAACGGTCTTAGATATATTTAATTAATTTTTATCCTCTACCTTTTTATTTAGTTTCAATGTTTTTGTGGGACATTCTTAATCCCAGTTAACGTACAATATCTTCTAAATTTGTTTGTAATGTTTCGATTTTCTGATCAGAAAGAAAAAAAGTTTCATCAATTTCATCAAATTATGATTATTTACTGCCCGATACAGAAACTAAATAACAGGTTTAAAGATTTTCCCAATTGTCACAAAATATCTAGCAAATATAATATTCGGAAAGCAATTATATTTTTCACCGATTTTAATCTAAGTTGAATGGTTGTAAACTGCGCCTATCATGAGTTCATCATAACTTTTAGTCACTATTGTGTAGTTTTAAATTCAATTTGGAAAACTAACAAAGATGTATTTTGAAATCATCATGAGCTTTCGGCTGAGAACTTGGTAGAAAATTTCACCTGCGCTGCAATCTTTTAACCAGGAATGTCAAACGTCTAATTAAGTATTGCATAGTGTCAAAATACACTTTGCATAAAAATACAGGAAAAATAAAATCATTATGATTTAAAGTTAATCCATAACCTCCATAACCAATAATTCAAATAGTTTAGCCACTGCGGATTGTTATTTATTTGATTCAGGTAGTGTTTTATGAGTGGGACAACATTCATAAACAAACAAAATGAAATCGTTTTCTTTTTTAAATATTCTGCTCCATCATCCATCTTTCGTTAAATGTAAACTCTAAAATTAGTTTTTTAGGATGCAATGAGTGAATATTAATGTAATTACTTATCTGAATAAAAATATTTTATAAGTTTAAATTAAATTTATTCTGATATTGATTCTAAGAAAACGAATTTTTTTTCGAACAACCAAAGGAATACAGAGGATCAATTCGTTGGCACCTACATCTTGAATTTTTAATTTTATGTCTCACTATTTCCTTTTCCGAACGCAATTCCTTTAAGTTAACAAATATATACATCTTGTGAGAATATCAGAAAAAAGTAACATAGATGCTCTATTATAAAAAGTAAATTTCAAGCATTTTTAATTCACCACAATCGCTGAGTATAGTAGGCTCTTAATTTTTTTTTAATCGTATCACATCGAGCAAGGGGGCAGGGCCACTGATGTGCAAGTGGCTACACAAGAGTAAAAAGATTAGATTGAAGAGAGTGAAGAGAAAGACGAACTAGTTAGAAAGGAGCAAGAGAAGGATGGAAATACAGGTGTGATGACAGTTGCTAAGGTGGAGAGAAAGGAAAGGATACACAGGGTTGTGTAGAAAGAACTAGAGTCAAGTGGTTAAGAGATGAGTATTGATATTGCATTTAAATTCCAGGGGGTTGTAGCCGTCAGGAAAGCAAGAATTTGGAAGCGAGTTACACAGGCGGGAAGTGCGAGAAAAGAAGCTGGAAGAGTAGAATTTTCGTCTGCATTTGGTTGATCTAAATGTGAATTGGTGAGACCCAATTGCCAGTCTGGTTGCACGAGTAAACACCTGTTGCAGAGGCACCAGTGACTTGAGTTCGTTGGAGCAGGAAAGTATTTATCGAACAGACAAAGGGAAGCCACATCCCGTCGGTGGGGAAGTCGGTACCTACCACATTACTGATTCTCCTTTGGAGCCTGTCGAGAACACTGAGATGAATAGTAGGGGCGCCTTATCATATATGATAGCAGTACTCTATACTCGGACGAATGGTTGATTTTCATGTATACAAGATGTGTTCCATCTGGAAAAACATCCTGGCACGACACAGTGACCCAAACTACCTAGCAGTGGACTTAGCTATTGACTCAATGTATTAGTTCCACTTGAGATCGGAAAAGAGGGTAATGCCGGCCGAGGAAGCGCAGTGTATTTCTCTCAGGAAGACTCGCTTGGTCCATGCTTATGGGAGGCAGGAGAGGTTGTCTGTGATGATTGACACACAGAAGCTTGGTTTTAGACGCATTGAAATTTACAAGCCACTTCTTACCCCAATCCACCACAGAATGTAGATCCCTCTCAAGATGCAGTAGCGAGATTATGTTTGTCCACCAGGCCGGATTTCTTACTGATGCTAGAGTAAACTTTGGTGTCACGTTCGTAGATGCCTACTTGATCTCGTCTGGGAGATCATTTATGAAAAAAAGGAAGAGCTTCGATCGTAGGATAGAGCCCCGAGAGACACCAGCGTTTGTAATGACCAATTTCAGAACCACAATTTTATTCCTGAGAAATTAAATGTAGAAATATTGGAATCAGTCAAAATATGGGCTTTGAACATCTAAGCCTCTCTGTCATCCATCGACGAGGTTATTTATTTCTTGTTAAAAAAATCTTATTGGTTGTTATGTTACGAAATCTTTGAAGGCTCATTCTACCTCTGATTTGAACCTAAACATGTCTCCATTTAAAAAGGTGATTAAGTGCTTAGAATTTTGGTAATCAGTTGGAAGGTCAGAAGAATATGGAGGATGTGGTAAACTCTCGTATCCCAAGTCTGTAAGTTTTTGCAATGTCATTCTAGCAACATGTAACTGCGAATTACCATAGAGCAGAAATAAACCATATCGATTCACTAATGCAGATCTGATTTTTGCAAGCGGGCATGCATTTCAATAAGTTGATTGGATTACAATTCTGCATAAATGCTCTGATTGGCTTCAGAAATCTGTAGTGAATAACATTAATTGCAGACAACCAGAAAAACACTATAATCCATTAGCATGGGACAGGCTAGCCTCCCAGAGAGTAAAATACTACGCCTCCTTGGCCTTACACTTTCGGCGGACCTCAAATGGAATGACTATATTGAATCCATTGCCAAATCTGCTGCTATGAAAGTCGGCTCCCTGTGCAGGGCCCGGAAGTTTTTCCCACCTGAATCTATTCTGCACATATACAAATCTACCATCCGCTCGTGTATTGAATATTGCTGCCATATCTGGTCGGGTGCCCCTGCTGCTCTCCTTGGGCTTCTTGACAAAATACAAAGGAGGATCTTTAACGTGGTTGATACTGACTTGGCAGACCGGCTGCAGCCGCTCTCTCATCGGCGTGATGTGGCTTCCCTGTGCCTCTTCTACAAGTACTTTCATGGCTTCTGCTCCGATGAGCTTAGATCACTGGTGCTGCCTAAGCACGAATTTACACGAGATACTAGATTAGCAACTAGGTCCCACCCTTTTACAGTTAAACAAATAAGATGTAACCGTAAATTCTACTCCAACAGCTTCTTTTCTCGCGCTTCCCGCCTGTGGAACTCCCTTCCACAACTCTGCTTTCCCGACAGTTACAATCTCCAGGTGTTTAAATGTAGGGTCAATAGACACCTCCTATCACACTATCTCCCAATTATTCTCAGAACACTCTCATCTACCCAACCCTCATTCTCGGTATCCTTACCCGCCTATCACCCACCCTCTGACATTTCCTATATTTAATCATCCTTTCTCCACTCTACGTAGCCCCCTGCGGAGTAGTGGCAGTGACATGCCTTGCTCGGGGTGAAACGCTTATAAAAAAAAATAAAATAAAATCTTTTGCTGGTTCAATTTCGGCTTTGCGAAATGTTTTTGGGGCTCCACGCTATTGATTTCACCGTTTACAGTTATCATAAACAATCCAATTTTCGTCATTAGTGACTAATCGTTCAAGAAAGAGATCATTGGCGTTACGCAAAAAGAGCATCGAGCACACTTCAAAACGATTTTGATTTTTATTAAGATCACCATTTATCCATTTATTGAGCTCTTTCACTATGACACTATTTTGCAACTAGCTTGAGACTGTTTCAGTGCTGAGACCAAGCATTTCAGACATTTTCTGACACTTTCACGTGGGTTTTGATCAAAATCTGCTTGAAGTTGTTCTCGAGACTTAAATGGCTGTTCTTTATCATTTTTCATCCTCAAGGCTCTTATTTCCAGTACGGAATTTCTAGAGCCATCTTTTAACTGTCGATCATTTTGGATGCACCTCTTCATGCTCTGTTTATATTAGCAGAAGTTTGAGGAGCACATTACCTAAAGTTGAACTCGTGCAAGAAAAGTAAATGAATATTTTTTCATATTCCTAATTAAGAGCTTCTATGCCTTAAGAATACTGAAAATAGGTTAAACATTATTAAAGAGCAGACATTTGTTATTGCTTAAACAAAAATTTCCCAAATATGTACCGAGAATAATATGTTAAAATATCCTTTCAAAATACAATACTTCGAGTGGCCATTATTTTTGTAACGACCTACCACAAACATGTCGTTGTCTGAAGTCTTATCAAGAATATAAGTATGTAACACTCACCGGCAACAAGATATATGTTCAGCTATTCATAATCAAATAAATATATCCTTATAGAACTCGTTAGTCATTTCAGACAAAACAGAAGCTACTCGCGTGATATACTAGGACGCTCCCGGCGAAAGACATTTGTCACAAGATATCTAATCAACCAGTACCAAGATAATGATATATAAAAGGAGATGTCTCGTCTGTTTCTCTGTGACAACGAAATCTCTCACGATATAGTCATCAGCCGTGACAAGATAAAGAAATTACTAGTTTTGGATTTTCATCAACTGCTCCAAGGCAAAAAATCCTCTTTCATCAACCGCCCTAAATCAAATATTTTACGATATATCAGGTTAAAAAGAGCCAGGTAATTGTTCGTGTGACGTTTGGTCAGCCGTGCCATGTGGTGAATCAGAGACTTCTATGTTTCGATTCGTAGTTAGATTGGGGATCTATGTTCTTAAATTATTCTTACAGAAAATGTTAGCAGAATATGAAATAAGGTTTGTCTCGATGGATCTTTCTATTAATTAGTAATACTTATAAAGGCAACTATATGTAAAAATTCTTCTTTACTTTAACTAAACTAATACAAGGATCAAGAGTCACTCTAAGTGTGAGAATGTTATTACTGAATAGAAGGAAGAAAGAGGAAAGGCGTATTATGAGGATATGTATGATAGCTATCGGAAGACTTTGAAATTGAAAAAGATTTAATCAAGGAAGCCACATCTCGAAAATATTTTTCACAAATAATCTGTTTGAATAGAATATGATTCTTGTCAAACTGAGATGATTCTTCTCCGTAAACATAGTATGGTAAGATTTAGCTGAGAATTTTAGAGCGGGTGGGATTAAAAAAATAACTCTTCTAAGCATCTGTCATATTAAAGGCAATAAAATGATGCTAGAAATCTTTCATCCTTGGGTTAAGGATTGCAAGGGGAAAAAATTATTATTCACAATATAAAATTTATGCCAAAAATTGACCGCTAATCAAGATTGGGGAACATTTAAGGTGTGTTCGGTAGCGCTGAAACCCTACTAGATTTGTTTTAGAGTTTTACGATGCTACAAGCTAAACATTCTCCATTTAGTTGCCAAAGTTAGTTTAGAGTAGTGATCAACTACAAGAAATTCGTTATGCAGAACGTTTGGAAGAGCTCACATCGACCGTGATGTCATTCCGCATATATATTGCTGACGTTCTGAGGAGATAATTAGTTAATATAAAGCAGATAATATATATGTCCAATTAGACATCCTTAAGAGGCATAAGAATTGATCTCTTCTGCATCAGATGACTGACCATTAACTACGTATTTTAAGGAAATATTTAATAGCAAAAACATGAAAACACTCCCAGAGAATTAATAGTTGGCAAATTTGTATATTAATCCCCTTTGTTACGGCACTTCAAACATTATCGAGACATCTAATATGATTGCTCGCGAGATGTGTTAATCATCAAGCGCCTCACTGATTCTATGAGTTACAACAGTTAAGGCATCAGCAGCGGATACAGACGTGCGAAAACTATACTATTTGTCACTCAGGTGTATTTTTCTGTTGAGATTGTCATCAACGTTCTTGCTAAGGAGAGCTTCAAAGAGTGTGTTGTTGATACTAGATATTTGATGAGGTAATATCGTTACCAAATCCAGATTATATCCTCTCAACTATCATTTCCTCGTCAGGCAGCAGTTAAACAGTTTTGCCGTGATTCGTGATGTTTCTGGCCAACGTTTGTGAGAACAGCTACATAAATTTTATCCGGGCTTGTAGGAACCGTAGGTTCAAGTTGTTTAATAAATATGAAAACCGCTCTAACCGCGATAGCAATATTAATACATTTGTATTTCTTGCGGCTAACGAAGTCAGGTGATGATTGGATCCTGCAAAGAAACTGACCTTTTCTGACAAAGATGAGGAAATCTAAAGGTCACTGATAGAGAATATTGGCGATTTACCTATGCTAAGAATTACGTTTGTAATTTCTCAGAAGTGGCATGGTCCAGGTTTTTGGTTTTCAACTTTGACTTAGACTAAACATTTTACAAGACTCTCTTGCACAAATCTCGGAATAAAGGAAATGTTAAGCTACATTGGTTTCTCTGATAAAGTCTGTCGTAGTATTTACAATAGGCCAAGATGCCATGAATGAAGGGTGGATATTTGGCATTTTGCGAGGGGAAAAACTTTCTATCCCGGAAAGAATCATATCAATAGTATTCAACCGGAAATCAGAGAAACATAATGCTGCCTTAAGATGGTGGTTTAGCACCGAAACTCTATAGCTGTTGAGTTGCAGTATGCTATTAGTATATTAATGATAATAATAATTACCATATATTTATATATATATATATATATATATATATATATATATATATATAATGATTTGTTTGAACATTATTTTTGATCGATATACGTATTTAAGTAGGTATTCTATTTTTATAATCAAACAGTCTATATATTTATTTATACCGGCCTATTTATACCTTACGATCAATTTTTATTACAAAAATGTGTCATTCGGCATGATTCGAACCTGCAACCTTTATCCACATAGATTAACAGTCTAAACTGCTAATCTAAAGTCAAATCAAGCGTATATAACACAATTTTCGATTTATCGTAATAACCATATCTGCTCTGAAATGTATCATAATTTTAACAAATGTAAAAATTTTACGGAAATTAAGGATGATTAACGAAATTGGTTAAAGGCAACCAACAATTTGAAGCTATTTTTTGAGCATTATTTTTGAACGATACCCGTATTTAAGTAGATATTCTGTTATAAAATACAGTATATATATTTATTTTTACTGGCCTAATTATTTACGATAAATGTTTGTTCCGAAAATCTGTGATTCTGTAACAAAAATTTATCGTAAATAATCAGGCCGGTAGAAGTACGTATATATACTGTTTGACTTTTAAAAACAGAATATCTACTTAAATACGAGTATCGATCAAAAAGTAATATTCAAACCAACTCTTTTAAATTATCCCTTATTTATAACTAATTTTGTTAATCTTGGTTAATTTTCCGTAATATATATATATATATATATATATATATATATATATATATATATAATATGTTATAGGCAAATTGTCGCCGTGTTAATATTTTGTTTTGAGCATGCCTGTTGTTTGTTTTGTTTTTATTTCCCAGACCTGCACACTGTACTTGTGTCAATTAGCCGCCGTCTTTGCGAAAAAGAGCACCATGACGCAATTTACTCAGCCAAAAATTTGGAAACGTTATGCTGTATTCCTTGGCACTCCCACCAGCAGCTCCAACACCTATATTTAAGATTTTTTGACATCAATTTGACGACAGGGCAGGGGATTCTGAAATACATGGATATGTCTAATGTTGATTATAAAGGTTTTGGTGTTTTCACTATTGATGACTTTATACCTCTCCCTTCATCGTCTCTCAAGGCCTTAGACTCGACCACAAAAGCCTGCATTTATACCTACTTAAATACGTATATCGATCAAAAATAATGTTCAAACGAATCATTATACATATATATATGGTAATTATTATTATCATAAAGTGTCTCAATGTAGTAATGCGGCACTGAGTTAAGAAATAGACTGCTGAAAAATACTCTGTCTGACAACAGAACTTTTCACCATGCCATAAAAGAAGAACCCATTTATCGCTGTTAGACAATTTCTGAAGCCATGTCACCGCTTACATCTGGTTACATAACTTCCTAGGCTAAAGATCATAGTTTATGGTTCGAATGTAGGCATTTAATTAACATTTTTGAGTGGGTGAGGTTTTCTGGATAGGTTGGTTTCGTTCATCAGCGAGTTTGTGGTAAATTATCAATTATGCTTGAGGCCAAATTAAAATTCTTGGTATGGACGCATATAATAATATTTAATTTTTTCCTCTCATGTACTTACTAAGCATGAATTATTGGTTCTTGCTTTTGTATCCTTCCATCTATGTCCGATAAGGTGAAAATATTTTCACAGTTTGAAGTCTTGTTCACCCAATTGACAAAACTATCCCCTGTTTCTGATCGCTGAAGAACAATCATGATTTAGTGATCTCCAAACAGAATAAAAGGTCTGGGGTGTTTCTTATGGACTGTTCCGAGTACATGACTAAGAGTTTGTCGATTTTGGAAGACACATTTAAATTTGTAAAATTCAGTTCTGTTGATTCATGTAATGCTATTTCCTCAAGTGAAATAAAATTTCAGAAACAACCGTTGAGGTGGGTATAAACTGATGTGCTTTCTCGGAAAATGTAATATGAAATTCGTACGTCCGTTCCGTGTCAATTCGATGGGGAAACCGTAAGACCCATTCATTCATTCATGATAAGATCAGCTGAGCAAAAGTTTGCCAAATGTATTTCTTTACAACTGGAACATTTGTTGCAACACTTAAGTGCATTCTGTATAACGGACTGGTTTTCCTTTGTTGATGGTATCCAAAATTGGTCTTCTGGCAAATTCATGAGTTTTTTATTTACTTGTGTCTCTTTGATGGAGACGATAAATATTTGCAGTGATTTTTTTCATCGCAGTTCTTTGTCTCACATGTAACAGAGCTTTTTTGTAAGGAATCTTGGTTATTTAAAATTTTTCATGAAACCACAAGAAACATAACACATGTAAAGATTTAAGTTCTATTTAAGATGTATGTTCTTTTTTTAAGACTTTCAATTTTACCATGCAGATTTTGCTGACTTATTTTAAGTGCCAATGGTGGTCTATTTCCGTATACCTTATTATTGAAAGGTAATGTATGTTAGTACTATCTAATTTTAAAGGTATTCTTGGTGATACCAAAGTAAATATTTTTAACTGTTGGGTTTTCCATAGTAGAAATAGTACATAGGTAAACAATAGAGTCAGACACCTATTTTGAAATGGATACGCGTTCAGATTTGTAGACACCTATTTTGAAATGGATAGGCGTTCGGATTTGTACAATTGTATGTATTAGTATTATTTTTCAGTTATTATGCAATGATCTTATTTTTTTTTTTTAAATTGGTTTACAATTTTATTATTATGCTTTTGGATTATATTTTCAACTTTACTTAGTTTAAGTCTATTTTTGTTAAAAATCATACAAAGAGGACTATTTATATGGAAGCGTTTCTTGACTTATTTGAGGAACTTCTCCGCTAACTTAGTCTTTGGTTAAATAGAAGAGTGAACCAAATGATTTTACTATCCTTGGGAAAGGTATTCATCCGTCCATTCCTTTCAGTTATGGGTTAAATAACAGGACAGATTGGGTTTTATAGCCTTGGCTGGAAACCAGTCTACCGCAGAAAGAAATGGCAACCTAGTGTGGGATAATCTTCTGCCCAGTCAGTCATGTCTCTTTCGAGCGTGTATCAAGTTTGGCACTTAACTGACTGAATAAATTTATCTTTAGAAAAATATATTTTCTTGAAGACTTAATTGCTTATTCTATATTCTATGGAGGTGGGTATGTGTTTGATTATGAATGGAATATTATTAGATATTGAATAGAGGATGTTTGGATATAGCGTTTGTTTTCATGTAGGGTCGGTATGTATTATTAACTACTTCTAGTGTAAAATCAAAGAAATTTACTTTTTAGATTACAATTAATCTTAAATTTACGTTACGACTTAAATTCAATATATATTAATTTCCAATTTTATCGCTTTAATTTCAGTATAATCTGTTAACATCATCAATCCATCATCTCTTTATAAACTTATGTCGTCAATATCAATATCATTGGGGGCAGTAAACTCATACTATATATATATATATATATATATATATATATATATATATATAATGGGGTGAAGAAAATCTTATTGAAACATACGTATGTACATGTGTTTTTCTTAGGGCAAGTTTCTTCACAACATGCAGATTCTCGACCATCTTCATATTCCATTTCTTAGTTATCAGCTAATTGAGAGGTTTTCTTTGGGAAAGATACTTCAAGGGCTTGCTCTTACTCTTTTTACAGTCTCAGAACATAGCCGTTATTTACTGATTTTCTATACTTCTTTGATTCTGCTCATAACAGACAAAAAACTGAATGAGACTAGTGTTACCGATGTCTTTTATATAATTCTTCCATACTTGTCAATAGTCAATGATATGTCAATGCTTTGAACATGTATTCAATCGCATTATTTCTGGCCAATCTATGCAATTTTATACACCACATGTTTAAAGAATACAACATAAGCGTTGACCTATCAGCGTAGAATAGCATTGATGCTGCTGTCATAAAATAAAAATGTTGTCAGGTTGATATATTTATATACCTCTGTGTTGAAATATATGCAGTAAATGGGTAGCTTGTTACATACGAAAAACAGCATGGAGTTAATAAGGTCAGAGTAACCTGTTTATATGATGGTAAGATTCCAGGAAAGATATTCTCACATTAACGGCTATGATACATTGGAAAATCGTTCGTTTCCAGCTCACGTAAATTATATAGACTGGCACTTTTGCTGCGTTCACTCAAACTGCTTTGCTCCGTCAATATGGCCTCAAAGATAGCAGCGGGAACGATATCCAAATTCAAATTCGATTAAAGTAGAATAAACCGATACATCTCATCAATTGTTTCCTTTCTTCTCAATTTTTGCAATTTATTATAGTGCTGCCCCATAGATTAAAAGATGGAGATTTTTCGCGTTAGGCCAACTAAGATGGAACGAAAAAATGTGTTGTTGCTCAGTTTCAGAGGATAATTGGATCCTAGTAAAGGATGCATTTATTTACGGGATCAATATCAAGAGAAATCCAGCCTGAACTATCTGAAAGTGAGATTTGGTTAACAAATCCTACTGTCACATTCTTCGAACGATACGGTTTTCAATCTTCAAATCTCATGTCACATGTACCTTCAAAGATATAGACGATCACTGATCTTCACTACTTCTTTATATTGTTAGTCTACGTAGATTTTATTACTTTGTCACATTTTAATTTTCTTCTGGTAACCATTAACACAAATATGTTTAATAGATTATTTCGATTGATAGATCAGTATTTCTTAACAGTTATAATTCCCAGCATTATTTTCCTGTGTCTCAGAAATCGCAATTGTCACTTTCTCATTTAAGGACCAAATTCCCTGTTGCTCTTATGTTCTTTAAGATTTCTTTCTTGCTCACAAGTATAATATATTGATGCTGCTTCAGGCCAGGTACATATTGTGATTGGGAATTGCGTAATTTTGAAATAAAATATAGTACATTTTGATTAGCGATAAAATAGCTGCGTTTTTTTTCTTTCAAAACCAATAAAAGGGTTTCCCTTCAAATCTAACGCAGCATATTTGGAGTATGTGTGTTATATATGGGGCACATTTTATTCAATTTTATGGGAAAACAATGGCTAAAAGAATCCATGTCTAAAAGATAAGGCAAAAAATTTAGACAATCACCAAAAGATAAGTAAAACAACTATGGGTCTTTTCCAATTGTGGTTTAATATCCACATGAGGTTAGCCAGTGTGGTACATTTTTTAAGTTTTTCTGGCTTAACCCTCTAGAGCCATTCGTATCATATTTGATACAGTATGAAAACAAGCCTTGAAAGAAATATTTTCCTGAAAAATTTTTTAAGAGAAATATTTTATAAATTTCAAATGAAAGCAGTACTGACTGCTCAGTCAATGAATACCAAATGTTTCCTTATAGCGAAATACCAAATGTTTCCTTATAGGGAAATACTGTATCAAATATGATACGAATGGTCCTAGAGGGTTAAATGTAGATTTCTGATTATTCCATCTGTTTTTCAAAATTCTTTTTGTAGACCTTAATTATGTTTTTTTTTATTTCTATCTGTATCATTTACCTTTCTTTTAATTAACTCATTCTGTTTTACATGATCTCTCAAGTGGGCATTTATTATTATCTCTAAATTTAGATTTTTATTAGTGCTGTTATGTGGCACGTCATTTTGTAGTTTTCAGAAACTTGGGTTTTTATGTAATTTTTTAAATTACTAGTAGAGCTAAAAGTAATTTTTATTTAATTTCTATTGAAAAGTTTATTTAATTTTGAGATGTTAACCAGTCTTTATTAAATTAAAAATATTTGCCCGATTTTCTATTTTACTGCTAATTTAAACGTTGGGTTGAATCAAATAATAATTTGGTTTCTAATATTACTTTTCGTTTGTTTAATTGGGGTTTGTATTCTAATTTTTTCTTATGCCCTATTTTGTATTTTACTTCTAAGTGACACGTTGGGTTGAAACAAATAATTTGATTTCTAATATTACTTTTGGTTTGTTTAATTGAGGTTTGTGTTTCCACACTTAAATAAGAAAATATTAAAATGCTGTTAATCTAACTAAATGTTCATTTTAAAAAAAGTGTACAGAAATTATTTTCAAAACTATCGCAAAATCTTTCTCATTTTCAAAAGTTCCTTTCTAAGCATCTTCAAATGCGGTAACATTAATTTAATTGTAAAAAGGTGTGTTTCGTATTCATTGATAATTTATGTTATTAGCCATTACTAGGCCCAAAAGTTACATTAATTTTAATTATTGTTGTGTTTCAAGGAGGACTTTATCGTTTTTAAACTCGAATTCTCTGTCATTACTTGCGTGTAGATAAATTGTTCTCTCGGACATTTTTTTCGCGGGGTTTTCTTGCTAAAAATTCCTATAGGCGTCTTATTTATATTCTTAGAATTAGTCGATTGAAACAAATAATTTTTCATTTCAAATATTTTCTGTAAAAAGTCTTTCCCAGTATATATTGCCCTATTTTTATTATTTTTCATCGAATACTCTGTTTGTTCTATAGTACACGACAGGATATATTCTTCACTACCAGTTAGGTCACCGAGTCCAAAGTGTAATGATCAAATTATGTCTATAAATTGACATTATCGAATCAGCGTTTAGGATTTTGACCTTTGCTTCTCCTCCCTGTTAATTTTCCTTCTAGGTATGTAACTTACGCCATGAGTTCATCTTTTGATATGACTATAGATTGTTTTGTTAACTTATAAGATTGGCTTTCGCTTGTTAATGTTGAACAGATTGATACAGATAAGTTGACTGAAGCGCATTTTTTTTCATAAGTCCGAAGATGCGTTATTGGAATGTAGCAAGCTTTTGAAGTGACACATCGTCTAGTTAACTTAATTGAGACCATATAACACAACTGGTAGGATATAAGTCTCTTCTTCGAATAATGTGAATCTCATTTCGATGTTCGCATTTTTTTCTGATGAAGGCTGCCTAATCCAGACGCTTGCGATATTTTACAGCAACAATTTCTAATCTCTTATCAGAAAAAGAACGTCGGGCAATCACCTCATATACTTGAACAGATATAGATTTTTTAAGTAAAGAAGGAGCCTAAGACTACCTCAAGAATATGTGATCAAGTATGAATTTTCAAGAAAAATATTATGAGAATGTAAATTCTACTGAAAGTTCGAAAGATGTAGCTAAAATATCAAGATTGTAAAAGAATAAACACAAAACGATGAAGTTGTAAGATATAAACAGAGAAAGACTAAATTACAGAAGGTGTTTAAATGATTGACTGAAAAATGTTTAATGAGGAATGGCGAAGTTTTTAGACTAATTTAAGCAACAAAGGAGATCAAAGTAGACTACGTTCAGAAATAAAAAGACGCATTTAAAGTAGACATTCAGTACCTAACGTTCATTCTCATCTCTCTTGTACATTGTTCTTTTTCTACTTGACTATTTAGAGCTAATAATTTGAAGATCGTTGAGACAAACTTGGCCAGGTTGTAGTAGTAAATGTATCTCACAAATTGTTTCTGAGAATAGTTCTGATAAAAATAAAAGCGATTAATTTAGATTGTTAAATAGGGCCTCAACATTACAGCCAATCATAATGCAGAAAACTTTCTTATATTTTCTTTATCGGATTACTATAAAGTATTTTACCGTCTTATCAATCTGAAGCATCGTTTTTTTCTGCGTATTTAATCAACGTGCCTAGTAAGTAATTTGATATCACTTAACAATACCAGGTACTGTATATTTTGATGTACCAATGGTGTAATGGCTAGTGGCTCGGAATCTAAAATTGGACAGCCGAATTCAAATTCTAGTCGTGTTCGTGGCATTTACTTCCCCGGGAGTAACTTTTCTTAGAAATGTATAAATCAACCTCTTCTCCCAGTTATGGATTAAATACCAAGACATTTTGGGTCCTCTAGGCTTCGATGGCAACCATTGTTCAGCTAAAATCAACTGCAGCTTACTGCGCAAATAATATCTGTCAAGGAAATCGAAAAGAGACATGGTCGCCAACGCTTGCATCTCTCATAACACCTATGCAATTAACATAATATATTCATTATATAGATAAATTATGAAATAACATTTTGTGGAGGATCCATTTGACTTGTATAGAATAGAAAATATTTTATAGTTTTGCATTGCTTTCCTCTATGAAATCAGAAAAGAGAAATTGAAAGGTATGAAGCTATCATCCTACATATCATTTGATTGTTTTTTTTATTTCAGTTACATTTTTATTTCTGAATTCCTTAAGTTTCATTTAAACCGTTTTTTTCTCATACATTCTAGGAATTTGCATTGTTTTCACAAAGACCATCTTTACGAAATATGAATTCTGAAATTTTAATGAACATCAATAAAATACATTACTTTCCATAGAAGACCATAAAATTCTCATTTCGACTGACTTAATCGGCTATTTATCTTATTTTGACATTCTATAAAGCAGTGTAAAACATTCCTGTTTTTTAGAATGTGCTTTGTATTGATATTATTTTATATTGTCTTAGTGTTTTAGAATGGTGAAAGTAAATACATAAATCGTTCACTAAATAAAATCGTACTTAAGCCACAAACTTAATACATAGTAATCCTTTTAACAAATTTTAGCGAAGTTTCATATATATATATATATATATATATCACCCAACAAATACGGAAATGCATTTCAATAGATTATTCATTTCTTAAAATATTGCATCTTCTATTTTATTGAGCTTTCGCCAGTTTTCTTCCTTTCTGCAATCAAGGAGATAGACTAAGAATAAACATACTTAAAACCATACACTTTTGTAAGTAGATAAATAAATTGAATTTTCATAAAATTCGAAACTATATCGATGACGTGGACACAACGTACATGTTTCCTTTCATCGGGAATTCATTGTGCGTTCCATTTATTATAGTCATTTTAATTAAATTGGAGGCACCCAAACTTACACAACGAATATATATATATTTATATATAGTAAACATAATTTATATAATACATTTTCTACTTTTTGAATAGTCAAACACGATATAAGTATTTTCTGTGAAATCTTAAACAATTATCAAGATTTTATAATATAATAATAATAATAAAATAAGACGTTTTTATATATGTTCTAGTATAATGAAGGAAATGGAAATAAGCGCGTCTTCCATCCTTCGGTATTATTAAAATTTGCATTTAGTAATTTGTAATTAAAGGCTGCAAAATACTACCCTCTAATTATTTTTATCCATTTAGTGCGATATGATTTCATTACTTCCAAAGAAAATTACGTGGAAATTCTCATACGTTATCCTCATGGGATCTTCAAAATATCTTTTTTTGCATTTAGGTAACTCTTTTCACTTAACATATGAAACATATATATATATATATATATATATATATATATATATATATATATATCATTTACATCGTTCACACAATATATATATATATATATATATATATATATATATATGCACATATACATACAATTACGTGTATCTATGTATGTTTCTAAGGAAGCAATGACTTATTTATCCGACAGATTTTATCACTTTAAACTATATTTTAAGTAGGAGCAGAATCAAATTATGTCAGATGGCACATCTTTAACAAAATTCCTTCAATATTCTGGCAGGTAGACGAAAATAGACGTACATATTTCTTAGAAAAATAAACGGTGCATATTCTCATATATAGGTTAACGGTTCATGTGAAACATATATACGCATATACAAACATACCCACATATATTTCATTTGTAAATTACTTATTTCTGCAACCTAGGTTTCAACCATTCGGTATCATCTGGCGATTTATGATGATTGATTTTACAACATTTTTCAAGCGTACAAAATGGGCTTTTACGAACGCGCAACTGCAAACTTTAAATAACCGAAAATTTTGAAAATTGGGGAGGAGCTATTTATGGATCTTAAAACATTTTCATCCAGATTTGTATGATCCCAAGATGTATCTATAGGTGTGATTATATCTGGACATCACTTCTGATCTTTCATTTAGTATTATTTTTCTTCTGGAAACAATATAAATGTTAACTTTTCTTCTTGGCACAATCTGCAGATATCATCATGATTGTAAGGTTTTGTAATTTTTAAAATATACTCGATGTTATATCAGTGTCAATACATTTATATTGTATGATCCTAATATGTATTTATAGGTGTGATTACATCTGGGCATTACTTCTTATCTTTTATTTAGTAACTTTATTTTTGTTCTGGAAACAATATAATCGCTAATTTTTTTTCTTGGCACAATCTACCGACATCATCACGATTGTAAGATTTAGTAATTTTAAAAATATAATCGATGTTATATCAGGGTCTTTTCCAATTTTGTTTTAATATTCACATGTGGCTAGCCAGTGTGGTATAATTTTTAAATTTTTTCTGGCTTAAATGTAGATCGCTGATTATTCCGTCTCTTTTTCAAAATTCGTTTCGTGGACCCTAATTATGTTTTTTTAATTTCAATCGGAATCATGTACTTTTGCTTTTTAATTAACTCTTTCTGTTTTACATGGTCTCTCAACTGGGCATTTGTTATTCTCCTAACATTTATATTTTTATAAGTGATGTTATGTTGCACGTCATTATGTAGTTTTCAGAAGTTTGGATTTTTATGTAATTTTTTAAATTACTAGTAGAGCTATAATTTAATTTGATTGAATTTATGTTGAAAAGTTTATTTAATTGATATTTTTAGCCAGCCTTTATTAAATTAAAAATATTTGCTCTTTTTTTGTATTTTAATTCTAATTTAAACGTTGGGTTGAAACAAATAAATTGATTTCTAATATTACTTTTCGTTTGTTTAATTGAGGTTTGTATACTAATTTGTCCTTATGGTCATTTTCATTTAAGGCCCTTTCATAATCTTTTCTTTTCATGAAAGATTGTTTTGTGAAAAGAATTTGATAGGCTTTGTTATATTCTCTTAGGGATGTGTTTGAGTATGCTGGTCAGATACGTAGAACTACTGTTTACTTATTTAAAGTTGTTTGTTTTCATATATGAAGAGACAATGCTTGCTTGTAATTTAAATTCTAACATTTAACTATTGAACCACTTTTTTTATTTGCTTCGATTTCTTTCTCAAAATCCATGTTTTAAAAATTTGAAAAGCGTTCTTCTTATTTTGTCATATTTTTTGTTGTTGTTCGGTAGTATCAATTATCCGCCGTCCCTGAATAATCCATGGTTGTCTATGTAGATTTTCTCATTAATTATATTTAGAATCTATAGTCTTATTAATTCTGAAATTTCGGATCGGTCAAACGAGCCTTGTGCTACATTAAATGTGTATTTTTTATATTTTAATCCATGTTTCATCATTGTGGAATAATAAGCTTTATTATAATTATATGTTTGGATTGTATATCTATGTACCGTTTAGCAGAATTCAAAGCTTCCACCAACCCTTTTACAGATTTTGATGGATAACATTTTTTGTCATAGTTTATGAAAGTATATTTATTTTTGCTTATAAATTTTTGAAACCGAGAAATGCAATCACCTACGTCTTTCACACTGATCGTCTTGAGTAGGTCATACATGTATTTTCTATATTTGTTTATTTATATAAAAAAATTAAATTCTTTTTCGATTTTAGTTAAAACAGAAATAAATTGAAATCTTGACCTACGTTTAAATATCCTCTTATCATGGGCTAACGGTCATATCACCCGAGTTAAACAACAGTGAGCCTGGTCAGTACTTAGATGGGTGGCCGCTTAGGAATACCAAGTGCTGTAAGCGTTTAGTGACTGATGTGCGTTGTGGTGCAGTGGATATAGGCTCGGAAAGAGAAATCAGTAAGCCGAGTTCGAAGTCCAGTTGAATACCCTGCATTCACTTAAGCACTGATACACTTGGGAAAGTTATTAATCCATCCCTTCCCTCCAGTTATGAGTTAAATAACAAGGGTAGGACTTGGGACTATGCCCTTACAAACAAATTCTAGTGAATTCTGATACTCGACAAAGAAAAGAGTATTGCTAGACAGAAAACCTATAAAAAACAATAAGTTGTGGAAAGAAAAAGGCATTACCAGCAATAAATAAATAATATTTAGTTGGTAAAAAAATGACTCGCCGAGGTTGATATGCCATAAAAAATAAACAACATTTTATTATTTTAAACTCTTCGTAGCATTAGACCTATGCAATTTTTGTATCTTCTAAATTGTCATTCAAAACGATGCGAAATGAAATTTTAGAAAAATAATTCGTGCCCAAGATAAAAAGGACTTCGGAATACATAATCTAAATATTTGCTTATTTCAAGATAGAACAAATATTCCTCTTTTTAGACTTCACCGGCATTACGACTGTAGACTTATCTAAATATTTTCCAGAAAGAGTAACTGAAGACCACCAAGTTGGCTGGACAAAAACCATATAAATAATGTATTTTTAATGTCGTATACACGAATACTGGAAAAATATGAATCTATGCACATCATAGATTATCTTACTCTACAAATGCAAACATATTATTCAAGAATTCAGTCAGAATAGCAATGTGCCTTAAGTTGGGAGCATTATATTTAAACGCATTATTTTAAAGAGAAAAGTTTATTCCACCTGACAGTAAGATATGTTTCATAACCTTTTGGAACTTTAGGCAATTTATGACATCGATTGCAAATAGTGCAAACAAGTAGTAGTTATCAAGTAAAAACATCATATAAATCCAGTCTCTTTAATTAAATGATTTATCGTTTAATGAAGTTATATCTAATACCCAGAGGCAGACTTTTTGAAACCAGTTGTATTTTAGGAAATAATTAATGAAAGCACACTGCATAACCTACGAAACACTTTTTTCCTTTTTAATATGACGTTTTTCAATAAACAACTCATAATTAAAATCGTCAATAAATCTTTACACTCTATGCATATATATGGCTGTTGTTTGGGTTCAAAACAGATTTTATGTTGCAAATGAATTCTGATTAATTTGCTAAACAGACCAGTGCGTAAATGATTTATAGGAGAAAAAAGTTAACCCCGCCCTCTCGTGAAGTATTTCCCTTGTGGCACGATAAATCGTTAAATAAGGAGACTTCAATGCTACAGTACTTGACAAGGACTTACGTAGCACGTCATACTCTGATGCACATGACAACACATACTGATGCTGCTTTCATCGCCAGTGATTTGTAGGTGATCGCAAATGCCCACTCCGCAAGCAATCACAATTCCCATGCAATGCATATATATATATATATATATATGTCTCTGTGTGTGTGTGTGTGTGAGAGAGAGAGAGAGAGAGAGAGAGAGAGAGAGAGAGATGACAGTATATTAAAGTGAGTTTAAAAACACACATAAAAATCGTAGTTGGAACTACACACTGAACAATACTTAAAAAGGACCTTTCGATTGCATCACCTTGAGAGTTAAATTTGATACCAATTACACGTGGGAATGCCAGAATTTATACAAGCACTTCCGTAACTACACACAGAACATTCTCTGAAATTGAATAATGATCATTCTAAAAAACTTAGAAAAAAAATTAAACATATAACAGTTAATATGAATTCCGGCAAATTTAACGATAAAAAAACTTATAAACTTGTAGATTTTATAAATTTGATAAAATAATTCGCCAAAATTCGTCCATATTATTTAATAAAACCTGTTTGATATATACAGGATGCTATAAGTAAATTATCCATATTCTATATTCTTAATTTCGCGCAAGCACATTGCGTTGATCCTATCAGTTTTGAATGAAAGATATTACCAGAAAAACATTTTTGAATGAAAAATATTACCAGCAAAACATTGTTGAATAAAATTATTAGCAGTAAAACATTTTTGAATGAAAAACATTACCAGCAATACATTGTTGAATGAAAAATATTATCAGCAAAACATTTTTCAATGAAACATATTACCAACAAAACATTTTTGAATGAAAAATATTACCAGCAAAACATTTTTGAATGACATATATTACCAGCAAAACATGTTTGAATGAAAAGTATTACCAGTAAAATATTTTTATATAAAAAATATTACCAGCAAAAATATTTTTGAATGATAAATATTACCAAGAAAACATTTTTGAAGGAAAAATGTTATCAACAAAAATACGTTTGGAAGGAAAAATGTTACCAACAAAAATATGTGATGCAATACATTTGATTCTCAACGATATCCATTTACAAAGAAATTATATTCTGTTCTAACAAATATATATTAAAATTTTCGTCAACATTAAATGACTCATTGAGGTTGATGTGCCGTAAACCAAACCAATTAACACCGAAATCTCCAATACGCTCAATTCATTGATGTCAGCGAAAAGTATTCTTAAATATTGGATGAGATTAATGGTAATTACGAAGGAAGAACAGCACCAAAAATACAGTGATATTTCTGATAAACATATCCTGAATTTGTTGATGAGGACCATGGGAATGGATTTCTGCACTGGTTCAAGAGATTGGCTGTTGAAAAACCCTATGTCTGACGACAGGACTCTACACCACGTCACACAAGCGGGAGTACTCTGTCATAGCTCTCGAGAAATTTCTCCGACCACACCCGCCTTCATACTCTCCATACTGCGAAGATAAGCATTCTCCAACTAAAACAAGGAAATCTTATAGAAGCGATGTAGCAAATTCCGAAGACGTCTGAAGACCGCAGTTAGAGCCAATGATGATTTCATTGAATAAACTTTAATATTTCAAGACATGGTTTATGTAATCTTGGTAACTATATCTTGTAAAATGAGTTGTCAGTATTATTTCTATAATTTGGAGACTATATATATATATATATATATATATATATATAACTGCTATTTAAAAATAATCCATAACAATTCTAGGGCTTTGCAATCGTTTTCGCTGAAAGATATGCATGAGGAATCGACTACAATTCAATCGAAAGGAACAATATTCTTGCTGTAAAAGATTTTGTAAAATATTCAACTACATTCATTTCACTCGCATTTTTACTGAGACATTCTGGCACAACTCCGATTATGCGACTCTGTTCAAAACATTTTTACAGAAAAAAAAATGAAAATATTGATATTTTTAAAGTAAACTAATTCAATATATAACAACATATTACATCAGTTTTCAATGGTTGTTTTCTCCTAGGATGTCTTTACGGCATTCAGATAATTTTAATCATACTTCGATTTCTGCAATGGTCATATTATCTACCAAGTCTGCGGAAAGAGTTAAGTCAAGTCGTGCTGTTTTGTTATGGCTATATTTTTTTCTATCTCCCATAATATTTCTCGCCTTACATATCCAGAGTTCTTTTCAGTGTGGGCTGTACTTAACAAAACATTTTTTGTGTCTATTAAGTTGGGGTTTCCAGGGATTATTTCAATGTTGTTTTCTTACATTTTTTATCATTTCAAGTGCACCTACTATCACTGTTATTATTCCTGTTTCAATTTCAATATTTCATTATATTATAATTTCCGGGGTTTTATATTTTGATATTTTTATTTCTTGTTTGCTATGTTACAATCCGCTAGACAAGCCATAGCATTTAGTAGAGAATTTTTCTTTTTGATTTTGACAATAAGATTTTGACTATTTGCTTCAATTTTCCTGTGTGTAGATGGTGTAATCCGATAGAATGGTGACATCTATGTCTGTAAATGGTGCTAGGTGATGTTCATACCAGTGTTTGCTTAGATATTTTTCATAGTGTGTGTGCATTGTCCATCGTAAACATTGCCCTATTGTTATTATTATTATTATTATCTCATACGTAGTATATATTGAACTAAAGCTTTTATTGAGTCTTGATTTCATAAAAAATAATAATATGATACAGGGTGCAAGAATTAATTTAGGAAAATAGTTCATTCTAACCGGCAATGTATATATGCTTTTTTATTTATTAGCTTTCCCAATTTCTCAATCACATTTTAATTGTACTTGCAAACATCCCAATCATACTTTTGGATAATCAGTCTAAACTTCATCTTTTTGCTATGTTTATTCAATTAATTTTTGCACTTTCAATCTATTGGGAAATCTACATGTCAGTATTATAGACAATATTTTGATGCCAAAATCTTAAAATTTGTTTGAAATGCTAGGATTAAAGTTTGAAATATCCATGATTTGTGCAATTAATGCCCTGCAAAATAGACATTCTCTGTGTATGAGAGCACAGAAAAATGTATAAAATATCGATATTATTTTATTCGCATATGAAATATTTTATAGAAATTTAAATAGGGTCACCTTCCATTTAAATATACAATTTTTCAAAGTTTGGAAATTACAATAAAATTAAAGAGGCCATATTCATTTAAATATAATAAAGGTTTTTGTAATTCTACGTGTTATCATATTTTGTTTATTTATATAGATATATAATAAATTTGTTTATTTTACAAGTAATAGTATAAATGTATACATTATTATATTATCTAAGGATTATTAATCTGACGTCTGGTAGAAAGTATACCTCAGATAATTGAGCTCACATGCATTAGACTTTCTCGATAAATAACGTTAACAATACCCATTTGAACATGTAGAATAAGTAAATTTGAATTTGTCCTTATTAGAATATACAAGCTAGGTTGGAAGTTTTCAGATTAATCAAAATAATTTTATCTTATACAAGAAATTTGAGAAAGAAATTGATTTTTAAAAGTCCTATATCATTACCTAATAATATAAACTTCTCTGGATACATCCGATTTAATGAAGATATTTTTTATTTTTGTGTGTATCTACTAAAATACGCCTTGAAAATTTATAAATATATTACAGAAATTAAGAATTGTAAATACGAACACAAAAAAGATTCTTGATGTAACGAAAGGCACAAATTCTAAAAGAAATTAAATAAGAATGATACTATTGAGTCTTGACATAATGTGAAACTGCGCCAAAGATTTTTTGAAATACCACTTTTCCTAAAAGAATTACTTCTTTCCCAAGCCAACAGACGACATTATTTTACATTAAAGAAAACAGTTTAATAAAAACCTCCCACTGATTTAAAATAAATAAGAAAAGCAAATTAATATAGAATAATAATAACATTAATATAAGAAAATAAATAGGAAATATTTTTGAAAGTCTTTAAATTTAAAAATGTTGATAATCTAACTTTTTTTATTCCGTTTACAAATACAAGTCCCACGATAAAATGCTTACATTTACTTAACGTTGAAAAACATCAGAGGAATAAACGCGTTTATAAAGGAAAGTTTGCGTTTTGCAAGTATATATAACAGTTTTTACAGATTCATTTTATTTATATCTGACATTTTACACTCAAGCACACACACGTATGTGCGTAAAAATTATATATATATATATATATATATATATATATATTTGAATGTGAGTATGTGCTCACATCTTTGCTCAGTTTTACCAAAAATGTTGCTGTTTAAACTTTACAAGACTAATTGATTAATGAATCTGAGGAAGATCATTAAATGTGTTTTCTCTCTCTCTCTCTCTCTCTCTCTCTCTCTCTCTCTCGTTTGATGTTATTTTATTAGAGTAATATCAATTTTTGGGGAGGAAATCTTTAAACGGAGCTCATTTATATAACAAACAAGAAATGATACAAGCTTGTCATCCTTTATTAACCATATCCGATAGTTCTCCATGGATTTTGGAAAATATAACATTCACAGCTCAAGTACGACTCTTGGAAGATAATTTCTGGGAAATATACATCTAAAGTTTAAGAGAAATGTCTTCTATAGCTTACTGACCTTTATTTTGATAAAAAAGCATTGCTTTAAATTCAAAAAGGAAAGGATCCATTAAACCGGAGGTATAATAAATAATTTGTGATTCTATAGTCAATATATTAATCATAGTGACAACATTTGAGCCTATATAACCGCCAAGTAAAAATAGTAGGTGTACTTACGAGTACGCAAAATTTAGAGACCGTGGGTCGATTTTTTATTCTGAGTAAGATATTATTTTCATATCATTACTGATACCAATAATAGCGGTATTACTATATTTATTAATTTCACATGGTTTGTGAAATATATAATGGAGGGCTCATGTAACTCATAAATGCATCTCTATTTCCTCTACTTCAAGGAGAGAAGAGGTGGACTTATACCTTCACCTTGTTTATTTGCGCAGGAATATACATCGGACCACACAGGAATTGAGTAACTCTTCCCTCCACTACAGCACCCACACATCCAAACATAATCCACCTGGTATTCCCAAGTGATCAACAACCTAGGTACCGATCAGGATCAATGATGATTACCTGTAGTGTTTTTACGAGAACGGGTATTTCTCCTAAAGATAGCCGTAAATATATTACCTAAGGAACTAGTGAAAATAGATAACAGAAATGGCATTAGGATAAACTACACTTAGAGCTAAGACAAGGAAAATTTAAGAGAGTCGTGTTAGGTCACATCCGAACACGACATATGAACGAAAGAAAGTAGAAGATTTGATAATTGTTCTACTGAATTCGCTGATGCTATATTCGTATAAACTGTAGGCGGCCATGACTCTTCAGATTTTCTTTTATGTATAAATGATAGCTTTCTCTATAGAGAAATATAACTGTCTCCTAACCACCTTATCAACCTTTTTATTATTTATACTTACTTCAATAATATTGTAGTCTGAATCGATTTATGTTTCTCTCACGCTCTTCTTTCTCTGTGTAATCTTTCAAATGTGTTTGATCTTTTACTCCCTCTCAAATAATAGCGGAAAACTGCTGACTTATATTCACTGTATATACTTTGATTCTCGCGAAAGATCCAGATATTTTCCCTGTTATTCATACACATTCTATTCAGTTTACCTATCAGATGATTCCCATGGATAACTCGTAGACCTCAGATGGAAAGTAACACTATATTTCCAGTCAAATTCAGTATATTGAAGTATGTTAAATGGATTCAAATCTTTTTAGGGTGTCTGTTTCATCTTATGATTTTGAGATTTTACTTGGAAAGCATTCCTTTAGAATCATGATTATGAATAGATTCTCACATTTGTTGTCAAAACTCTACGCTTCTTTTAGTAAATGGTTGGATTATATATTATTTATTACTTCCATTTTCACAACGCGTGTCATTCGGATTGCAAAATGCAATATTTGGACATATTTATTTATTATTTATTTATTTACGGACATTCATCTAATATGTCTCATCTTTTGATATGCTGTAAATCGGGGTGATATGATTAAAAAAATGTAAGCATGTATTTCAAATGCCTATTTATCTTGTGTTTACGATTTTTTAAATTAACATCTCATTTGTTTTCTTTATTAATTAATATGTCTAAATCTTTTAGATAACATTTTCTCACCAAATTCTAGAATTAATTTGAACAATTAATGATCAATCTTTAAAATTTATAACATTTTCCAAAAAGAAATTTATAAAATCTATACATTTAAAGTTGCAACCTGATGGTTTGTAAATATGTAAACAAAGGATTGAATTAATAGAAGATTATTAAGAGTTATCCTTGGCTTGTAAACTTCTTTGACTGTTGTAGGACATCGGAATTATACTACGTAACTAATATTATCCCATTCAACTGCGTCTATGTTTATTGATGGTGTTAATGAATAAAATACCTTGATATTATAAATTTTGATATTATAAATACTTAGAAAGCATTCAGTTCATTTATGCTATTATAGACAAAACGTTAAAACATGAAAACATTTTCATATTCTGCTTAGAGATGTTACCAAGATAAAAGCATCTTTATACTTATTATTTAGACATTATTTGATTATCAATATATAAAATCTGGTTACTGAAATGTTATTTAAAAAAAACATAAATGGTTCTTTACAACACTATTACTTTATTGTGTATTTAACAATAAAGTTAGAAGTAATAGAATTAAGTACTGATTATTGTTATTAATCATAATAACACTTAAAAACATAACTGAGAAAAGAAAATGTAATGCAAAGACCAATTTTTTCAGTCTTTTTACAAACTTAACTTGCCTTAAGAACATCTCCTCTACTGAAAGATTTAATAGCCGCAGGTATGATGACGGACGCACTCTAACTGTTACAAAATATTGGAAGAGTTATGTTAATTATTTACGTTTAATTATAAGACAAAAAATTAGCAAAAAGAAAGAGTAGAAAAAAAGAGAAATAAAAAGTAGAAAAAAATGAAAAAGTAGAAGAAAAGAGAAACAGAAAATGGAAAGAGTAGAAAATAGAAAGAGTAAAAGGAAAAAAAAAGAAAAAAAGAAAGAGTATAACAAAAAGTTAAAGTAAAGCAACAGAAAAATTTAAAAAGGAAAGAAAAAAATGAAAAAGAAAGCGTATATAAAAAGTAAAAGAAAGGCAGAAGAAAAAGTATACGAAAATGTAAAACAAAAGAAGAAAAGAGAAAGAAAAGAAAATATAGACAACCTCGTTCCTCGATATTCAGAAATTGCTAAATGAGAATAATGAACATGAGATCTTGATCAAGTATGAAGTGGCTAATCTCCATGACAATCCAAACTTATGAATTGATTAGATCAAAACAGACCCGCTAATATCGGAGAAAATAAAGCGATATATTTTAATATATCTCCCTTCAACCAAAGAATTCAGTCAGTTAAGTGATATGCGATTCTAAGTGAGAAGATTTTCCTGCAGTAGGTTGCCATTACATTCAGTAGTAAACTATGTCCTATTATTTAACTCCTAGCTGGAGGAGGAAACAGCGGATTAATACCTTTCAAGAGGCAATCCTCAAAAATATTCCCTTTTGCTTTTGCTAAATCTAATCATATAGAGTTATATTCTTCAACTGGTAGATTATTCTTAAAAGCATGGACGTAAAAAATATCTTTAGATGCTCCACACTAGGAAAGGAACTGCTATTTACTATGTTATCTCTAATATAGTTAGATTAGTAAAAATGCATTTGACCGAAAAATCAAATGCAGGAGCTGACGTTTCTCTGCTTTTGCTGAAATCTCATTTGTCATTCTTCTTTTTTTAAAAGCTTCAGCAGAACAAATTATTATAATAACACTCAGTAAAAAGATGGTAATATCGATTCCAATCATACGACTAGAGAATTACGTCGTTTCAGGATGAAAAAAAGACAGTTTTATAAGCGTTGATGTAGTAACGAACATTCGAGTGAGATTTTCACGAGTGGTTGACATTTAGCTTTAACATCATCTTAAATAAAAGTAGATCGGAAACGGAAATTTAACTCCATGAAACTAAAATTTGCATAACGTGGAAAGGGAACGAGAATGACTTTTCTCAGAGCTCTGCATCAAAACTTTTAATTCGTTTAAAGTTAGAAAATATTAGCATGAAATGAAGAAAAGATGGTATATTTCATTTAGAGCGGGAATATTTATTTGACAACTGACAATTGTTTTCCTGTATATGTATGTTCCAAATTGTTCTGCAACAATACTTTGTACAGATAAAATATTAATGTATCACTTAAAGACAACAAATTTAGAAAGATATGAACGTCGATACACCCGTTTCTATAATAACTGAAAATGTAATACGTAATCATACGCATGCATCATCTTGATCTAAAAACGTGTACTCCATATGTAAGTTAGTCGTCCTCTTTGCTTCTTTTGAATCTTAAAAAACAACTGTACATATCAAGTGCAAAAAATGTCCTCAGCAGAAGAAGCTCTTTTCGGACTTACCCTGTCCTCAGACCTCAAATAGAACCACTATATTGAATCCATAGCAAAATCTACTGCTAAGAAGATTGTGTCACTATGTCGATCCAGGATGTTTTTTCCACCTGAATCCATCCTGCATATATACAAGTCAACCATCCGTCCGTGCATGGAGTACTGCTGCCATTTATGGTCAGGTGCCCCTGCCGTTCTCCTCAGTGTTCTTGACAAGCTCCAAAGGAGAGTCTGTAATGTGATAGGTACTGATCTGGCGATTCGACTGCAGCCACTTTCCCATCGTCGAAATGTGGCCTCCCTCTGTCTCTTCTATAAATACTTTCATGGCTTCTACTCGGATGAGCTTAAGTCAATGATGCCTCCTCAACAGGTGTTTACCCACGCAACCAGACTGGCAACTGGGTCCCACCCATTCACAGTCAGGTTAGCCAAATGCAGACGACAATTCTACTCCTGCAGCTTCCTCTCTCGCACCTCCCGCCTATGCTACTCACTCCCGTACTCTTGCTTTCCTGACGGCTAAAACCTCCAGTTATTTAAATGCAAAGTCAATACTCATCTACTAACCACTGGACTCTAGCTCTCTCCCCTCCCCTGTATAACCTTCCCTTTCTCTCCACCTATGTATCTGTCACCGCACCTGCTTTCTCAGCTTTCTATTGTTCCTTTCTAACTAGCTTGTACTCCTCACTCTTTTCTAATTAATCTTTTTACATTTATGTAACCCCCTGCACATCAGTGGCGTTTCTGCCTTGCTCGGGGTGAAATGATTAAAAAAATAAAATATATATTTATTGCTAATAAGTGCACACTTTGGTTGCAAATCACTTTTTGGATATGTCTTATTAAATACCACGGATTTCTTTCCGTTCATAATTTCTAAAATGTGAGATCATTCATGTGTCAGGGTCTATCTAACGGGAGAAGAACCCTAATTCGATTTCGAAGAGCTTTCCATCGTAATTAATTGTCATCATTTGGTAAGACGGTATTTGCTTTAATTTTTGTTTGTTCAATTGTTATTTATAAAACTGGGTGCGAATAGCTTGTTTAAGACAGGTTTGTTATTGGGAGGTGTTCAGGTATTACTAATTGATTTTGTCACTTATTAAATATGATTAGAATGTTCATACTTGCGGTAAATGTTATTTTTTATATGGCGAGTATGTTTTAATTTTGATACTAATGGTTTCGAGAATTTGTAAGCGTTGTTTTTTACAATTATATTTGTAAATAATTTCAGTAATATTGGTTAGTTTTTTTTTTTCAATTTCAGCAAATATAAGCGCTTCAAAACCTACAGTGAGGAAACATGTTTTATTGTACAAATTAGGAAGGCCAAATTTCTAATTTCTTGATAAAAAGCGCATTATTTGACATGACGAATAAGTCGAAATCCGTCATCACAATGAAACGACTTTATTTTAAGGCAACTATGATATATGGCGTCAGAACTATTCTATGTACTCAGTTACACTAAAAAGATTTTTTAAAATTTTATTAATTCTGAGATTTTCTCCGCTTCTTCTTCTATGTGCTCCATCCCTTCAGGACGTAGGCGATCATAGCTTTTCACGTTTCCCTATCCCTGTTGGCTCTGAGCACTCCTTCTCCTGTTACACCGTGCATTCCTCGTTCTGTCATCCACCTGATTAGGTCCTTCAAATATGTTATCCGTTTCTTTCCTCTGTCTCTTTTTCCCTTTATCTGGCCTGTTATCAGGTTCTCCAGGCCCTCCTTCCTCACTGCATGTCCCTGGAACTTCAGCTGTCTCTTCCACATGCTCAGTATTAATTTCCTTTTCGTTTCCATCATTTCTAAGACCTCATCATTTCTCACATGCTCGATCCATGATATCCGGCAGCATCCTTCTGTAGAACCACATTTCAGTTGCTTCAAGATTTTCCTTCAACTTTGAAGGTATTGTCTAGAATTCACTGCCATATTGAAGGCCGGACATCACGTAGCAATCCAGTACTCTAGTTTCTAGCGAAATTGTCCTGTTTCTTAATACCTTACTCAATTTCTGGAATGCTTCTTTCGCCATGCCAATTCGCCTTCGGATCTCTGTGTCGCACTTTCCATCTTCTGTTATAACGCTTCCCGTGTATTTAAATCTTTGTACCTGCTTGATTCTGGTATCCCCGACCTGTACTTGGCATTTTGGGCTGCCCTATTTACTAATGACCATGCATTCAGTTTTCGTGCAGTTCTTTCTTGTTCCTTTTTTCTGCTACCTCCTCTAAGAAGTCTTCTAGTGTCCCTTCTGTGTCTGCTATCAGCACTGTATCATCTGCGTACCTTAGGTTATTTAAATTGTGGCCTCCGATTACGAACCCAGGCATAATTTCTAGGGTCCTCAAAATATTCTCGCTGTACAAGTTGAACAGATCCGGTGAAAAGACACATCCCTATCTTACACCCCTTTCTATCTCTGTATATCTACTCAATTTATTACCTGTCCGTATGCAAGCGGTTTGCTGCCAGTAAAGATTCTTTATTATTCTCAAGTCTTTTCCAAATATGCCGAGCATCTCCATCAGTTCTGTGTGGCGTAATTTGGCAAATGCCTTTGCATAATCAATAAAACACAGGTATAAGTCCTTCTTCATTTGTATTGCCCTTTCGGATAGCATCCTAATCATAAATATGGCATTCCTCGTTCCGTGTTCTTGTCCTATATCTGGCCTGTTCTGCTTCTCGCTCTATTCATCAGGATTCGGACGATCAGTTTTGTAATATGGCTCATTAAAATGATGCTTTTGTGGAGTTCGCACTCATTTGTTCATGGCTTCTTAGGTAGTGCTATGAAGATAGACTTGCTGAGATCATCTGGCATAACCCAACTATTATATATTTCAATTAGTATTTCAGTACTTTTTTCTATACCAAATTCTTCCAGAGCTATCAGCAGCTCTATGACCATTGCCGTCTGGTTCCGTTGCTTTGTTTCTATTTAGTTTGGCTAATTGCAGATTCCAATTTAGACTTTGATATTTCCGGTCCGTCTTCATCTTTGCGTAATATTGGTTGCTCTCTTAGTGATATTTAAACCAACGTCTTATAATCAGAATTTCAACATTAATATATATATATATATATATATATATATAGGAAGAGAAGGATAGTGTATATATATATAGGAAGAGAAAGATAGTGTCTATCTATATATATACATATATATATAAAATCACAAAATACAGTTTTAAGTATACAATATTTATGGGTTAAAATGCTCAATACCAGAGATAGAGGGTAGGTAAATATAAAAGTGGAAATTGAATTGTCAGTCTTTTTCATGGTAAACGCAGTCGTCGGGTCACACACACACACACACACACACACACACACACACACACACACACATATATATATATATATATATATATATATATATATATATATATATATATAGAGGCAGAGAGTGATAATTTCACTGAACATAATCTGAAATAACTACCCAGTGTGACTGATAACCTATAGGCATGCGACATCCCTTACCTGTACTCGTGTAAATAATCATCACTACCGGATAATTGTTTTAGTACAAGGAATTACCCGACGCAAACGGAGAAACAAAATGAAAACTCATATTCTGGTTTTGCCATTTACTTATGTTTTCTACAAATTCCGGGTACAACCCGCAGTAGAACAACAATGTTCCATCAAGATGCTTTGTCTAGTTTTAAGAATTTGTGGACTCGTAAGGCCGTAAATTTCTGAATATTCTAGAATTCATATTAGAAACATATGGGCTCTCCAGCCTGTGTTCTCTTATTGGAAAACTGTCATAAAATCTGATATGCTTTGACCTTTCCGCTACAGAGACCTAGGTGACAAAGCAATGTCTGAATAACTATTTATCTTATATTTTAATTGTATATAAAACGATTTGTCTGAAGAGGAAATATTTAGCGCACGGTTAATCATTCACTTAACAGCTATTTTATCTCAGGGTAAGTCCGAAAAGAGCTTCTTCTGCTGAGGACATTTTTTGCACTTGATATGTACAGTTGTTTTTTAAGATTCAAAAGAAGCAAAGAGGACGACTAACTTACATATGGAGTACACGTTTTTAGATCAAGATGATGCATGCGTATGATTACGTATTACATTTTCAGTTATTATAGAAACGGGTGTATCGACGTTCATAACTTTCTAAATTTGTTGTCTTTAAGTGATACATTAATATTTTATCTGTACAAAGTATTGTTGCAGAACAATTTGGAACATACATATACAGGAAAACAATTATCAGTTGTCAATTAAATTTTCCCGCTCTAAATGAAATATACCATATTTTCTTCATTTCATGCTAATATTTTCTAACTTTATATTAGAAGGCATCTGAAGTCATTCGTGGTTATAATCAAAAAGTAATTGATATATACTTTTGTATTTTTTGTTTTTTTATATTTTGAAATAAAAGAAATCAGCATTATTATCATCTACTAGTAGGTCCATAAAATGAGCTCAGTAGGGAATTGTAAGACAGGATTGAAGGTGACGTAATTTAAAGATATAAAACTATACGAGTTCGTGTGTTTGAATAAAATTAACTTGAAACAATAGTATTGACTACTTTCAGTTTTAAAGTTGTAGATTCGCGCCGGAAACTCCAATAATAACAGTATTTAAGGTGTCCATTTGATAACAGTGAAGTGAATTTCGAAATAGTTATATGATATATCCAGTCAAAATCATGGTGTTTGGAGTCGTCGCTGGTGATAGCAACGTTCCACAAGGTCCTGGCCTCAACATGGAGGCCTACATAATGAGTCTTGAGAGGGTAGAGCTGCCTAAGATTAAGAAACCTACACAAGCCAGAGAACCCAGTTATTACTGTCAGAATATTTGTCTAAATATCTGATGTAAATTATTGAAGTTATTTACACTATGAGACACATCTTTGCTGCCATATTCACGACGTTTCGTTTATTGTACGCTCCGGCCTCTTTTTGACGTTTGGAATTTCGAAACGAACAATTTATTTCGTCCAACGGGGTAGATTGTTCTCGTTCCACGTACCATGCATTTTACATATATCTCATCAGTTATCTAATTTTTACTCAACTTGTCAAGTTTTTGTTCAGATATATATAGCTATATATTGAACTCACAACACTTTTGGTCAAGTCATTGGATTCAACTAAAGCTTTTACCCAGTGGGCCTACATCAAGTTATTTGAAGAAGCAGTGCTGTCTTATTTCAGGTGGATGGATACTAGAAAGCTCATGCTACACAATCAGGAAATCCCAATCATGGCTGTCAGTTAATTTCCATTGCCACATAACCATTTACATCGAGCCACCAAACTATCAAGACAGCAACCACCTTGATAATTATGAGTAGGGCACAGTTAAGCAAAAACCAAAAAAACACCTTGCAATACAAAAGATGAACTGAAGAAAAAGTTTACGTCTGCATTCACTAACTTAATCTAGGAGATCTTCCAGAAGGATTTCTAGTGATTCCGTAGTTGTCTCTAGACTGTGGTTGAAGCCAATGACAATTTTATTGAATAAATTCACTCTTTATTATTTCAAAATATTTTTGTAAAATTGGTATATAAATCTATTATAATGGAGGATTTATCCTGTATCCTTGAAAAGAAGAAAACTTTGAAAATGAAAGAACATCATGTAGAATAAGGAAAACTGAAATAAAGAAAACTAAATAGAATTCAGTCAGTTAAGTGCCATGCGTGATACACGCTTGGGCGATCATGTCTCGAAAGAGACATGACTGACTGGGCAGAAGATTATACCGCAGTAGGTTGCCATTGCTTTCTGCAGTAGAATGGTTGCCGACCAAAGCTATAGAACCCAATCTGTCCTGCTATTTAACCCATAACTGGAAGGAATAGACTGATTAATACCTTTCCCAAGGGTATTTGCGCGTAAGTGAATGCAATGAATTCGGCAGGAATTCGAACTCGGCTCCCCGATTTCTCGTTCCGAGCCGATATCCAATGCACCACAAAAGAATTACGTGTCTTACAAAAAGAAGATCCTACTTCAGTGTAGCCTTAAGTGGACTTGAAATATCTTGAGAATGATTACAGAACCTCATCCATTGAGAAAATGTAGCTAGAAATTGACACAAAAAGCAGCAAGTCTAAAAATTTCCAGAACGGAATGAAGACAGATTTAATTAATACGATAATCTTCAGAATATCATCAAATATTAAATATACTACTAGAATATTACATGATATCAACCTCCTGTATGTTTGAGCCATGCATTATTGTTAACTGATATAGTTCTATGGTATGCTATTTTATGGGTAAAAGTGCACAATATAGAGCGTGTATAAGAATAATGCATTTGCGTTGGGGTGAAGTGTATATCGGCTCGGAAACGAGAAATCGGGGGAGCAGAGTTCAAACTCCAGTTGAATTAGTTGCATTCACTAACGCGCAAATAACCTTGGGAAAGATATTAATGCATCTGTTCCCTCTAGTTATATGTTAAATAACAGGATAGCCTTGGCTGGCAACCAATCTACCGCAGAAAGTAATGGCAACGTACTGCGGAATAATCTTCTGCCCAGTCACTCATGTCTCTTTCGATACATGATCGCCTAAGCGTGTATCACCTATGGCACGTAACTGACTGATAATATAAATAGGCACCTGAGTTTGACATCGAGTGTTCAAATTGTTTCATGCTCAAACGCAAGATTCAAGTCCTGTGGGTGTGTTTTAACTCGCCTATTTATGTAGTCTAGTCAAATAAAGCATTATGGGCCACAACGGTAACTATTTCCGGTTTATTGTGTTGTTCTAACGGGTATTAGATCGGTGGATGTGGTTAAAAAATGCTTTATACTTTGCATTTAGTATACTGTGAATTCAGCTATCAGAAATTTGGTTTTCCGAATCTTTTTTTAATCATTTCACCCTAAGCAAGGCGGAAGTGTCACTAGTATGCAGGAGGGGTACACGGGGTGAGAATTAAAGTGAAAAGGGAGGATTGATAACAAAAACTAAAAAAGAGAAACAGGATTCAAGATATTTACTATTTGTTTTATGAAAGAAGTTTTATTCCTGAAGAAAGGCTTACGGCCATATCACGTTGAATACACCGTTTCTCACTCGATCACCGAAGTTCAGCAACGTTGAGCTTGGTCAGTGCTTAGATGGTTTGCCGCTTGGGAATGCCAGGTGCTGTAAGCGCATAGTGACGGATGTGCGGTGTGGTGCAGTGGATATCGACTCGGAAAGAGAAATCGGTGAGCCAAGTTCGAAGTCCAGTTGAATATCCTGCATTCACTTAAGCACTGATAGCCTTGGGAAAGATATTATTCCGTCCCTTCCCTCCAGTTATGGGTTAAATAACAAGGGTAGGACTTGGGAACCTTGCCCCTTAAAAACAAAATCCCAATGAATTTTGATACTTGGAAAGAAAAAAAGTATTACTAAACACAAAACTTATATAAACAACAAAAAATTGTTGAAAGAAAAAGGTATTACCAGCAATAAATAAAGTTTAGTTGGCAATAAATGACCTGCCGAGGTTGATCTAAACTTATTTATGAATGGAACTTTGTGTGTCTGTTACCTATACACTCCGAAACGGCTGAACCGATTTACTTGAAAATTTACACAGTTATACTATAAGCGTCTGCGAGTGTTCTTAGGTAGGTTTTTGTGTCGAGGTACCACCGATAAATAGCGAAAATCGATAATCGAAAAAATCGGGTTATAGAAGGAGTGGTTTGATTTTAATCAAATCAAAGACATAAGAAACAACATTCAGAAGTTTCAAGGTTGCAGTTCTTACAATAGTGCAGAAAATTTTATATCGATACCAGAAAATCAAAATTTGATTTGCATACATTCATTTTTCTTTCAGTTTACTGTTTCGATTTAACTGGAAACAACTGTTGCTTTTTGGTCTTTCGTGCCAAACGTCCAAAGAGTCTAAGCTCCAGGGCCATGGATTAGTTTTAAAGCTTTCATTACACCCGAGCAACGCCGGGCTATACTGCTAGTTTGCCATAAAAACAAAACAACGAATTATTACTGAAGAGACGGTATTTTGCCTATTCAGTGTGTTATTTCGTTCTCCTCAAAACTTGATGTCAATATATATACACAATAAGAATTTGTGTACATATATGTGCTGTAGATCAAACCAGTCATACATAGAATTTAGTGGAAATTATTGATTTTACACAGCAGGAAAAGCTGCTAGCATGAGCATGAGATTATGTGACCGAAATTCTAAATCAATAATTCACCAGTCTTTTTCGTATTCTAGCATACGCTTCTTCGGATTTCAGTTTGTTCCCTAATAAGGCTTCAGTAATCCTTGTCACAGTAACAATGGCCACAAATGAAGTCTTCATATCGAAAAGCTTATATATATCATAATATTTGAAGTTTCTTACGTGCGTTCTTTCAATTATTAATCTGCTGTCGGTTGGACGCAAAAAGCAAACATCTGATAAATTTACTTCTACTTGTTCACGTTGCCCAAATGTTTAGGCAAGAATGAAAGTTAATTTTATTTTAATTTTTAGAATGAGTTATCATTATTTTAAACTAATAGTAGTAGTAGTAGTAGTAGTAGTAGTAGTAGTAGTGGTAGTAAGCCTCCTTCGGTCAGGGTTGACCATGGGTAGCATCCCAAATATCTGCTTGGCTGGAGCATCGGCGTCTGTGACTGTAGAAAACGATGCGGGAGTGACAGTGTTATTTGCAGAGGTTGCATTTATGGTGTGTTTCTGATCTGTCGGAGCTGTCATTTTGCTTCCAGCGGACCCGCATCTCCATGGCGACTTGTGTTAATTGCTCCTTTCTTGATTTCAGTTGTTAGGCCAGAGTTCAACTCCATTTGAACCAGTTGACTGCTACGCTCTCTATGACTCCGTGTTGATACCCACAGCTTTCATATCGTGTTTTATGATGTCACGAGACCGGATATCTGGCGATTGATTTTCAAACGATTACGAGTGAAGATGGCTGTAGCCAAAATGAGCTCCGCGTGATCAATATCGACTACCCAGCTGTTATTGGGCGTATCATTTGACAGCGCACTTGATATACGCTTGCTTCCATGTATTCTCAGGAGTATTTTGTCAAAGCATTATTATTATTATTATTATTATTATTATTTCAATTTCTGCTCTTACCACGCTACCTTCCAAAGCTGCAAAATTACCTAAGACTAAGATAGTGGTGTATTGTTATACCTACATTTAATTTATTTTCTAACTCCTATGACAACAGTAGTATTACATTGACAAAGTTATTCTTAGAGTGTGGGCTGTACTTATGAAGACAATTATTTTTTATTGTTATTATTATGTCACTTTCATTATAAAACTATTTCTGCTATGGTCGCACAATCTACCAAGTCTGCAGGGAGACCTAAGGCAGATAGTGGTGTGTTGTGACCACTCAATTTCATGTTTTTTTTCAAACTGCCTAACATCCCTTGCGCTACATAGACAAAGTTCTCTTTAGGGTGTTAGCTGTACTTAACAACATTTTTTGTATATCTCTTAATCAGCGGTTTCCAGGGATTTTTCAATGTGTTTTTGTTCCATTTTTTATCATTCCAACTGCACCCACTATCATTTGTACTATACCTGTCTTCAATTTCCACATTTTTTCTATTTCAATTTCCAGGTCTTTATATTTTGACAGTTTTTCGAATTTCTTGGTTGCTATGTTACAATTCCACTGGACAAGCCATATCAATTAATAAGCAAGTTTGTTTTCCTTTTCGATTTTTAACAATAATGTCCAGCCTATTTGATTCACTTTTTCTGTTTGTATAGATGATTTAATTCCATAGAACGGTGACATTTATTTCTGTAATCGGTGATGGGTGATGTTCATACCAATGTTTGTTTACATATTTTCAAAAGTGTTTGCCCATTGTCCAGTGTAAATATTGCCCTTCTCTATCGTGACAATTTTTATATTTATTTGGGGCAAGTACAAAACATCTTGAGATTAGATGGTCTATTTTTTTTGGCATTTATCACAGAGCCTGAATTTTGAATCCACATTATTATGTATAATATTTGCCTGAAAGTTTCTAGTAAAAAAACTGATCTTGCGAAGCAAGAATAAAGCCTTCAGTTTCAGACTTTAATCCAGATGCACGTAACCATCGATTAGTATCAACCTTATCAACATTGGGTTTATTAACACGTTCTGGATATTGACCATGCAGAGGTTTGTCGTGTCAGCGTTGTTTCATCTATTCAAGACCTTTATCCTTGGCTTTTTTTTTTTCATATTTTTGCCGCAATAGTTGGTTCTTGGCTTCTGTTTTGCTTTTCTATAGAAGCTACTAAATGTAAATCTTGTTTGTATTCTTTCATTATTGCCTTCTTTCATTATTGGATATTTTTCTTTCTGTTTTCATGCTGTTTGACTAATTGTATCATCCATTATTATAATTATTATAATTATAATTATTATAATTTATTTTTGTAATTATTATTATTATTATAATTAATATTATTCTCTTGCTTAATGATTTTAATGGCAAAGAGCTGGATTTCAATTATGATACTTCAGCAACATGAGTGGAAATAATTTTCATAGCTCTTAAAATAATAGAAATCAACAGGATCACTCCTCCGGAGCACACTTATCCCCTGTCTTTTGAAAAGAAGTAGTTGTTTATCTCTTGTTACATATTTAAGATTGGGTTTCTGGTTTCTTAAAATGTTCTAGCTCAGTATCTTCTTGCGTCTTAGCTAAATTATCACCTTGCTTAAATTAAAATTATTACAAAAATAAATTACACTTTCACAATGGGAAATTTGGTCATCACTTACGATGAGTGTGACAGTGTCTCCTTAGAGCCCCGGTACCTTTCTCATGATTCTCACATATGCCAGCAACGTCGTTGCCTGCACACACTCAACCCTAACTCGGTTTTTTGATTGATCTAAATTCACTACCAGTGATTTTGGCATGGTTCCAAATCCGCCAACTGTTATCGGCACAATTCTAAACTTCAAATACCTATCTTTTTCTGCTCCCGGTCAATGTCTAATATTTTTACCATTCGTCACACGTCTTTGTATTCACTCTGTGAGATCTGTTGCGACAGCCACATCAACGATCTATTGTTTGTTAGTTTCTGTCGAGTTATCTGATACGGTTTACTTTTTTTGTATGGTGTCCCTCTTCTGGGTAACAACATATTGAAGTATTTTCGTGAATTATACTTGCTGTTTAGATTTACGTTTTTGTTGAATATTGCAGCTCTTCTTTTCCCATTTTAATATATATATATATATATATATATATATATATATATATATATATATATTGGATCTTCAGTTTCGTTCCTCGTTAGATTTTTTTTAGACTTTCTTTTTTTATGGTTCTTGAACGATTTGTTGTCTAGAAAAACCTACTAATCTACTCTACACTTCCCGAAAGAGATTCGTCCATCAACAATAGGTAGAACGTCTTTACTAACATTTTAAATAAACTTATCCAACTCTTTCCGGATATTTTGCACAGTTCTGAGATTGTCAACAAAGCACACTTAAATGTTCATATATGAGATTCCGGTACGAATACCAAGAAGAACATCCGTTTTCCAAAATTATGGCGGAGTGAATTGCGTCTTGGCCCTCTTTTATAAACAAATGTTGCCCAACTCTCCATACTATAATGTGTAGTCGAAACAATAAAACAAGGCAAACATGTGCAAAATTGAAAATATAAAATGGCTGTAATTTACTTACACAGCCTGTATTTCGAGAGAATGGAAGATTAAACCAAAACAAAGAAATTATAAATATTGCGCTGCATTAGATCTAATTTCATTACTGTTTGGGAAGTAAATAGAAAATTATTCACGTAAGTAAACAATCTAATAAATTAAATGTCTGATATTTTTGTTGTGGGTTATGGAAAACAAAAAAGGAAATACATGAATTCGCTTTCATTTTGTGTTAATTTTTGTTATAGTTTTAATCATGGATTTTTTAAAGAAACATCCCCCGGGGCTGGTTAATGAAGATAAGCATTGTAATAAAGCATTTTGCATAAAGCATTATTTGATAGCAGTATTGATAATGAAAAAAAATTATTTTAGGCTGTATTCTTTTTAGGATGTGTACACTAAAGGGCAATGTTCATAACTAACAATGTTGGTTTTAAACATTATTCGTTACAGTAATGTCTGTCCGTTTTAATTTTAAATTAGGTATACAAAGTTTTGTTTAAAAATATCTCATATTTTAACTCTTTCTTCAAATTTAAAGAAGTACATTTCTTCAGACAGTTTAATAAAAACTATTCTGTGCATTTCTACACAAATTTGGGGAACCGACTTTGAAGAAAATGCTTCGCCATTCACTAAAATCTTAATCTGTCCAAATCTAGTGCCAACTGCTTTACTCTGCATATATCTTTAGAAACTTACATGAAGATCAGTTTACGATTAAAGTGTAGGTTAGAAATGTAAAAGACTCTCTGTTAGATACATGTTCTCCCAGCAACTCTTACAGCAGACGTCTATAGGGATCTTATTCTGAAAAAAACTTCTAGACCTGCTACAGTTTGTACCTCTACAAATATGAAAAAAACATATGGTTTACGCATGATGCGACTCCAACACATTTTAGCTAGATTGTTCGCTATGCACTGACTGGCATCTACGATGAAAAATAAATAAGTAGAAAAGTAACTGTTCTATAGCCCAGAGCAGACATTAACAATGAAGACAAGCTTCATCAATGTGCCACAGTCCATGCAAAATCATTTCAAAACCAAGAGTCTGGTTTTAAAGAGTATGAAGGATGCATGCCTGTGTTAAAGATGGCGAAGTGCATTTTGAACATTTGTTGAGTTTCCGTGTTGTGGTACAGATGTTTACATGGACATTTTACAATAGGGCAGGTTTCTGATACCCAAACAAGGTTAAAAGTTATAGGCTTCGTAGATAAATCTTTTGTTTTTTCAAGTAATTTCCAGCAAACCTGTTAATCTTATAATTTAGTAGGATTTCGTTATCAAGCTATGAGGACATTTTATCGAATGTTGATGCGTAATCAAGCTATCCCACTATAAAATATTGTCATTTTTGTTTTTCCCCTTATCCGGTCAATGGAGAAAATGATGTCTTTTGATTATTTTTACGGAAGAATCGCCATAGTTACATTCATTCTTCCTTTTTCCGCTAATGATGGCAGGATTGTTTGAGTAGACGAAAAGGGATATTCCGGTTATTTTAATGGTGATTAGTGCACTGGGATCAATCTCCTTAAATCTGTGTGAATGCCATAAAACATGGGGATCCCATACCAAACTTGAGTCATCAAAACCCAACTACTGAAAATATTCTGAAGAAACCTTTCTCTGTCTGAGGTCCTTTTGATTTTACAGATAACTAAATGTACCGGGTGTATTCAAAAACGTAAACTGTGTAAAAAATATTTATTATCATGACTGCGTTGTGGTGCAGTGGATATCGGGGAGCCGAGTTCGAATTCCAGTTGAATTCATTGCATTAACTTACGCGCAAAAACCGCTGGGAGAGGTTTTAATCCGTCTCTTCCCTCCAGGTATGGGTTAAATAACAGGAGAGATTGGGTTCTATAGCCTTGGCTGGCCACCAGTCTACCACAGAAAGCAATGGCAACCTACTGCGGGATAATCTTCTCCCCAGTCAGTCATGTCTCTTTCGAGACATAATCGCCCAAGCGTGTTTCATGTATGACACTTAACTGACTGAATGTAGCTGTGCTATCAAAAAAAATTAATTCGGCACCAGCTAGGAAGATTTACGGTATAAATTAATTGAAATAAAACCTTTAGATTAAATGAAGCGGAGACCAAAATTCACTCTGAAGATAAAATACAATGACCCATTTAATTAATCCAGTTCTTTTATGCTTGTTTTTTAGGATAATAAATGTTAATGATTTTTATTTATTACGCTTAGTATTATATAAAACATTTTGCTCAATATTATCGTGAGTTAAAAAATGTATGTTTCATATAACAGTGAATCAAATGGAAACAGCTGTCAGAAGAAAATAATATTAACGCAATACTGAAGACAGCGATGATAAATCTAGCTTAACACCAATTTAAAGACATGCAATAATTCAATAGAAAAAGATATGTGTCTTGTAAGGGGGGCTTGGGCAAATAAAGCAGAAACCTGAGAAACATTGTAATTTACTGTATTAATTAACCTGTACATTTTTTTTCAGGAAGTAATTTTGTTTAAATAAAAATTAATACTTTATTTGTATAGATAATTTAATAATTAATAGAAGTAACCACTCATAAATTGGTTTTCCTAGGCCTATTATCCATACTACTAAAGAATGCGTCACGAAAGATATAAATGAATACACAGATGTAATCAATAGTAATAGTATTATGAGATAATGAAAAATTTGAAAATGTTTGAGTAAGTTTCCTTTTAATTTATGAGGTTAAATCTTTGTGAAAATTTCAAAGAATTTTCGTATAACAAGAACCATACACTTAAAGACTTGGTTTTAATTGTTTTCTGGAAAAGAAAACCAAAAACGATTTACTGGGAAGAAATTTCGAAAATCGTGTTTAACTATTTCAGGGTAGTGAGTGACGTAACTCGAATAATAAAACAGAAAGGGAAACATTTGCATGGATCAAAGGAAAATTGTAAATTTTGATGGAAATTCTAATATTGAAAAAGTTAATTCTTTAATATTAAGCATAAAATTTGTTTAACAAATTCCGTTATAATCCAGATTAATCAATCTGAAATTTTATAAATGATTCATTCTTGTTCATTCTTGTTCTTACATTATTCTCTTAAAAATTTATTAAACCTACTTGCGTTATTTTACGTTTAATGTAACTGGAAAGCTGATATCACTGGAGGCGCCCTTCAACGTGGTGTAAAGTATGGGAAACATTTTTGATAGATATTTACATATATTAATGTAATCAAGTAACATTTCGTCTTTTTCTTCTTATAATAATAAGAATACTATCAGTGGTTTGCATGCTTGTAAAGTCTCATAATAGTCCACGATTGTAGTTAAGGATTTAAACTCTCAAAGTATTGAATACTTCCATCGATTACTACAATTGTACAATTGTGGTTTTAATAGTAGTTTTTCTTAAAAAAAAACGAATTTCTGAAGCCTATCAATATGTGTTTTATTTGTGGTAAGTGTTTGTGTGCCGTTGATTCAATTGTAGGTTTTAGTTCTTGTTCAAAAGTTTCCAAAGAATTTATGTTATTTATATGGAAAATTTTCACTGTCTTTTTTATTGAACATTATTCTACTAGAGGAAACTTTTCAACGATTTGAAAATTATGTTATGCTTATTTGAAAATTAAAGTAGTTTCCTGGTCTGTCTCTATCAGAGGATAGTTTTAAATTGGTGCACATTTAATTTGTGTTTTATAACTCCGTCAAGGCAATAAAGCCACTACGACGCAATGGTTACTAAGTACGAAAAAGTATGGAAAAAAGTCAAAAATCATTCAATAGGAAATTAAAATAAAAGAAGTACAGAATCTACAAAGAAAAAAGATAACTAGTGACAATTCAATTAACTCTTTGATCAAATTTGATTCGAAAACAAGAGGTTAGAAGAGAGTTTTAGAAGCGATAAATGTGTCAGACTTTTAGCAAACAACTTGGAATTATATCTAGCTATTACAACTGCAAATCGATGTGATTTGGCTGCTATTCTAGCAATGCAATTAAATAGGTAAAATCAAGGTTCCAAAGAACAAAGCAAATAAAAAAATGTCCATTATAATATTTATCAAAAAAGCAGTGAGGAAACCTCGTTACAATAGGAAAGTACCATAAGCTGTGGTGCCAGGTCAAGACTGATAACATTGAAGATTATTCTTTATTTCGAATTTTCAAATATTTTCCCAGGTTCTCAATCCATTTCAAATTTTATAATATATTGAAACATCATCATTAATAAAACTGTTTCCATTTGCCTATGATGAACGAGTCCGGTGTCTGGAGATTAAATAATATTAATGTTTGCTTATTTTGAAGTATGATGAGTTTTGTGAATTCCTTCGTGAGAACAAGTTCTCTTTGGTAAATATAGGATTTGCATTTCTGAACAATCCTTGTTCTCTTCACAATTACTAAATTATCAATGGCTCAACTCAGTCGTGCATGACTTTGAACTCTTTCTGAGCCAATTACCTGTAATAATTTTCAAATAACAGAAGGATGCATATTCATCTTCGTAACAATGAAACGTTATTTTGTCTTCTGTTTTGAGTTGTCGATTTTATAATCAATGATTTTGTTTAATGCACTTGATCCAGATTGCTATTCATAATCATTCTCTTTTTATCTTAGTACTGGAAGGACTGCAATTATTTCAGTATTTTTGTTATTTGTCTTTATTTGCTTTATGCTTTAGGGATTTTTCTCACCTAAAGTTTTTTTGTTTGAACTTGGGACTAACATAATCAATCATTGTGCAGCACTCAATTCATTCCCCAGCTGGATCAACACAATTTTCCACGCTTCTCGCTGAATTCTAGCCTTTTCTTCAATATTTGCGTCGATCCCATTTATGTTGCTATCAGATTAGTTTTTGTTCATGAAGTTCTGGTCATTCGTTAATTTGGAAATCTATTCCAAGCCTATATATAAATCTACCATCCGCCCGTGTATTGAATACTGTTACCACTTCTTGAGTGCCGCTGCTATTCACCTCGGGGTTCTTGACAAAATCTAACGGAGAATCTGTAATGTTGTCGACCAACTTGAAAGATTGTACAAAACTCATCCATTTCGGAAACGTTCTTTGTTGAAGTTTCTTTTTCGAGATTTAATGGTAACGTATATTAAAAAAACCGTAAATCTTACAGTTATAACTATTAGTGTCTATACACACACAGAAACACACATGTGTGTGTATGTGTGTGTATGTGTGTGTGTGTGTAAGCATATATACACATAAAAATATAAATATTAAACAGGTGTGAATGGAACAGTGCTCAATGTTGTATCAGTCAGTTGAGTGCCATACGTGATACACGCTTCGTCGATCATGTCTCGAACGAGACATGACTGACTGGGGAAAAAATTATCCCGCAGTAGGTTGCCATTGCTTTCTGCGGCAGACTGACAAGGCTATAGCACCAAAACTGTTCTATTATTTAACCTATAACTGGAGGATTAAGAGATGGATTAATACCTTTTTCAAGGGTATTTGTGCGTAGGTGAATCCAAGGAATTCAACTGCAATTCGAACTCTGCTTGTATAACATCAAAAATATTTATTAATAAATATACATATTATCCTACGTTTAGGCACGAAGCAACCGAAGATTATTGTAATGTATGAAACTCAGATTCGTGCCTAAAACGTAAAATCTAATTCATAGCTAAATCCGCTGCTAAGAAGGTCGGTTCACTGTGTAGTTCCTGTATGAATCCATCCTGCACATATATAAATCTACCAACCGCAGGTGTATTGAATACTGTTGCCACACCTGCTTGGGTGCCGCTGCTATTCACCTTGGGGTTATTGACAAAATCTAAGGGAAAATCTGTAATATGGTCGACCAACTTGACAGCTCGGTTGTAGTCGCTCTCTCAGCGGGGTAACGTGGCTTCCCTGTGCCTCTTCTACAATTACTTTTATGGGCTTCTACTCTAATGAACTTAGCTCACTAGTTTCCCCAATGTATGAATTTACACGAGATATTAAACTAACAAAGGTCCGATTCTTTTACAGAGAAACCGACAAAATGTAATCGCAATTTCTACTCTAACAGCTTCTTTTCTCGAAATTCACGCCATTGGAATTCCCTTTCATATACTTGCTTCCCCGACAGCTACAATGTTGAGGAATTTAAATGTAAGGTCAATGGACATCTCCTATCTCACTCACTCGAATCCTTTCTCTCAAAGTCATTTCTTCATCCACTCCACCTCATTACACCTGTATTCTCATTCGTCCATTACCCTCCTCCTGACATTCTCTATAAGTAATCCCTCTCTTTCATCACTTTCCCCTATGTAACCCCCTGTGCAACAGTGGCAGTAAAACTGGCTTGCTTGAGGTGAAATGATTATATATATATATATATATATATATATATATATATATATATATATATATATATTGTATGTATTTGGCAGCATTTTTTCATTAATACAGATTTCTTTGCATAATATAGACAAGTTTATTCTATTTATTTTGTGTAGTATCCTTTCGTATAATCTGATAAGCGTGATAGTGTTATCGTTAAAAGACGACAAGAAATCGCAGTAACTGTTGATTTTTTATTAGGTCTGAGCTTTTGACTTACATAAGCCATTATCAAAGAATGAATATTTAACATATAGTGAACATAGAACATTTAAGTTATAGACAATGTGGAATTAAACAAAGAGAATTAAACCAAAGAGACAAGTCAATTTTTAACGTTGCAGATGGCCGAAGAGAGTGACAAAATGGTGGCGGTGTGGTTCTTTGTTCACATGAGTGTATAGTGACATGTAAGCCCAAAGTTCAGACCTGATAAAAAAAAACAACAATATATATATATATATTAATATTTTATACTCCTCAGCATAATTGTTTAAAACTGTGCTGCTAAATAACTAGTTGTAAATAAAATTGAGTGGGACAGGAAGGATATATATATATATATATATATATAAATATATATATATATATATATTGACAGTTTAATACTTAGTGTTTGGTCATAATAGGGTTAAAACAGTATACGTTTGTATTAAAAAGTGTTCGATACAATTATATTGTAGAACTTTAAAATATTTTCTATTTTTAAACGAGTTATTTTGCTAGCCAGGTTTCTACCATGAGTAGTGTCCCCAGGCGATTTTTAATGTTTTTATTAAAAATCGCCTGTACTCATGGTACAGACCTGGCTAGAGAAATAACTCGTTTAAAAATGGAATATATATACACACACACACACACACATGTGTGTATATATATATATATATATATATATATATGTATGTATGTATAAATTAAAGAAAATTTTCAAATTTCAAAAATGTCGAATGCACATTGAAATCTCTAATAGAATTCATGTCTCCTCAGCGACACAGTTTTATCTCAAAATGAAGAAAAAAATGGGATCAAAGAAGAGGACAAAAATAAATAACGGTCAAGATTTGAGAAATATCTCACAAAAATTCTTTTAAGATCAGTCTATTTTTGGTTTTTAATTTGTAAGTGAAAAGATGGGAGATTGTCATGTCTTGCTTGATAGACGAAAAGAGTTAAGGAAATAGGAGGTCGTTAAGTTTAGGATTGGGTTAAACAAAACAGAACAGAGAATGAAGGGGCGGAATATAAAGAGTGTAAATTGAGCTATCCTACTGTATCATTTTTTAATATTAAAAATTTTTAATATTAATTAGGATCAGGTTCTTGGAATTTACCTTACTACTTTTCCATTTCAGATTAAAGAAAAAAATATATATATACACACACACAAACAATATTTATCATAATAGAGTGTATATATAGCCTCTCAAATATTTTGCCGTCACTTTTGTCAGCAGGTGTATAATTCTATTCTCTAATGTTGCATTAAATACTGTTGCCATATCTGATTTATGGCTCCTCCTTTATATCTCAATAATTTGGAGATAATCCAAAGAAAGATTTGTAATGTAATCTCGATCTTGACCACGCATGTCACTAGTAGAATGAACTCTTGGTCTCAGCATTTACTTTTGACACAGCTAAATTTAACTGCTACGTTTACTCCAACCGTTGTTTCCCCGCACACTGACTCGTGAAACTTTCTTTCCAGGGAACTACAATCATCAAAAATTTAAAGGCAACATCAATCACCATAATCTCTCTTCTCCCTATCTCATTCATCTATCTCAGTTATTGTAATCTCCTGTGCCTTGTGGTGAAGTGGATATTGGCTCGGTACGTGAAATCTGGGTGCCGAGTTCGAATTCAAGTTCAATTCTTTCTATTACACTTACGCTCAAATACCTTTAAGAAAGGTATTAATCCGTCTCTTTCCTCCAGTTATGGGTTAATTAACAGGACAGATTGGATTCTATAGCCTTGGTCGTCAACCAGTCTACCGCAGAAAATAATGGCAACCTACTGCGGAATAATCATCTGCCCAGTCAGTCATGTTTCTTTCGAGACATGATCGCCCAAAGCGTGTATAACATGTGGAACAAACTGACTGTATCCCCTGTGTATTAATCGCATTCCAACTTGGGATGAAATGATTATCTAGCAAAAGAAAGAAACTTAGTCTAATCTTTAAATACCATACCGACAGTTCAGCACGTTGTCTTATTCCAGTAGTATGAGTAGGCATTTTCGAGGTTACGATACACTATTTCATGCACAGATGAGAAAACGGTTATGTATGTCGTTAAATGCTGTAAAAGGCCTCAAAATACATAAAGACATTTTCAGTTATACTGAAGTTAAAATACAATAATGGCTTCAGTTGTTGAAGATAATTTTTACAGTAACCTAATAATGGCGCTGACCTGAATCCCCTAGATCACGCGCATAAGGAGCTTATATCATTTCAGAGTAATTCCCAATTTCAGACGATCTAAATGGGTTTCATAAAGAAAAAAATTATTTCGTGTTAATTTCTGAAAACTCTCATCAGCTGCTCATCTCAAATAACAGACATGCCATTATATATTGTATGCTGTTAATTGACACATGTCAATTATTAGTGCGCTGCTTCCTGTTTTAACAATTGATAAATATAAGGAAACATTTTCTTTCTTTTTTATTCTGCCTTATGTAAATTGTATCCTTAATTATTTAGTATATCCGGTTTAACTTTTAGATTACTACCTATAATAAAGAAATTGTATTTCAATATTTCACACCAAAGTATTTTCGTATCGATATATGTAAAAAATGACACAATAAACTGAATTAATCTACGAACGTAATCTTTTCACGCATATACACACGTTCAGAAATGTTTAAGAAAAATGTGAACATCAGTTAAGCATTTATATTCAGTAAAAGACATAAGCACAGATATCCCAATAACTTCAATAATTGTATCGACAGAGTCAGTCAGTTAAGTGCCGTACTTGATACACGTTTGAGCGATCATGTCTCGAAATAGACATGAGTGACTGGGCAGAAGGTTATGCCGCAATAGGTTGATTTGCTTTCTGCGGTAGACTGGTTGCCAGCCAAGGCTATAGAACCAAATCTGCCCTTTTATTTAATTCCATAACTGGAAGAAAGAGACGGATTAATACCTTTCCCAAGTGTATTTGCGCGTAAGTGAATGCAATGAATTCAACTGGAATTCGAACTCGGTTTCTCGTTCCTAGCCGATATCCACTGCACCACAACGCACATCGACAGAGAGTTCTCACAAAAATACTGTTTCTGATAAAAAAGATTGCCGTTTTTGTTAGTTTGAGAACTTGATGGTGTTTCAAATTCTACTAGTCCAATATGGAAGAGAACCTTGACGCTTTTTCCCTGTCACTAACAGAGATAATATTTCGTGCACGCGACAAACATTTTTCGAAATAGTTTTTATAGAAGCTCTAGTTGAGATAGACGACGTAGAAAATCTCTGTATTCAAAGATGTGCACCTAAAGTGGCTAGAATCACAATTTACGAAGAGAATGATGCTGTACAAATAACCCGCACAACATCAGTTTTAAAACAGTGACATCCTTGTTTACTGTTATTAGACAATTATAAAAAAAAGCGGATGTCAAATAGTTAAGTATACATCCTCATTTTTATAATAGAAATATAGTAGTATAGCCAAAAATAAACATTCTGGAGATTTATAGAAAATGCCTAATTATTATGGTAAGAATCTTTGGAAGACACAGAATGTGTGATCCTGATATACATTTTTGACAGCTGTTCTATGTCATGGTCTTTAAAGAAAAAAAATCAACAGCCAATGACAAAATATTGGTGGAAAAGGATGATCGACAAGATTAATTAACAGAAAATATATATAAGTACAAGTCGGCAGAAAGACTACTGTAGTACTAATTTAAGATACTAGGCGAAACTAATAAATCTCAAAATATATTTTGAACTGAACGTAGAGATATCAAATTTGCCCATTTCAAAAACGGAAAGCAGTTATAATGTCTTCATGAAAAACAACCGCAATTTGTTTGATTCTAAATATGTAGTTTGGTTTAACACTCAGGTTTTTTCTTTAACAAGTTAGACAGTTTAAACGTGTTTGTTTATCCTGGAGAAAAGATGGCACGAGAAATAATCGTGGAGAAACAACAAGACAAAAATAAATTTTAAGCATTGTGGTGCAGTGGATATCGACTCGGAACGAGGATTCGTGGAGTCGAGTTCGAATTCTAACTGAATTCCTTGCATTAACTTACGCGCAAATACACTTGGAAAAGGTATTAATCCGTCTCTTCCCGCTAGTTATTGGTTAAATAACATGACAAATCGGGTTCTATAGCCCTGGCTGGATAATATCCTGCCCAGTCAGTCATGTCTGTTTCGAGACATGATCGCCCAAGCGTGTATCACGTACGGCATTTAACTGACTGAATGAAGATAATAGCTGGAAACAAGTAAATCTTCTAATGGGCATAAAGTGGGGGGCCAGTTTTATATTGTTATGAAGTAATAAACTGATCCCCTAATAATTACTACTTATTAATACAATCTGTCTCTTCTCCTTCAGCTATAGTCTAAAGAGCAGGGTAGAAAATCTTCTGCCCAGTCAGTCATATTTGTTTCGAGATATGATCGCCCAAAGCGTGTATCACATATGGCACTTAACTGACTGACAATGAAGAAAATATCAGTATTTATTTGAAAGTTACTTGACACCTAATTCAGTATGATACCAGTTACATATTGCAACATGCTAATCTACAGAACAAATATACAGTAGAATATTTTCCAAGAATATGAAAAAAAAAACTTAAACTATTTAGCATTCTACCACTTACCGTAGAAGGCTAATAACATTGCTATGTCAGAGTAAAATGCTCTGTCAACAATGCCTCTGCTCTGAAAATTGTAACTGCTAAATTGCCAACTGCTTTATTTTTACACAAAGTCAAATATTATTGTGCTTTTATGAAATTAATCATTGTTGATTTGACGCTTTTATGCGTTTGTATGACAACTAGACAGATATTAAAGTTGTAAGTACAGGTTACTTGAGTATATTGCGAGAAGGCTTTGTCTTTTGAAAAGAATTAATTTAGAGAAAGGGTAAGATTCTTTCACCGTTTTGATCTGATACTAAAAATTATCTTCTCAAAAATTTGTCTCGTTCTCTGTCTTGCAAAACATAAATTGGGAAAATATTGAATTTAAAAAAAATCACCACTAAATTTAACCATTATTATTTGAAAATATCATTTACGTTTGCGTGATATTTGATTACGGTTTAATTTCAATCTAAGCGCATAATTGTCCTGATATTACTCAACAGAAAAGCAATTTTAATTTAAGAAAATGTACTAAGAATTTTGCAGTTGCATTATATATTTTTTGAAATGATTTTATGTTAGTCACGCAAAATTCATAATTGATCCTGTCTTATGTTAAATTCACAAACATTCAAAAACCTAAATAGAATCGGCATTCTTAGTATTTATTTATATTCAGAAAATTTAAATGAATTTCTATTACTCAATAACGTTTCCATTTCTTAGAATATTTTACATAATATATTAGTCAATAAACTTTCGTCTATTTATTTGAACAATTGTCCTCACTGACTATATTTTCAGTTTCAGGTTTCCATTTTTGACTTATGTGGAATGTGAGGTATACACTGATTCTGATATTCTAAATCTAAAAATTTAAATACAAAATACCTAAATATGATATATATATATATATATATATATATATATATATATAGGAGTAGAATTGTCGTCTGCATTTGGCTAACCTGACTGTGAATGGGTGGGATAAATAAATAATATTCTGAATACATAATCAGTAGTATAATACATGCAATTTAATTCAATAAAACATTCCAATTACAAATACTTATTGCATTTAAATTATTTCTCGTTGACTAAGAATTAGAAACATGATATCTGCATTAATTGTATATATTTTTCGCTACAATTTAAAATAAACGTTTACAAACTTATCACTCACACTTGCGTTACAAACAAACTTATACTTCCATAGACTTTTCTATGCAAGATTTCTTACCCGTTTCTAGAAAATCGTCCATCATTTTAACCCACTTGACTGGCGTATTCTTATGCACACATACATATAAACGGACAAACGTTCCTATACTTATACACTCACAAAAACATTCCACGTACATACATTTCAAAGTAGTTGTCAATTGCTTTAATACATGTGAAACATAACTAACCAATAAGAATCAACCCCAAACAACATTCCAGTAGAATGTGACTCTATCTCCCGCTGGTATATTTTCTTTTGTTTGGTTTAATGCAACGAAGAGAGAGGAAGTAGTATTAGTGGTATTATTAGCTATGTTTTATTGTAATTCCCGATGTCAGCTTATGTACAAAACTATTTTAATACTATCATATACTTGAAAAATCCGGTGAATAGAAAAATTAGCTATTTTAATACTATCACGTAGTTGCAAAATCCGGGAAATAGATAAATTAACTGACAATATGAAAGAGAGAAAAGGAAATATAATTTTCTTTCTTTTTCATTATAATTTCTTTCTTTTTCATATACGATGCGGTGGAAATTTGATAAAATGGTCCCAGTCATAATAAAATGTCAGGATCTACTTCATAAGGTCAAGTCAGATGTTTCTGAGAACAGAAAAATTGTGGGAATCGAAAAATCTAAATATGACGTAATCGAAAGGAAGTGAGCTGTTGATTTTTCATTCGTCGAGCCGTGGCTCCCTGCAGATCGAGTGGGTGGAAAACAATCTCATTGGTCGCAAGCTTCGAGTCGGCTAGATCCCCCGAGACGATTGAAGAGAGTTATAAAAATAGAGACTCAGCGAGAAAAATCAGTTGAGTTGAGTTGGGAGAGAGCTTTCAGGCGACAAGGATAAACCAACCCCACACAGCCGCCGTCACGTCTCCGCCATTACCCGCTTCTGATTCGGTGAATTCCGTTAAGTTACGATAAGGACCCGAAAGAACTTTGTTCTTTTAAAAGTTGCATAGAGAATTGACAGCTTTGGTTATAAAATATGTGAAAAGACTTTAAAAGGAAATTGAAAGCTCTGATATTTTAACAAAACTTAGAAAAGACGCTAAAAAGAAATTGAGCAGCTCTGATGTTTACAACAAAAATTGGAAAAGACACTTCTATTTGAAGATTTAAATCTCTGATATTTTTAAGCGAATCTTTTCTTTGTTTTAAACTGGCGTTCCGAAAATTGTACTTTCCACTTTTGTAATTAATAATTTTTTTTTATTATTATAAAGACTTTATTCGCAACTCTCCGGGCGTTTTCGACCTTGTTCACTTATTTAAATTTTTATTTTATTTTTTTTGTGCTGTGTTTATTTTTAACCACAAGTTGTACACCAGTGTCCGGTCTGGTTCTGGTGGAAGAGACAGCTACTGAAATTGCACAACGCAAATTTCTGAGATCTATTCACAATGTGGGCAGTGGTCAGTTGTTGCAATAGACGTCTTGAAAACTAGCTTTTGTGAGGAGATCATCACGACCAGCAACAGCGACCGACCCAACCGGCCAGCAGGGTGGCAGTGTCACAACTGGTGCCGTCACGACCGTCGTTGAGAACAAGCGTCACATCCAGTCAAGCCTCGGCCGAAGGTGTCACAAAATAACTCTTTGTAAAGATTTTTCATTTCTCATCTGTAATCCGATCTCTGAAGAAGCTTTACTAAAGCGAAACATGCCTTACTTGTTCTTTATTTATTCTATCATTTAGTCAGATTTCAATCCATATATTCAACAAATCCTCCCGTCAAAATGAAACGACTTAATTTTAAAGCAGCTATAATATATGGCTTCAGAACTATTCTATCTACTTAGTTACACTAAAAAAAAGTTTGCGTCAACTAATTTTTTAATTTTTCCAAATTCTGAGATGTTCCCCGCTTAGTGAGATTTAAACCAACGTCTAAGTCAGAATTTCAGCATACAGCAACGTTATATATAAATATATATATATAAAAGTGTATAATATTTATGGGTTAAAATACTAAATACCAAAGATTGAGGGTATATAAATGGAAATTGAGACCGTCAGTCTCTTTCATAGTAAACGTAGTCATCGGGTCGCACACACACACACACACACATATATATATATATATATTGTCATCCACAGCTCATCAGTACGGTTTAGATTCCGACTGCTTTTAATCCAGGATTGAAACCCGACCCCGAATTGGGGTCATTCGGCGATTCTACCCCTGGGCTACGGGCGTTTGGTGGAAGAAGGCAGACCTTTTAACGCATATATATTATATTTATACGCGCCCAGTTGAAAGATATGCTGTTGTGAAAGAGCGGATAATTTTACATATAACCTCATATATATATATATATATATATATATATATACTAGGTTAGATGTAAAATTATCCGCTCTTTCACAATAACATATCATTTCTCTGGTCATAAATGTCTCAGAGGCTGATATTATTCGGAGCCTTTTAAAACACAACGGACACAGTGCACTAGCGTAGCGTAGAAGCCTGTGTGCGTGGATCAATAAGTTTAAATGTGGCTGTACAAGCGTACATTCATCAACATTTGCCTATGTGGAGAAGATTCAAAAAGTTTCATAGATAATAATAACGACTTACCGATTAGTTATTATTAATGAAATAACATTTTCTCTGCAGATTCGTATCACAAGTATTTGATCCTTCTTGATTCCCACTACTAACAGAATGGCCTTGTGTACACGATAACAGCATAATTTTGATCATGTGACTCCAGTGATACCAGCTATAGTGGTACATGAGTGACAATATTGATGGTGAAAGTCTGGATCATCTTTGCTTACCCACGTAGATAGATCGATAAAGATCATTGTCAGATATGAAATTCGTTAAAATTCGTAAAATCGCATTAGTTTACAGAGAGTGTATAAAATAGCTTATTTTTTTTATACAATTCTTGTCGATTTATTTGCATATGATTATGACTACTTCGGAAATTGTTAGTAATTTTGAGCCGGGCCTACAAGATCTTTTAACTCTGTATTCTTTGTCACTGATAATCAACGATATAATATTTGGCTTTTTCTTTCATCTGTGTTTTTCAAAATATTTCCCATTGTTGTGAGCCCATTTCACTGTCTCCTGAGATTCGTACTTTCCCTATTTAAACTCTGTTTCTTTTGCTCGTAGCGTGTAACTGTAACAAACTGATAAAAATTAACTTATTACCTTTTACCGTTGAAATAGTAAAGCTTAACCGCCACTTCTCCTCTAAATATTAATTTTCTTGCGCTTCATCCTCTGCAACTCCCTCCTGTTTACTTGTTTCCCTGACAGCTATAATATCCAAACATTTAAATGCGACGTCAATTGCCATATACAATTTTTACGAATTCCATTCATCTTTTATTTTTTCTTCAAGACACCTGTACCCCGTCCTTTTTCTCCCTGTAACTTCCTAGAGTCTAGTAGCAGTTGCAGCTTGCTTTGGAGTGAAATATTTAATATATAGGTAGAATCGCCGACTGACGCCAATTCGGCCGGGTTTCAGTCCTGGGTAAAAAGCAATCGGCTGTCTAACTGTACTGATGAGCTGTGATACCGTGAAACAGATCCGTCTGCGGAGGACTATTTACGCTTTCATACACTGTTTGAGCTCTCGGGAAGAATGGTAGACTTTGAAAAACAGTAGCTACTCTAGCAGCAATGAATTAGAACACTCTCAGTTATTGGGCGTGTATAATAATAATATACACGCTAAAAAGTATGCCTCCTTCTACCGTGCGCTCGTAGCTATGTGGTATAATCGCCGACTGACGCCAATTTGGTCGGGTTTCAATCCTGGGTAAAAAGCAATCGCCTGTCTAACCGTACTAATGAGCTGTGTACAGCGAAACAGATCTATCTGCGGAAGGCTATATATATATATATTTTAATTCAGATACTTCAATCCAAGGGAAAAAAGCAGGAAGGTAAATTCAAAAAAACCCGATCGTAATTAATATTAAAAATTTATTTTAATATTAAAAAATGATACAGGAAGAGAGCTCCATATAATAAAATATTACAGAGCAAATATATATATTCAGTTTCTGAAAGGTTTTTTTCTGTTGCTGATGTGATGTGTCGTCCCCCGTGGGGATCTTCATATCGAAATGGCCATTCAACATCTTTGAATTAATCCTTTTTTAATATATATATATATATATATATATCCGACTTACACTAAATCGGTCGAGTTTCGAAACCAGCCAGAAACAAGTGGATGTGTCTAGTCACGCTGATGAGCTGTGATACAGCAAAACAGGCTTGTATGTGGATGACTAATACATTATTCTCTCATTACGGTTGAGCTCTCTAGAGAAGGAAATTTTTAAAACAGTTTCCACTTCCGCAATATAAGCGTTACTCTTCAGAAATGAATAGAGTTCTTTCGGTAACTGGCGTATGTATAAACTGATTATATACAACACGATAAAATTTCCCGTATCTGGTTCCATGCGCCCATGGCTTACGGGTAGCGACTTTGACTGACAGCAAATCGGTCGAGTTGCGATCCTAGCCAGAAGCAAGTGGATGTGTTTATCACACTATAGGAGCTGTGATACAGCAAAACAGGCACTTATGTGGACGACATATATATAATATATAGCTTATCAAATAAAAGTATATTTATTGTTATGATTATCATGACTCAATAAATGACTGAGTACTATTAATATCACATCTTTTTAGGTGTAAGAGTAAGTAATTGACATATCTGTTCTTTTCTGAAAACACAGATGTATTGAAGTAAAAAAAAAATCATTAATTGATTTTGCTCAGTTTCCGCTTGTTTTGCGTACTGTCTCCAAAATATATATTCTTCCCTTAGAACATATATTGTTTCCTTTTGTGTCATTGAAAATTGCAATACATGACTACATTAGCGTTAAATTAATTACTGAATTAGTTCAAATGGTCTACCATAATTTGACAAACCATTCCATTATTGAGATAGTTTTCTGCGTATTCATTATATTATACTATAATTAAATAAACAGATTTATCGATATTGAATGCAGTATTATTTTTCTTCTAATTGTTATTATTGTTGTTGTAGTTGAACGAGCTTCATGAATCATGAGTTCTCTCAGTTAGTTAATTGTCATACGTGGTACACGCTTGGGCGATCATGTCTTGAAAAAGACATGACTGACTGGGCAAAAGATTATATCCAGCAATAGGTTGCCATTTCTTTTTGCGATAGACTGATTGCCGACCAAGGCTAAAGAACCCAATCTATCCTATTATTGTACCCATAAATAGAAAAAAGAGATGGATTAATACATTTCCTAAGGGTATTTGGGAATAAGTGAATGCAATGAATTTAACTGGAATTCGAACTCGGCTTCTCCATCCGAGCCGATATCTACTGCGCCATAATGCACACCCTAAATGAGTTCTATACCTGTAATATAACAATCTAGGCCCACCCGAGGAAGTGAGGAAGCGGGGGCGTTTTCCGGCCGATGAAAGGAACGGATGGTTGTTTGACCTTATTTCCGGCAGTAGCGGAAATGGCTACAAGAGGCAAACAGAACAGGTGTCTCTGAGAATTACGTGGGCGTGCGTAGGCGAGGCAAAAAAATCGGAAGTACCGGTTTGGAGATAAAAAGACCTCGGGCACGGATTTCACGAGAGACGAGTCTAGGCAGAGAGACAGAGGCAGACAACCCGGACAGACCGAGACCAGAGGAGAACAGATACGACACCCCCTCCGTCAACCCTTGGACGCGCGCTCTCACTCTCTGTTCACTAGGCTACACGGTTCATCGTCATCAATAAAAATATAACTCATATTTTTATATATATGCGTGTTTGTTGTATATTGCTATATAACATACCAATCATATTTCTGATTATTTTTTGGTAGAAAATTTTTTTAGAACGCCAACAATTAAAATGCGTAATGTGGATTTAAAAAGAAATGATGGGAATCAAGCGTATAAAACAATGAGATTGTATTTAAAAATTCCTAAAACAAGTCGACAATATGTAAAGCAGTTTTGAAGCAGAATATTCTTATAATCTGGTTTATATCTGCTATTATTATATTGATATAAAATATTTTATAATGTAGATGAATTGGAATATAGTTTTGAAAATGAAATCAGTCAGTCGGACAATTATGTCTCTAAGAGACATGACTAACTGGGCAGATTATCCATAACTGGAGGTAAGCAATGGATTTCCCAAGGCTATTTGCGCGTAAATGACTGTAAGGAATTCGAAAATGGAATACATATTTAAAATTATAATATTCGATATCATTAGAAATTTAAAATATGATCTTGCATAAATCATAAATAAAACAACACATTGGATGGGCTACTGTGTACTTCAGTAACTATAAAATATCAAGTTTCAATGCAGTCAGTCAAATGCCATACGTGATACACGCTTGGGCGATCATATCTCTTTCGAGACATGACTGACTGGGAAGAAGATTTTCCAGCAGTAGGTTGCCATTACTTTCTGCGATGGACTGAATGCCGACCAAGGCTAAAGAACCCAATTTATCCTGTTATTTTACCCATAAATGGAGGAAAGAGACGGATTAATACCTTTCCAGAGAGTATTTTGCGTATGTGAATGCAAGGAATTCAACTGAATTTCGGACTATGGTTGAATTGAAAAATGTCTTGCTGCATTAATCGAATATTTTGTCTGAACTAATCGAAGTTTGGTATATAAAGCGTTTACCGAACTAATCGAAAATGCATTGAATGATACCTACACACACTAACACCTATATATATATATATATATTGATTGAAATTCGACAAGATGCGTAGAATATGTAAAGAACTGATAGGAAAGAAGGTTCTTTAATCTGACTTGTTTCACTTTAGGAAACTTCTTCAAGGAATTTTAAAGAAGAATTATTTAAAAATAGCGAAAAAATGTATACACTTATTAAGCGAACTTTTTATAAATTAATACATTTTTGGAAAATAAGTCGTTAATGGTTAGAATGTTAATTATATGTTCACAAGGTTTGGTAGTATATCGATAGGTAGCGCCTGCATTGGCGATATTTTTTTATCAGTTATATTTGAAAGTTGCCATAAACCATATATTTCTCTAAGCTATATGCATGACACTTTTTTTTTGTTTTAGTTATTTTAAAAAGTTGAGGACTTTTCATTTTAAACTTAATCTTTGGTACGGTTTTTGAATGTTCTAGGATGGGGATAATGGGTCATATATTACCAGAATACATTGTAAGCTCACGTTTTTCTCTATGTTCGGTAAAGTTAATTTACTTTCTACTTTGTTCCACCGTTTTGATTATATCTTTGCATTCTAAATTAGAGGAGGAATTAGCAAATATTTTCCGAGACAACGGTCTCTTGATGATTTTTAAAGATACGGTGTAATGAAATGCTAAGAGTTTTAAGTTTCCGTGGTATTTGGACCTTGTCTTCATTTAGCGTATTTAAAACTACCATAGTTAAGTAGGAATAGTCAGGCATTAGCCAATAGGATGTCGGCGCTCGTGGATATTAGCTTTTCTACTCTCAAAATGATTTTTGTCTTTAATAATATTCTGTTCCAATTTTGCTAAGGATCGTTTGCCCTACCCAAAAAGCAGGTCTGTTATTTATCAATTAAAATATCAATGTGAGGTTGATTATGTGGACGCGAACTAACTTACGTTTTGAAACGCGGATTAGATAGCTTTTCACATCAAGTTTCACCGACCGAATTTCTGAAATCCGGAAAACATTCTTCGTTTCGGTGGCTCATGGGTGGGTCAGGATTACAATTATTTTTACTCGAATGATTGTTTCAGTAATAAATTTATTTCAGTCGTGGCTCATTTATCACACATGTTGACATTTTAGTTTCACCGTTACGATTTATATTTTATCAAGAAAAATTTCTAAGAGAGTGTTGGACAGAAAAGTTTCCTTTAAAGAATGCGCTTCGCCATTTTTAAAACTTTGAAGTCTGCTTCCTTCTACCGCTCGCCCGTAGCTCAGAGGTAGAATCGCCGACCGATACCAATTCGGTCTGGTTTCAATCCTTGGTAAAAAGCAATCGGCTGTCTAACCATACTGATGAGCTGTGATTCAGCGAGACAGATCCGTCTGCGAATGACTATTTACGCTCTCACACCCTGATTGAGCACTCGGGAAGAATGGTAGACTTTGAAAAACAGTAGTTACTCTGGCATCTACACATCGTTCATTCAGCAATGAATTAGAACTGCCTTAGCTATTGGGCGTGTATAATAATAATATACACGCTAAGAAGTATGCCTCCTTCTACCAAGCGCCTGTAGCTCAGAGGTATAATCGCCGACTGATGCCAATTTGGTCGGGTTTCAATCCGGGGTAAAAGGCAATCGGTTGTCTTACTGTACTGATGAGCTGTGATACGCTGTGATACGCTGTGATACAGCAAAACAGATCTGTCTGCGGATGACAATATATGTGTGTGTGTGTGTGTGTGTTCTGCATCGAACATCAGGTAAAAGTAAGAATGTTTTGCTGGCCCTAATTTTCTCAATCATAAAAATGTATTATTTTCCATCATTTTCTTGTCTTTTACAAATCTTAATAGTTCTGAAGAAAACGTTTACCATGCCAAAAGCAATGTGTTTTAGTTCATTCACAGGCTTTGTAAGGTTTATATTTTCTGTAAGAACAAATAACCTAATATATTTTGAAAATACATCAAACTAATGAAACCGTCAAATGCCTATGCCTGAGGAACGTTTCCTTCCACGCTTATTTCACACGAATCTGTAGATTTGTTTAGATTTTTATTTTTACTGGCTGATGAAGACAAGCAGCTGATAGCTAGTGGGCGGGTAATGTCTGCATCAGAGTGTTCAGTTAATGTGCCAAAAATTCTAAATAAATGTTTCGTTTAGAGTGGATATTTACTTTTTAAAAAATATAGAGATGAACAGAAAATGAAAAGGAGTAAATGTACTACTGTTAACGCTATATAATATTTTGGTTTCGTCTTTTAATATTTCATAGTAAATGTTAGTTTTTTAATAGGTTATATAAGACAGGAAAAATACACAGAATTAAAAGTTTCCACCTTTAAATTAACGCATGAATTAAGATTCCTTTCAGCATGACAATAAGAAAACAGTTTATGTTTAATAATATATAAAAACTCATAATAACCTCTGTTCTGAACTCTTCAACATGGTATAATAGTGAGCAAACATGAACAATAATTTAGTAGTAATTTAAATATGCACTAGGTGCTTCATACCTTGTGCTATGTCTAAGATACACTTAAAAACACACAATAGACCCCTCCATAAATTATTCAGATTCAAGGATTAAAAGAAATGATGAGCGAAATTATATTTTTAAAGAACAATTTCGTAAATTCTGAATTGAGGATTTCAAAATTAAATTTCCCCATTTAAATGTATATATATTATCAACCGCAGACAGATCTGTCTCGCCGTATCACAGCACATTAGTACGGTTAGACTCCGATTGCTTTTTTACCCAAGATTGAAACCCGACCGAAATGGCGTCAGTCGGCGATTCTAGCCCTGTGCTATGGCCGTTCGGTGGATTTTTATCGCATTTCATTATACGCGCCCAATAGCTAGAGCGCTCTAATTCATTTCACTGAATGAGCTATATATATATGTGTGTGTGTGTGTGTGTGTGTACATGCAGATACATATCAATATATAAATTTAAATAAGGCATTAATATGAAAGTGTTCAATTCAGTATGAGAAAGAAAAAAGTAAATATTAATAAATATACATTATCCTACGTTTTAGGCACCACTGAAAGTTTCATGCATGATGCAATCATCAAGTGTACATTATGTACAGAACGTTTTTCGGTTTAAATAAAACCCAGAAATATTCACTTCATAATGTGCACCTGATGATATTAAAAGTTTCCACCTTTAAATTAACGCATACATTCATGAAACTGAATCATGCTGAAACGTAGGATAATATGCATTATATATATATATATATATATATATATATATATATATATATATATATATATATATATCGCTCATTCGATAATGAATTGGAGCACTCTAGCTACTGGGCGTGTTTATGCGCGCTAAAAAGACTGCCTTCTTCTACCGGACGCTGGTGGCCTAGGGGTAGAATCGCAGACTGACGCCGATTCGATCGGGTTTCAATCCAGGGTTAGAAAGCGAACGGTGTCTACGTCGTACTGTTGAGCTGTAATACAGCGAAACCGATCTGTCTGCGGATGACTATAGTATATATATATATATATATTGGTCTGCTAACTATTTCCTGCTGTGCAGATTTTTGGTATGGTACATTCATTTTTTATACAAAATCTACAGACAACTTATGCTATGAAAACATTACATACAATTACTAGAAGATAGTGCCTAATTTCCATAATATGTTCGCAAGGCCTCTTCGCCCGACCAGTATAGTTTTCTTGGCTGTTTTCAAAGTCATGTCATCGCCATCGCAAATTGACTTTTGTGAGATTCGAACAAGTGTGTGAATCATATTCAAAATGTGAAGTTTCTTTAAATTCAACTACGCTTACTAAAACACGTTGCTCGGGTGTAAGGAAAGCTTTAAAACTAATCCATGGTCCTGGAGCTCAGACTCTTTGGACGTTGACACGAAAGACTAAAAAGCAATAGTTGTTTCCAGTTAAAACGAAAGAAAAATGAATGGATGTAAGTCAAATTTTGATTTCCTGGTATCGATATCAAATAAGATTTTTTTGTCGTAAACTGAATTTTGAAGACTAAATAAGTCCTCTGAGTAAATGTTATCATGGATGAGACTAAGAAATACAACTATACCTACTTAGACAAACCCGAAGCAAAAACTAAAATAAAAGGCATGAAAAAAAATACAGACATACAGGCAGATAAACAGACACACACACAAACATCTTGCTTTTATAATTTATATATTATCGATTTTCTGCACTATTGTAAGAACTGCAACATTGAAACTTCTCAATATCGTTTCTTATTCTTTGTCTATAAGTGTATCAAATTTGATTAAAACCGGACCACTCATTCTATAAACCGATTTTTTCGATTATCGATTTTCGATATTTATCAGCGGTACTTCGACACAAAACCTAGCTAAGAACGCTTGCAGACGCTTTTAGTACAACTGTGTAAATTGTCAAGAAAATCTGTTCAGCCGTTTCGAAGACTATAGGTAACGGAGACACACACACACAGACACACACCTAAAATTCCATTTATAAATAAGTTTGTATATATATATATATATATATAGTGTATTGTAAAAAGGTTATAGAACATGTAGGTTTTAAAGAAAGAGGAGCAATATTTTTTTTATATTGATACTATGCTTATATAAACCATTGTAACAAACATCAATATATATATATATATATATATATATATATATATAGGTGTGCATGTGTGTATGCGTGTGTGTGTGTTTGTGTGTGCGTGTGTGAGTGTGTATTACTTTTTATTTATCCTTTAAGTGTGAAAGTATTAAATATCAGTATCTGAGAGAGCGTGTATGCAAATATAAGCGTTCACTGGGGTCAACACTGAGTGGAGAGGTTTAGGTAGTTGTAATATAGCTGCTTCCAAGGGAATAAGATTTTCTTACATATTTATATATAGACTACCTAATCAATAACCCTCTATAACGATCTCTAGGCAGTCATGCACATATTCACCAACGGGTCATTCATTATCATGTATATAGTTACATAGGAGAAATTGTATTTTTGTTCATATTCCATAACTTGCAGTGTTTTTTAATATATTTCTCCATAACTCAATTTTATTTCTGCAAAAACTTCTGAGTTGTATTCATAAAATCTATAGAATCTGCAGTATATTTGGTCCTTTCCTGGCACACCGGCTTAATTTCCTGTATCACTGCTGCAGTGTGGTTTCCCTGTGAATTTCTATAAATATTTTAATTGTAAATTTTTGGTTGAACTTTTCTCAGCCTTTATAAATTTAAGTGCAGTACTACATTGCCAACAAAATCTCATCAATTTACAGTTAGTTAAGCTTGTTGTAACTGTAAGTTCTATGCTAACATTATCTTCTCTCTCATTTCTCACTTGTGGAATTCTATCCCGCTTCACGCTTACCAGACAAAGTTGATTTTCAGACATTTAATTGCAATGTCATTCTTTATTAGACTTACTTTTCTTGCCTTATAAATAACTTTTTGTTTCACACTCTGTAACCCCCTTGTTCTTCAGTGGCTTGTTTTACATTTTTAAAGAAAAACTTCATTTTAATACTTTTTTACAACATAGCAATTAGTAAAATGTTATTCTAATGAGTTAATGAATATAAATGCACACATAATTCCGAGGCATGCCGTCTGAGAGATCGGGTAAATTATCCGTGTTCAGACGCTTCCCAAGGCATATTTCTACTTTTTCTACACCCGATACGACCTCCTATTACTGATAGTAAAACAATACAGAGCTGAACTTATTTATAAGCTTGAGAGAGAGAGAAAGAGAGAGGGAGAGAGGGAGTGAGTGAGAGCGAGTGCGAGAGCGAGAGCGAGAGAGCGCAATATTTAACTTAATCGAGAGTTCAATCATGGCCTGTACATTTAAAACCTGAATAGCACAACCATCTATGGCTTCTAATTCCGTCTATCCAGTTTCACTCATAAGGCTTTGGTACAACCTTACTAGGGTTTTCGGAAATTTTTCAAAGGCCCTGAACAATGGAAATATGCGCAGATGTCGATAACAAGAAATCGATATTGATGAGGTCCTAACCTCTGTGCGTGTGTGTTTTTGTTAATCATGTTTTCCACAAGTTTAAAGTTCTTTTAAAGATGATTTTGACATCCCCTTTTTATTTTCAATGAAGGTTATTTGCGGCTTTCGTTTCAGTTTTCTCCTGAGTTCAATATGCCATACAAATATTTCCTATTTTCCACGGTATGTGGCAGTTAGGAAATTGTGTGTAATAAATCAAAGAACACACACGCATACATAAATAATTCTGAGTTCCATCGGCTGCTATGTCGGGTAGCCAATGCCTGTTACTGACGCAAGCTCAGAGATATTTCTATTTGTTCAACTCCAATTTATCCCAAATTTGTTTTTTTTAATGCAACTATGCTGATTGAACCTTGATCATAGTTTCTCTACGTGTACGCATAATACAGTGTCACCAGCAGTTTGTACAATGCTAGTTCACTGAAACTATGTCATATGAACACATTTTAGGGAAAAAAATTTTGGCGGATAATTTTCCATTCCGATTTATGACTCATTCATTGCCTGTTTCACTATTCTCTTATATAAAGCTCTATATGTAGCTGGTATTGTGTACTGATTATTAGCTATATAACAAATATGCAGGGTGCGATGAATAAGGTGTCTATAATTGGTAAATATTGCATTGTAACATAATTTGGTGTAATTTTGGTAAATATATATTTTAAAATACAAATGCGTAAATATATTAAATAATATCAATATTGGTTTTCACCACGGCCTCCAGAAAACTTCAGAACCTCTCGCATCTCTTCTGGACGGCCTCATTTAAGGTGGTGAATGCGGCTATAATCCTTGCCTTCACTTCTTTTTGATGTTACAAAGAGTTTTGTTGGTCTTTCCTTTAACTATAATGATCCAGAAATTTGCAGTCTGAGGAATGATGTGACCGGATGTAAGGGGTGAGGTAATAGCATAAATTATCTAACAAACATGAGTGGGAACTTCTACTTGTTTGACATGATGAAGAATGCCAGCCATAAATCGTTCAGCAGACACCATTTTCACCCTGGGGAGAACTATCTTCCCAAGGCAATTTATATAGGCCTTTGAGTTCAGTTTGACGTCCTCCTGGGATATTAACCGATGAACATTAAATTGCCATCAGTAGTGGGCACTCCATACGTCATGATGTTGACTAGTTATATCTTTCAACTCTTTCCGAAACAACTGTATTGTCCTAAGCATGCCTTTCTTAAATCACTGGCAGAGTAAATTGTAGCATAGTGCTCTTTTTTCTCACAGATAGCTCCAAACTGACCCTACTATAATGTGCAGCCAGCGAAATGAAAAACTACGCGCATTAGCAAAATTAAATATATTAAATTGTGAGAATTTACCCATCGCATTCTGTATATTAACATTTTCCAGAAAACACACTGAATAATCGCAAAATATTTTTTTTTAAGAAATACAATTGGATATCAAAACAATTTCGATAAACTTCGATGGTTTATCATCTGTATGTGTTCAATGCAAACATTTTACGTTATCTTGTTTTATTCGTATCGTTTAGGGTCTTCTTACGCAATCTTTTAAAAAGAAGGTGATTATATTGTTTTAGTGAATTTAAGCACAATAATTATTTACGGTTACTATTTTTAAAAAGACATACCATTTCGAAACATTAATTGTAAAGCTACTTTTCGCAATATCGAAATACACCATGAGAAAAAGCGAACGTTAGAAAGGATAGAGAAAAATACAAGAACAGGAATTAAGAAAACAAAAAAGATTGACAATACATTTATATGTTTAAAAATCAATCTTCCCTAGAATATAGCTAAAAACGAATTCATTAAACTAAAAGTGCGAGAGAGATAACTGTTAGCATAAGACTTAAGTTTGCATATACACATTTCAACTCGAAAATGATGACGCCTTGCTGCTAATCTAGTATTAAATTCAAAAATCTATATATCAAAGAAGAAAGCTCATTAGACAAATATGAAAATATTTATAGAAAATTATATTGAAGCTACGTTATGGTGGAGAGAAAATGATTGTATCCGAGATGACTTCTTAAGATAAATAATTCAGAAAATTTGCAATTTCTCTAGAATCATAAAGGAAGCACTAGACCGGATGTGACAAATATTGCATTCAAAGACGAAGAGTTGATTTAAAATGGGTAGGATAGATTTGTTCTTAATTTTGTGTCAAAATTGATTCCATAATTTAAATATATCTCCATAGGCCCGAATTTGCTTCCTGTATTCCTATACACTATTGCATTCACAGAGGAAAGTTGAAGTTACCACGTCCCATTCAGTGTTAATAATACCACCGTCTCATTCAGAGTTCACGATAAAACGTCTCATTCAGAGTTTACGATGCCACGTCTCATTCAGAGTTCATTATAATGCTCTTAATTTTCTTCAGCTTTTTTAAGACTAGTAGGCCTAACTTCTGAAGGCTTTTTTGATTTTTATTAACCACCACCTTATTACAAGTTAACGTATTCATATCATCTATTATTACAATTATTATGTCTTAAAATATAAGACAATATTCTGTTCTAAGCATATTACATATGAATATTAATAGTGAAATACTTAGTGGACAAATAATTTAGAACATGATTTTTTTTGATACATGAAATTTTCTATACTCAGTAAAATACTACGGTTATTCTGAATTAAGCTTGATGATACTCGACTATATCTTGGTCGGGTATAATATTGACTGCTACACTGTTTTCTTTTGGATAAATGTATGAAGGCATTTTGTAAATAGCAAACTGGTTGACAGTTCTTCAGTTGCTCTCATATTTAATTGCTTGTGTAATGAGTTTATTTTTTTTTTAATCATTTCACTCCGAGCAAGGCGGAAACGCCACTGATGTGCAGGGGGCTACATAAATGTAAAAAGATTAATTAGAAAAGAGTGAGGAGTACAACCTAGTTAGAAAGGAACAATAGAAAGCTGAGAAAGCAGGTGCAATGACAGATACATAGGTGGAGAGAAAGGGAAGGTTATACAGGGGAGGTGAGAGAGCTAGAGTCCAGTGGTTAGTAGAGGAGTATTGACTTTGCATTTAAATTTCTGGAGGTTGTAGCCGTCAGGAAAGCAAGAATACGGGAGCGAGTTCCACAGGCGGGAAGTGCGAGAGAAGAAGCTGCAGGAGTAGAAGTGCGAGAGAAGAAGCTGCAGGAGTATAATCATACATAATTATGTGCAAGGATGTTTTAACAAAAATACATACATATATATAAGATAGTATCCTGGAAAAACAAGAGCAACAAAGTATTTTTTTTAATTTCTTTTTCACAATAGTATACCCAAACGGGGAAACGAACAATTAAATTTGCTAAAAAAAGTAAAGATATTATATTTGATAGATGCATTTTTAAAACAATTTGTCATCCTCATACTGAAAGGCGGCTACAGAATACAGGCACTGAAATTTTGCAATCAAAATTGCTTCATAGATGAAGAATACTGAATCTTTTTGCAGACGATATTTTTATTATGACAAAAACTGTTCCTTTTGAAATCAAGCGAATAAATGCTTAAGTGAAGTCATTAACAGTTTGACTTATGTCAAACACCTCGAGAATTCTTTGACAATCTCCTGACCAAAACTGAATAACAAATTAAAACAGAACAGTTTATTTTTATCTAAATAATACGCTGCTGAAAACATTTTTGTTAAAAGATAGCATTATTACATTTTTTGTTGTGTTGTATAACAAACGATTAATCACGAGCCGAGATCGAAAATCCACAGCTCTCTCGTGTCATAGGTATAAACATAATAGCCAAAAGTAGCAGAAAAGAAGTGATCGGCTATATTACTCACAAGACCTAAAAAAGTAATAATAATAATAGAAAAGTATAGCCTACATGATGTTGTATCGTGGAAAAATGACAATACATTTATCAGTAAGTAATACGTTCATTCTCGGTAGATACTGTGTTGATACCGAGCAAAAGCGATAGAACGGATGTTTGCTCTCTCACGACAAAAAGGTAAATTTTATAGTGGGCTACTTACCTATTCCTTTTCTATTTATAATGGGAGTCCGTTCTAGTGAAGGGTAATTGTATACTGTTGCAGGTTAAGAGAATTTTGCCTTGTGGTAGATAGCCCACTATAAGTCATAAAATGATTATAAAATCAAGAAAGGCAATTGGAGTAGAAAAATAACATTTTTATATATACACATGTCAATTAATGTTCTTACAATTGGAGTGATACATGAATTATAGGTTCAACGGAGGTTAATATGTTCATGGTAAATAATAAGCTGAAAGAGATTTAAGGCTTAGGAATGTGGGGAGCGTGTAAAATAAGGAATGTCTTTGATGTAGGCGCTCCTTAGGTCAGTAAGTAGTTTTGTGACAGGGGAGAAGTAAAAAGGCAAGCATAATAGCCGCTTGACTTAAGTCATGGGGATATTGATTACACTCTTCTCCTCAGGTCTGCCAGATGGGTTCTGTCTGTATCGCTTTTTATATCTGCTATTTGGATCAAAGCAGCTCGTTTGGAATTTCAGACTTGTATTTCATTCTGGGCTTCCCATTTGCTGATAAACAAAATTCGCGTAGGCACGCAAAATTAAAATTTGATATTTGATTAATTTTTATTTTTCAACCGGAACACCTGTGCGAAGCCGGATGCGCAACGACGACTTTTGTTCATTTGCCTTTTTAGAAGCCGCTTGACTTAAGTCAAGGGGATATTGATTACACTCTTCACCTCAGGTCTTCCCGATGGGGTCTGTCTGTATCGCTTTTTATATCTGCTTTTTGGATCAAAGTAGCTCGTTTGGAATTTCACACTTGTCTTTTGATTCTGGCTTCCAATTTCCTGTTAAATAAATTTCGCGTAGGCACGCAAAATAGAAATTTGATATTTGATTAATTTTTCTTTTTCAACCGGAACAGCTGCGCGAATCCGGATGCGCAACGACGACTTTTGGTCATTTTCCTTTTTGTCGTGAGAGAGCAAACATCCGGTCCAATTGCTTTTGCTCGGTATCACCACAACACAATAGTATCCGTGTAAGGTGGCAACAACTAGTGAGCTGCTGACTCCACTGTCGCTACTCGATATGAATCTTTTGTATATTGTAAACCGTATGTCACGTGTTCGAGACACGTCGCGACACATGATATATAGAAGACCTCTGCCCTGACCAGAAAGAAAGAAAATATAAGAATGCAAGAAAAGATATGTATTACTAAATCCGATTTTATAGAAAAATGGCTAATAACAACAAGAAATCGAGAGCAGAATCTTAAAAATCGAAGAACGGAATGTTGTGTGCCTAAAAAAATGAGGACTCAAGCAAGATCCTGGATTCGAATGAAACTCATATATACCAGCTATTGCAAAAGATATTGAAAAATATTCGAATAATTGTATCACTCCAGTAAATTTATAAACATTCTTGCTTAATAATTTTTCAAGAATCAGATCAAGCCCAAAAAATGAAGTTCTTGCTACCATATTTTGGCTAGAGTTGCCCATTTCCAACATGTCTATCATGATAGTTGTAAAACGACCACTTGATATTGTGAGTGATGGATCATTTTTTGGCCTCCAATCAATTTCGAGCAGACGAAATCATGTAAGTCATTTAATATTCTATCGCTAACTCAGGAGCATATTTTGATAAGTTACATCCCTTGGTTCCATCTGCCATGCCACATATATTACGAGTAATCATTTTCATTCACTTTCTATTCGATTAGTAAGATCCTTTGCACTTAAGCGTCTTCTGTTTGTGGAATCGATACTCGGCTAGATGATTTCCCGATCACAAAAATAATGCCTTCGATGTTGACCGCTGTTTGAGAAGGATTATGAGCAAGCTTGAACTCATGTAAGAAAATATAAACGCATTCATTTACTTTTGCATACTCAAGATAGAAGTATATAATGTTTTTAATTAAATTCTGGAAGACTTACATAAACTTAATGTAGCTGAGATTTTAATCATTAGAAATGAGTAATATTTTAGTCCACATATTAACACAATTGGATGTGCGTTGTGGTGCAATAGATATCCACTCGGAACGACAAATCGGGGAGCCAAGTTGAATTCCAGTTGAATTCCTTACATTCACTTACGCACAACTACCCTTGTGAAAGATATTAACCCGTCTCTCCCCTCTAGTTATGGGTTAAATAATAGGACAGATTGGGTTTTATAGACTTGGCTGGCAAACAGTCTACCAGAGAAGGCAATGGCAACTTAGTGCAGAATAATCTTCTGCCCAGTCAGTCATGTCTCTTTCGAGACATGATCGCCCAAAGCGTGCATTCACGTATGGAACTTAACTTATTTTTATGTTATTTTTAAAGTCACTGATTATTTTGCGAATAACTTTATTCTTTCAAGAAAATTATATTTGAATAAAAGTATGTGTCTGCGTAAGACAAGGATGTGTCTTTGCATCGGATTTATGCAACTTGTACTGCGAGACTATTCTGAGAATCCTAGAAGTTATGACAGGATTCGTCATCCGAGGCCTCATTTTAAGCAGTATAAGGTACGCAGATGATGCACTACTGATAGCAGACATTGAAAGAAACTGCAAGACCTCCTGTAGTAGGTAACTGAAGAGAATGACTACAAAAAAACTCCAAGAAAACTGAATGCATGAACATCAGCAAAAAGGGCCGACCAATATGCTAAATACAGGTAGGGGAGGGATACTAAAATCAAGCAGGTACAAAGATTCAAAAACCTGGGAAATGTTCTAACAGAAGACGGAAAGTGCAACACAGAGATCCGAAGGCGAATTGGCATGGCGAAGGAAGCATTCCAGAAGTTGAGTAAACTATTAACAGGACATTTTCGCTAGAAGCAAAGGAGAGAGTACTGGATTTCTATGTGGTGTCAGTTCTTCAATATGGCAGTGAGTGTTGGACAATATCATTGAAGATGAAGGAACAACTTGAAGCAGCTGAAATGTTCTACAGAAGGATGCTGCGAATATCATGGATTGAGCATATGAGCAATGATGAGGTTTTGGAAATAATGAAAACAAAAAGGAAATTAATACTGAGCATCAGCAAGAGACAACTAAATTTCCTGGGACATGCAATGAAGAAAGAGGGCTTGGAGAACCTGATACTAACAGGCCAGATAGAGGGAAAAAAGACAGGGGAAAGTGGCGGATAACATATTTGAACGACCTAATCATGTGGATGACGGAACGAGGGTTGCGTGGTGTAACAGGAGAGTTAAGAGCCACCGGGATATGGAGATGTGGAGAGCCATGATTGTCAATGTTCTGAAAGGACAGAGCACATGAAAAAGTTTGGTTCTGCATACGTCAGAGAAATATATTAAAGATAATCTCTAAAAGATCTGAAATGAAAGTAAAATAAGGGATAAGCATCTTGTGTCACCTGTTATTTAAAGATATAATTTATAAGCAAGGAAATATTGGTAAAGGAAATATTACTGAATTCTGAATAACGGGCTTGAAAAAATAATTTAAAAAGAAAAACTAGGCAGAAATGCAAATGAAGCAAACGGGAATACAAAAGCCTACATATGAAGAACGACAATTCTTGGTTCAAGTGATCATTTTGCAATTTCCCAAAGCCGGCACCATATCGCGGGCGTCCCATTCACTCGGAAAATATTAGAACGCATTTCTTTGTAAGAGCTGAGTAGATTTTTTTTTTTTTTTTACTGGGTGGAAAAGACCACCCTTTCAGATCTATCACTGCATTTGACAGGAAGATTCAGGGGAAAAGAAATCGAAGAAAATCCAAAGTGGACAACCGGGAAATACGAGAAATGATGAGGTGTAGATCGGATAAAAAGCTGGAAAAAATGAATAAAAACTTGTGATTCCTTAATTTGTTCTGATGGATTTTTTTTTCTTATAAATGAAAATTGCTCAGCGCTTTTCACACACATGTATATTATTTATAGAAGTGTGCGGCAAACGTAACTACTTTTTATTTATTTTATTTAACAAAATTTACAAAAGTTTAAAAAATAAAAGTATTGTCAATTCAAATCAATATTTAAGATTTACAAGCGATTTAACAATGCCAGAATAATCCGCTTCAATTTTAATACAGCGCCGAACCCTAGCAGCCACATATCTACAAATAGTTTCAGACATTTCTACATCAATTTCAGAGATGTTATCAAACATTTTTTAATGCAAAAATTGTTTCCGGCTGGAGACTGTAAACACGATCTTTAGTACACTCCTTAAGGAAACATTTGGTGGTGTTAGATTTCGTGATCGTGAAGGCCGCTCAATTGCTCCACGTCATCCTGTCTACCTCAGTTCTAAAACAAATATTTTACCATTCACAAAAGCGTTAGCTATAGCTAAACAACTGTATTTTATTTTTATTTAATAAAAGTTAATAAACAAAAAATATGTGTGTACAATGAAATTTATTTAAATTTTCAGCGTTAATTTCAATGTCTATAATATTTACAAAGCATTGCAGAAAATGTGTACAATGAAATTTATTTAAATTTGCAGCGTTAATTTCCAATGTCTATAATATTTACAAAGCATTGCAAAAAATGTGTACAATGAAATTTATTTAAATTTTCAGCGTTAATTTCCAATGTCTATAATATTTACAAAGCATTGCAGAAAATGTGTACAATGAAATTTATTTAAATTTTCAGCGTTAATTTCCAATGTCTATAATATTTACAAAGCATTGCAGAAAATGTGTACAATGAAATTTATTTAAATTTGCAGCGTTAATTTCCAATGTCTATAATATTTACAAAGCATTGCAAAAAATGTGTACAATGAAATTTATTTAAATTTTCAGCGTTAATTTCCAATGTCTATAATATTTACAAAGCATTGCAGAAAATGTGTACAATGAAATTTATTTAAATTTTCAGCGTTAATTTCCAATGTCTATAATATTTACAAAGCATTGCAGAAAATGTGTACAATGAAATTTATTTAAATTTTCAGCGTTAATTTCCAATGTCTATAATATTTACAAAGCATTGCAGAAAATGTGTACAATGAAATTTATTTAAATTTTCAGCGTTAATTTCCAATGTCTATAATATTTACAAAGCATTGCAGAAAATGTGTACAATGAAATTTATTTAAATTTTCAGCGTTAATTTCCAATGTCTATAATATTTACAAAGCATTGCAGAAAATGTGAACAATGAAATTTATTTAAATTTTCAGTGTTAATTTCCAATGTCTATAATATTTACAAAGCATTGCCGAAAATGTGAACAATGAAATTTATTTAAATTTTCAGCGTTAATTTCCAATGTCTATAATATTTACAAAGCATTGCAGAAAATGTGTACAATGAAATTTATTTAAATTTTCAGCGTTAATTTCCAATGTCTATAATATTTACAAAGCATTGCAGAAAATGTAACGTTGATCATTTAGACACATGTAGTATTAGAAAGTCCAGAAGAATAATTTTAAAGTATTATTATATAGACAAATGGACGCCATAGTAATTTTAAAATCATTTTAAACGACTTAAATGTATTTGTGTTCAGTAAAGGTGAGAAAGTTTACTGCAACCTGTGTGCCGCAACCTGTGTGCATAGAGGTTCCGATGAATAAATTGTCACCAAAAATACACAAAAGTGAAAATAAGATTGCTATCTCATTTTAACAGATATATTTACGAAAATTACCCAAAAATAACTTGAAATGCTACAATGAATTTATTCAATAATATCGCCATCGGCTTCAATGATGACCTCCAGAAGCTTTTGGAATTGCCTGTGTCTTTTCTGAATGATTTCCTTTACTGTAATGAAAACTACTATAATTCTTGCTTTCAGTTCATATTTAGTGTTACAAGAAAATTAGTATCGCCATCACCTGTGCCCACGTTGTCGCAAAAATTGACTGCCATGAATGACTCGTTCTTCTGCTTTTGGGCATGGTGCAGAGTCCTTTTTCAAGACAAAGAGTATTCTAGCAGTCACCCTCTTTACTCCAGGTATGACACTATCATTTAAGTGTGAAAAAGTTGACTGGCGAAATTAATTAAATAAAAATTAATTAAATGAAAATTAATTAAATGATAATTAATTAAATCATGATAATAATTCTTTTATTAAACCATTATAAAAATAAGTTCATTCTGGGTATCCAATATTTTTAAGAACCAGGTGTAGTAAACCGAGGTCATTAAGTATAAAGATATCTAGACTCGAACGGAAGGCTGACCTATAAACTGCCACTAAAATAAAACACTCTGCAGGTGTGACGATCTGTCAAAAATTACTTCAATTTCAAAATATAAACATACTTTGAGCGTGGCACACATGTTGGGTTGCCTCACTCCGGAATGGAGTGCAAGTATGGCACAAGGTAATAAATCATTGATGAACTGACCACAGAGCCTGCTTCTTGTTAGCCCACCCCGGTGACTGCGACTAATTGTCTGATTATCTAAACCAATCAGATGTAACCCAGGACGGTTGTTACGACGATAGCCATTGGCCGGTGATCCCTATTGGCTGACCAATGAGAAGCTAATTATTCGGGATTCAGGCGCATAAATAGAGAGAACCCAGAGCAAAAAATCGAGTCGATTCATTCTTCGCTACCCAGAACCGAATCCGTTTCCACTGCATACTCCATCATTGACACTGCCTAATTGCAGTTAAGATTTCTTCGAGCTAAGGAAACTTTTTCCGCCAGTCAACTACATTCACCCTTCAATTTGCGGTGTTTGTTTTAACTTGATGAGAAATTATTGTAAACCAGTGTAAATAAATGTTTGTTATTGTTTATAACAAACCCTTTTCGTCATTTCTTTGAAGGTGTGGCAACTATTCTTCTACTCCAACGCCAAATTCAACACTCCATCGACTGAATTGTATCCACCCCCCACTTTCGCGGATCTTAAGAAACAACGTGGGCACGGAAGGAATAAGAGAACAACCAGTCTGGAACATGTGGTAATCAGAAAATCATCTGCCAAACTGGTATCGTGAAGATATAGTACCACACAGGCAGTACTACCACCTATAAGCCTGTGTTGAATCTAAGGCCCTTATTAACAAATTCGAGATTTCTTTTCTAATCAGAGCGATCACGGCATGCTTTTCTAGCTTCCATACCTTCGTAATCACCATTATACTCATCCAAATCTTTCGGAATCTTCTTCACTGTACTCAGATAGACACAAAATACTCTGACATATTCATATTAGAGCCGCCAGTGTGAACGCCATGTCGTACATCAAGCCGTTTCCAAATTTCTGTTGGGCTGATTTGCATTATGGGTCGCTTTTTCTGACATGGTGCCCAACTGACCCTACTATGCATTAAAAAAACAACACGGATCATCGTGCCAAATTTTAAATATAAAATGGCACTAATTTACCCCTCGCATCAGTGTGCGGATGTGCTTGTGTCTGTGCGTGATATAAATATATTTTAACATTTAAAAATATATATTCTACAAATAAAAAAAATGATATTTGCATTCAGGGAGTTTGAGGCTTGTTTAACGGCATATCAATGTCTGTGAGTTATTAATGCCGAAAAGGTAGAGTTTTAAGTTATTCTTGTCATGTTCGGTTTTTGTGAGAAGGTTGATTTAGTCAGATTTTTATGAAAACATTATTTATTCCATCCAGCACTGTATTCAAAAATGTATTGCTGGCAATTTTTTTCCTTCAAAAATGTATATATTTCTATAAAAGTCTATTTTTATGCATATATTTCTATAAAAGTGTATTTTTATACTTTCACAGTGTTTTGGCCTCAATTTGGAGTTAACTATTTGACCATAGCTGTGACCTAACAGATACTACCAATCCGGGTCAAGGTGGACCTGGAAACATCAATTAAGAGATAGTTCCCTGTTCCTCACAACCACCCATTCTTGTTGCCGGATGAAGTTTACCGTCATACCACGACCTGTGCTTTCAGGATTCAATTACGCACATTCTCATTCACTAATGAATTAGAGCACTCTGGCTATTGGACAGGTATAATGATAATATACATGCAAAAAAGTCTGCCTTCTTCTACCGTGCGCCCATGGCCCAGAGGTAGAATCGCCGACTGACGCCACTTCGATCGGGTTTCAATCCTGGGTTAAAAGCAATCGGAGTCTAACCGTACTGATGAGCTGTGATACAGCGAAAAAGATCCGTCCGCGGATGACTATATATAATGTGTGTGTGGCAACGTTTTGGGACTTATATATCACTATATATCTCCGATGCCAAAAACACACTTTCCTTTCAGTCCTTTCATTTACAACCTTTCTTGTTCTGGTTGTAAGATGGCGAATTTCTATTCTTGGCAAAATCTTCAGACATCACCATCGTTCCGAGTTCTGATCTTTTTAATATGCTCCATGTTACATAAGATTCTTTGCAACTTTTAATTTACTTACATTCAAACTACAAAGCATTAAACACTGTACCCAACATTCAAACTAGAAAGTTTTAAAATTTGCACCAGACTAGCCAAACAATTTACAATGTTATTGTAAATCGCATGAAGACACCACTCATGGTAGAAACCTAGGTCGTGTAATAACTTGTTTACAGATGGATAATATTCAAAAGTTCTACAATATAACTGTATGGAACAAATTTTGATACAAATGTGTATGGTTTAATCTTATTATGACCAGAAACTAAGTCATTAAACAATCAATCAATCAATCAGTATATATATATATATATATATATAAATTCAAATTTTAAAATCACTTGTTTCATCAGAACATAAAACAGACACTCATCAACAATAATTTTCCTAATTACATAGTTGATGAACAAATACGACATTTCCTTACAAACCTGAACACGAAAAAAACAACAAATGGTAATAGCCCAACCAACCCCAAACATATCACTCTCTTATATCGTAGCCAAATGCACACCAACTACCAACTAGATGAAAATATCCTAAAAAACTCATAAACACTAATATCTCTCCGACAGACCCCAACAAAAGAATTAAATTTATCATATATTACGATAAATCCACAACATCCAACTCAATCGTCCGCAACGACTCCCCACCTCCGCCGTTAGCGATTTGCAAAAAAACAGTGTATAAATTCAAATGCCCCTTTCGAGAATATATCTCTAACAAACTAAATAATACCTACATTGGACATACTACTAACTCGCTTTCGCGGAGACTTACATTGCACTTAAATGAAAATCCTAACATATTTCGACATTTAAAACACCACGGCTATCAACACACACTTCTTAGGAAAACACTTGTTGAAAATATGCATATACTTAGACAAGAAAATAATAAACGAAAGCTTAAAATTATAGAAGCTATCTACATCAAACGGATTACACCTAGCCTAAATAAAATAAATTTCGACACCTCCACTAACATACTTCAATGCCTATAATCGACGGGAGAGGTCATAGTTATTATACTTACCCCCTACACCATAGTAGCAGCAGTTCCCAGACCAATCCCTCATACCACTATACACTCAATTGACCAAAAAACCACTACCACCATTCCTTCTTGGCCTACAGCCATGAGCGACACAAAAAAAGGACCTGTCTAATTTTCTCTGTATAACTCCACTCTGTTAATAATAATTTAAATGTCCTATGTTCACTGAACATTAAATGTCCATCCTTTGATAATGGCTTATGTAAGCTGAAAGCTCAGACCGGATAAAAAATCAACAATTATTGTGATATCTTGTCGTCTGTCCATGACAACACTATCAAGCTAATCAGATCATACGAACGGATCTCACACAAAATAAATAGACAGAACTTCTCTATATTATTCAATGAAACCTGTATTAATGAAAAAATGCTGCCAAAATATACACAATATATATATATATATATACATTTGGGTGTGTACAAACAAAACGTTGCAATGAATATCAAGTTTCGTTATTTTTTAAAGCAATATTGAGCTTGTATCGGATCTTTTTTAATGCAATTAATATTTAAATTATTTTATTTGAGAATGTGATAAATTTATGTATTACATATTTTGAATAACATAAATTTAATTTTTTTTCGCAGATGTTTTAATTTTTTATAGCCATGTATAAATAGAAAAGACTATTGGTTATTGGATATTAAGTTACGTCATTTAGCATCCTTCATAATTCTGTAATATTTTTCAGCTAAACTGATGAATATTTACGAGAGGCTCAAAAATTTAACGATTTCATTAAACTCAAACACGTTTTTAAAACTTTTGAAAATTTCTAAATATCTGTTTAAAAAATTGATATATTTGGCTTAATAAAGTCCATCACAAGACAGAACGTGTCTCCTAAGATAAGTTCGACTTTTAACTTTATATATATATATATAAACAAGTCACCGTTCGATATAACCGAAATTTGAAGGAAAAACTTTCAGCACAGCAAGTTTAATTCGCTTGCTTGAAAACAAAATATTCATAATTATTATCCCTGGTGTTTTGCTTCACTGAAAGAGCCTGTTTATTTGTTCTCCTATTTGCTGCCTTATTTTGGAGCAAGAAATTTTGTTGTGTCACGGGAATTGAATGTTTTCATTCAAAGATTTGCAGACAAAATAAGAAATACAACACATGACTTGACTGCAAAAATTTAACAAATTGGGATTTTGTGACAAGCATGAGCGATAGAAAAAATTAAAAAAATCAAAATAAGTAGACAAAACTAGAAAGAAGATATTTAATGTATATTCTTTTTAATATGAAGTGTGTAAAATTTATATGATTATGAAACTAAGATCTGTCATAAGAAATGTTCAATCAATCAATCAGTATATATATATATATATATATATATATATATATATATATATATATATATATGAATTCAAATTTTAAAATCACTTGTTTCATCAGAACATAAAACAGACACTCATCAACAATAATTTTTCTAATTACATAGTTGATGAACAAATACGACATTTCCTTACAAACCTGAACACGAAAAAAACAACACATGGTAATAGCCCTACCAACCCCAAACATATCACTATCGTAGCCAATCATCTGGTAATGCTGTAAATCTTCTGCAACACGTATTGATTTATTATGTGTTTCTCTAAACATATGCACGAATGCTTATTAATTATCATTAACAAAAATTCATACTATTTTCAATATTTAAGTTGTGTTGCCTGTAAGAATATAAAAGTCGCACTGGTCTGTTTCTTTCGAGATATTATTACAAGCGATTATTTTTCCTTCCGTCCATGGTGTCTGACAAGCTTTTGCCTAATGAACATGAATTAAAAGAAAGACCTTACTTACGTAAAAATAAGGGTTTCACTTATAAGCTTGCAAATATGCATCAATACAAATACTTTTAAGTCTACGTTAATATTTTGTACTCTCACGATTCTTGCTTGTGGAACTGTTTTGTAGTGGTCCTGGGCAAGACGGTAAACAACATCCAGCAAGGCCTGTGATTGAGAGTTTGTGAGAAGCATGGAACCCACTCTTAATTACTGTTGTTTTCAGGTCCACCCTCACCCGGAGTGGTAGCACCTGTTAGGGTCCCAGCTATGGGCAAATAGTTAACCCCAAAACTGGGATCAAAACGCTATGACAGTATAAAATACTTTTATAAAAGTATATAGATAAAAATATACTTTTATAAAAAAATATACATTTGCGAAGGAAAAATATTCTCAGCAATACATTTTTGAAAAAAATATTACAATAACACATTTTTGAAGGAAAAAAATTCTCAACCAAACATTTTTGAAGATAAAACTAGAAGACTTTTTCAGTTTTCTAAAAATAAAAAAGAATAAAATCAAAAACTTCCATTAAAATCTGACTAAATCAAATTTCTCACTATAGCTGAAAATAAAAATACTTAAAAGCCAATTATTTTGGGATTAAATAATTAACCCACAGAGGTTGATACGCCGTTAAACAAAACTCTCTTGTGGTTTCTTGCTTCTTAACCAACTTTGATTTTTCAAGATTTTAATGTAATTTCAATCTTTATCTTATGACTTCCTTATTCACGTACGTTTATCTTTCCTTCGTGTTTTTTTTTTCATAGTCTAGGATATTCATTAATACCTTGCGTCTTTATTGACTTTGAGTGAAATGATCAAAAAGACGGTCATTTATTAAGTGTCGCACGGAGAGACGAAAATTTTGATCCAATTTATCTTACTACGATTACGATTTCTGACTCCGTGAAGAAATTTGTGTGTTATATCATTTTTACAGTTTGGTTAGTACGAATTTTTCTGTAGAAATGTAAAGAAATTTTTCGATCTACAAAACGAGAATTATTCGTTAAAATACTTCCGCACCACCTGAAAGGATCTACTCTAACCTTTCAATAAATATTCCTTATTGCAATTGTTCTCAGGAGCTTTCTACTCATTAGAACAATTGCAATAGATAAATACTTCATAAATACATGTTCATGAGAACAATTGCAATAGGGATAAATACTTCATAAATACAAGTTCATGAGAACAATTGCGATAGTGATAAATACTTCAATAAATATATGTTCATGAGAACAATTGCAATAGTGATAAATACTTCAATAAATACATGTTCATGAGAACAATTGCAATAGGGATAAATACTTCATAAATACAAGTTCATGAGAACAATTGCGATTGTGATAAATACTTCAATAAATATATGTTCATGAGAACAATTGCAATAGTGATAAATACTTCAATAAATATATGTTCATGAGAACAATTGCAATAGGGATAAATACTTCATAAATAAAGTTCATGAGAACAATTGCGATAGTGATAAATACTTCAATAAATATATGTTCATGAGAACAATTGCAATAGTGATAGATACTTCAATAAATACATGTTCATGAGAACAATTGCAATAGGGATAAATACTTCATAAATACAAGTTCATGAGAACAATTGCGATAGTGATAAATACTTCAATAAATATATGTTCATGAGAACAATTGCAATAGTGATAAATACTTCAATAAATATATGTTCATGAGAACAATTGCAATAGGGATAAATACTTCATAAATACAAGTTCATGAGAACAATTGCGATAGTGATAAATACTTCAATAAATATATGTTCATGAGAACAATTGCAATAGTGATAAATACTTCAATAAATATATGTTCATGAGAACAATTGCAATAGGGATAAATACTTCATAAATACAAGTTCATGAGAACAATTGCAATAGTGATAGATACTTCAATAAATACATGTTCATGAGAACAATTGCAATAGGGATAAATACTTCATAAATACAAGTTCATGAGAACAATTGCGATAGTGATAAATACTTCAATAAATATATGTTCATGAGAACAATTGCAATAGTGATAAATACTTCAATAAATATATGTTCATGAGAACAATTGCGATAGTGATAAATACTTCAATAAATATATGTTCATGAGAACAATTGCGATAGTGATAAATACTTCAATAAATATATGTTCATGAGAACAATTGCGATAGTGATAAATACTTCAATAAATACATGTTCATGAGAACAATTGCAATAGTGATAAATACTTCAATAAATATATGTTCATGAGAACAATTTCGATAGTGATAAATACTTCATTATTTAACAGTTCATGAGAACAATTGCGATAGTGATAAATACTTCAATAAATACATGTTCATGAGAATGTAATGTCCATCGTTATCATTTATTTTGTTTGATCTTGATTATTTTTTTCTTTTTCAGGGGTTCTCTTCAAATCTATCTTTTTCTCACATTCTTTCACACATTATCACCTTGCATTCTACTGACTTTATTACCTTGCTTGGGTCAAATGATTAAAATAATATGCCGTTTAGATATTTTTCTTTGCGGTAATGATATGTATTTCTAATAAACAATAGACAAGAAAATTATTCGATTCAAAATATTTTTAAAAATGACTTCACTGTATTAAAGAAAAATTTTACTTTTATCAAACAGGTTTAACCTAGACTAGGACAGGTTAAGATTGTTACATCTAGGCTAAGACTGTACATCAAGAAAGAAGCGTCTTGGAAATCAGTTCTAAAAAGCAAGATTTTATAGGAAGAAGCTGCTGAAGTGGAAATTACATCTCATCAACGAGGGAATGAATGTGTTTAGCTACAATGTGCCTCTCATGGCTGATATCGTCTTGAAGGTTCGAACAAAAGCTCGTTTGTTTGAACATATTCCATTAATATAGCGATAGATTAGCGAAAGACTTATAATGTTTCGTTTTTTTGGTAAAGAATTGTAGGGTTGAAACAATTCATTATTCACAAAGATTTCCAGTTTTCACTTTCCAATGTCGGATATATGGCACCAATACTCCTATTTAAGCCTAATCTGTCTGTTGGTGAAGTCTAGGATAGCATGGGTATTCCGGTATTTTATGGAGCTACAGAACGAACCCACTATCTTTGGCTATAGACCGAATTCACTTGAGGTCTGGCGTGAGATTTTGTCCCTTATAGGCGATCAAGTCACGTGATCTTTCACTCAGAGAACACCCTTTCATTGCGAAAAAAAATTCAGAAAGGTGATGAGGGACATCATTAGTTTCTGACAAATTTTCACATGAAATTCAGATTTGTTATTGTCTATTTGCTTCATTCATGCTTCTATGAATGCATTCTATGAGTATCAATTTGACAGTCAACTTCCTCAGAATGCCTCCACAGCATTACAAATCTCCCGATTTTATAAAAATTGATGTTTTCTTCAATTATGATTTATTTTTGATTAAACATTGTTTGGAACAATGATAATTAACCGGCTGTCATCATGCATAACAATTACGATCAATCATCTTGCATACTCCACTCCAAAATATCGTGTTTTATTATACTGAGTATAGTTTAAAATAGATGTGCAGGTAATACTATCGGTGTCACCTAACCTATATACATATGCATTTTTTGGACAGGCATATATATGATTTTCTAAACATACACTGTTATATATAACAGACAATGAATGTCTATTATGCTAATCATGTGTCGTTCTAAACATCGTATATTGACTTTAATTTCAGGTGAAAATAAAGACAAAAATTGTACAGTATTAAGATATTTTTTATGCTGATTCTAAGCGTTCGGCTCACATGAGCCATCTTCAAAGAGGTTACAGGGACGTTAAAATAAAGACATCCATTATCAAAGATATAATTTCTTGTATTGACATAAAACATTACTATGCGACGATAACAGTCACCGAATAGCATAGACAGGACGTAAATGTGTCATTCGGTGACTGTTATCGTCGTATAGCAATGTTTTATGTCAACGCAAGATAATATCATCGTTGATGGTGAACATTTTCATGATAACGTCCCTGAAACATCTCTGAATATGTCTAAGGTGAGCTAAAAGTTTAGAGCCGTCATAATGAAAAAATATCGAAATTTGTCTTCTTTTGCACTTAAAATTATAGCCAAAATTCGATGTTTAGAACGGCTCATGATTAAACATAATATTTATACATTTATTTTCAGTTATATTTAACAATATATGTTTAGAATATACACTAGCAGCCATAATTATTAGGGAGCCCTAGTTTTTTTAAAAGAAATGATGTATTTCATACTATTTTTACTATGAAATACATCATTTTTTTAAACACTGGGATGGCCTAATAATTATGGCTAGTAGAGTATATCTATCTATCTATCTATCTATCTATCTATCTATCTATCTATCTATCTATCTATCTTGCTTCACTTGATATGTGCTAAATAGCAAGGTATTTACATTTATATGCCGGGGGAAAATATTAATTTATTTCTACGGCTTATTACGCTTTTACATGTTAATTAAAGGCAAACATAGAGGTAATTATTTAATGATACTAGTCCTACTAAATATCCGATTATTATGGGAGGAAAAGAGTTGGGTACCCTTCCCATATTTATTTGAATGTAACCGAATATCACGAACTTGACTGGGGTCGGAATCCGCCTCTTCGATTAACATTTCTCACCCTTATACTTTAAAATACTTGCACATCGATGCTTACACTATCTGCTATATTTAATAAACACATTCTGAATAGCTGTCAAAAATAGTCTTACTTAAGCTTGTCTCACGACTTTGATAAATTGACGGTAGCACTGAAAGGAGTATATATTGTTATTCTTAGGGCAACTTGAATTAGCTTCCCTAAAAGGGAGAAAAATCACATTTATATACGTGTTGCAGAACGAGAAAAACTCCAAAAGGCATATAGAGAAAAAAGTTATCATTGCACTTCTTATATTTTGTTTTTGTAAGTTGTGTTGCCATATATGCATTCAATGACATTTACGAAGCGATCTAAAAATGATTCATCTACCAGAATTTCTAGCAAGATCGGAAGTTCAGCCAAGCTAACGAAGACTACTTTACTGATAAAACGGAAATTCAGAAACGTCGAGATTAAAGATATGTCACTGAATGTAGAGACTAATACATAGAAGTCCTTATACAGTATCACATATGTAATATAACTAAACGTTTATAAATTGAATTGAACTTTTTTAGCATGGACTTATAAAATATTACAGCGCAAATCTACTTGAAATTCGCATATTTGAACTTAACTATATTAGAATAATATTATCTTAAAATATTTCTTATTGAGCATTAAGCAATATTTAATATGACATTATTATTGTCTGTCTTAAGACTTATTATACTTAAGTAAAGAACAAAACTAAAAAGGGGACATTTAGGAAAAGTATACAACGCTCAGTAGATATTTCATAAAAAGGCACCTGCATCAAATCAGATATGCATGATATAGCGAACGTCTTTGATAAAAGCAAGGCAAAAGCTTACAGCTGGAACCAATTTAGTTACTTTCTGAAAAGTAGAGTCATGATCTGAAATAGACTTGTCAGATCAAGGCTTTCCTATAGATGACATACATGGCACTAAACCCGTTCCTCTATGTCTAAACACTCTGATGTATGCAATCACGTTCTAAGATCCCTATTTTAAAATGGCTTTCAGCGAGAGTCGATAACAGTGGAATGGCGATAGATAATTACAAAAAAAACAGTAACCACATGACTTGAGTCTCATTAACAGCATCAAGAACTAGAATGTCTATCAATATAACTGGAAGTGAAAATAACATAATCAAGATGTTGACACGCAACAGGAATCCAAATAAAAGCTTAAGGAAATATTACCAATATTGGAAAGAGATAAAACAACTACTAAACTGGATAAAACTCATCATAAATATTGAGTTAAGAGATAGGTTTTGAAACTGCAACCGACAATTGAATAAGCTTCTCAGACAATGAATATCTTATGTTTCCTTATGAGAAAACGGCTACTATTATTACCATGGATAGTATCCAAGTCTGCTAAGACAGATTCTAACTGAGTATTATCAAATATATTATTATTATTTTTAATGATATATTACGGAATTGTTATTAGTTACTGTTATGTGGTCTCCCATTTTTACATGATAATTGACTCGTCTAGAGTGTACATATACTCCTGCATAGAAGCAATACGTCAGATAGCGTTAGATATAGTTAGACATCGAGAGATCCGCGGGATAAGACGTCAGCAGTTCATAGTAACTGAGCTCCACTTAACAGAATACGATACAGCACCCGTCAGCTTCCGACGTGGACATACTAATTTTACTACGGCTTCACTTCAGAGACATTGTATATATCCTTCTTACTAACTGTATTCCTGTATTACTAACCTGCAGTTTGAATTCTTTACGTTTAATATACTTATTTTTCTATCTCAAATTATGTTGGTCCTTTATTTTGTGCAGTTCCCATTACCGGGATACACAACAGTTACATGTCTTGATTATCAGACACATTCTTCTTCTTCTTCTTCTTCTTCTTCTTCTTCTATGTGCCCTGTCCCTTCAGGACGTAGGCGATCATGGATCTCCACGTCTCCCTATCCCTTGTGGCTCTTAGTATGTTTGCTCCTGTTGCTCCTGGCACCCCCCGTTCCGTCATCCACCTGATCAGACTCTGCAGATATGTTATCCGCTGCCTTCCTCTGTCTCTCCTTCCTTCTATCTGACCAGTCAGTATCAGGTTCTCCAGGCTCTCCTTCCTCATTGCATGTCCCAGGAACTTCAGTTGTCTCTTCCTGATGCTCAGCATCAATTTCCTTTTTGTTGCCATTCTTTCTAACACTTCGTCGTTGCTTGTATGCTCAGTCCACGATATCCGTAGCATCCTTCTGTAGAACCACATTTCGGCCGCTTCCAGTTCAGATAAAAAGAACTCAAAACAACGTTTCTAAGCAATAAGGTGAAGATTTAGCATTCGTAATATGTACTTACTCATAATTGGTGGACATACCGCTCACCGGTGTGACGTGGCTTCCCTTTGCCTCTACTATAAGTACTTTCAGGGCTTCTGCTCCGATGAACTTACAACACTGCTGCCCCCTAGGTATGAATTTGCACGAGATACTAGATTAGCTACTAGGTGCAACCTTTTACTGTGAAACAGTTAAGATATAACCGCAATTTCTACTCCAACAGCTTCTTTCCTCACACTTCCCTCCTGTGGAATTCCCTTCCATACACTTGCTTCCCCGACAGCTACAATCTCCAGGAATTTAAATGTAAGGTCAATAGACACCTTCTAACACACTAATTCTCATCCATTCTCTCAAACACCCTTCCCATCTACCCAACCCCCATCCTCGCTATCCTTAACCGTCTATCACCCGCCTCCTGACATTTCCTATATACAACTACTCTTTCCAACCACTTTCTCCTAAGTAACCCCCTGTGCAATAGTGGCAATGGAATGCCTTGCTTGGGGGGGAAATGATTTTAAAAAAATACACTTTAAACTTGCAATGGAAACCAGTGCTCCACTCATTACGGGGATGTTTAACATTTTCGCCGCCATTTCGTACAATTTATCAATTTCAATCTTCATGTCGTTGGTTTTGTATTTGCTTTTCTTGCATATTTTTGTCAGCATTTAATTTCAGTTATATCGTGGGTGATATATCTGATCTTCAGTGTTCAATAATTCAATTGATTTTAAATTCATAGTCTCAGGCTTCGTTTTCGTTTATTTTCTCCGTTCATAACAGTGATATTTTCTGATACTATATCCAAGACGCGTTATAGCCTTTTTTTTTGTAGAACAAGAGTAGCTTAAGGCAAAAACTGTCGCGTCATTTGTACCCTCTTTTTGGGCATTCTGCCCCAGAGGGAGTAATAATAATATGATAGTTACTAACTGCATGTTTAACATTCTCTTGATTCTCTAAAAATCCTACGAACAATGACATCTGTAGTGTGTCTCCGTGTAACTGGCTATAACTTTTGTGTGCAAGAAATATTCTTGCAGAACCATGATTAAAATTCAGCTCTTCTTCAGTTGACCGTACTTCAAGTATTCCTTGGAGATTTGATGGCTATTGAACCCCTCGTTTTTTCTTTCAAATTTCCCATTCAATGTCACATTTTACCAGCATCTTTATAGATTTGAAATATTTTCTCACCACTACACCTCTATCAGTACCCATTTGTAATGTTGAGTATTGTAGTATTTGTCACTGTTCTCCAAGTATTTTGTCTGAGATTTTCTTTCACCTTTGACACAAGCAGTTATCGGCAGATCTCTTTTCGGTGCCGTGGTTACTAAGTATCAGGAATATTATAATTTTTTTTTTTTTTAATCATTTCACCCCGAGCAAGGCAGAAACGCCACTGATGTGCAGGAGGGGGTTACATAAATGTAAAAAGATTAATTAGAAAAGAGTGAGGAGTACAAGCTAGTTAGAAAGGAACAATAGAAAGCTGAGAAAGCAGGTGCAATGACAGATACATGGGCGGAGAGAAAGGGAAGGTTATACAGGGGAGGGGAGAGAGCTAGAGGCCAGTGGTTAGTAGGTGAGTATTAACTTTGCTTTTAAATTTCTGGAGGTCGTAGCCGTCAGGAAAGCAAGAATACGGGAGTGAGTTCCACAGGCGGGAAGTGCGAGAGAGGAAGCTGCAGGAGTAGAATTGTCGTCTGCGTTTGGCTAACCTGACTGTGAATGGGTGGGACCCAGTTGCCAGTCTGGTTGCACGGGTAAACACCTGTTGAGGAGGCATCAGTGACTTAAGCTCATCCGAGCAGAAGCCATGAAAGTATTTATAGAAGAGACAGAGGGAGGCCACATTTCGACGATGGGAAAGTGGCTGCAGACGAGTCGCTAGATCAGTACCTATCACATTACAGACTCTCCTTTGGAGCTTGTCAAGAACACTGAGGAGAACGGCAGGGGCACCTGACCATAAATGGCAGCAGTACTCCATGCACGGACGGATGGTTGACTTGTATATATGCAGGATGGATTCAGGTGGAAAAAACATCCTGGATCGACATAGTGACCCAATCTTCTTAGCAGTAGATTTTGCTATGGATTCAATATAGTGCTTCCATTTGAGGTCTGAGGACAGGGTAAGTCCGAGGAGGCGTAGTGTATTACTCTCCGGGAGAATCATCTGGTCCATGCATATGGGAGGCAGAAGAGGTTGCCTGTAATGGTTGACAGACAACAGCTTGGTCTTAGATGAATTGAAGTTGACAAGCCACTTCTTGCCCCAGTTCACCACAGAGTGTAGATCCCGCTCAAGGTCAGCAGCGAGATTATGTCTGTCCGCCACGACAGGTTTCTTACTGGAGCGGGAGTATATTGTAGTGTCATCTGCGTAGATGCCTACTTGGGACTTGATCTCATCTGGGAGGTCGTTGATGAAAATAAAAAAGAGCGTTGGGTCCAGGATAGAGCCTTGTGGGACACCAGCATTCGTGCTGTAGGACGAAGAGGCACGCCCATTCAGAACGACCTTCATTTTGCGGTTATTTAAGAAAGATTGGATTAGGTCAAGCAGGCGACCGGTAATACCATAACCGCGTAGTTTGCATAGGAGGCCAGGGTGCCAAACCCTGTCGAAAGCCTTGGAGATATCCAGAGCAACCGCGCGAGCCTCGTCAGACTCATCAAGGGCCTGTAGCATGTACTCCGATACAGTAGTTAGCAGGTCGGCTGTGGACCTGTCAAATCGGAATCCATATTGCCTGTCGGAGAACAGTTTGTGGGCGGTGAGATGATGAACTATTTCAGCATTTATTATAGCCTCGAACACTTTCCCGAATATTGGTAGAAGACTGATAGGGCGATAGTTGGATGGGTCCGAGGGTTATCATTTTTAACTGTATTTACTTCGTAATTACATGCCTAAATATAAACAATTCAGTAAATACAAAGAGGAGAGTACTAGATTGCTATGTGATGTCAGTTCTTCAATATGGCAGTGAATGTTGAACAATATCAACAATGATGAAAGGAAAACTTTCACAGCTGAAATGTGGTTCTACAGAATGATGCAGCGGATATCATGGACTGAGCATGTGAGCAATGATGAGATGTTCGAAAGGATGGAAGCGAAAAGGAAATTAATATTGAGCATCAGGAAGAGACAAATGAAGTTCCTGGGACATGCAATGAGGAAAAATGGGTCGGAGAACCTAACACTAACAGGCCCGATAGAGGGATAAACAAACAGAAGAAAACATCGGATAAGATATTTGAAGGGCCTGAACAGATGGATGATAGAACAGGGGCTGCGAGATGTTACATGAGAAAGCGTGCTAAGAGCCACTAGGGGTGTAGGGAGACGTGAAAGGTCATGATCGCCTACGTCCTGAAAGATCAAGGCACGTAGAAGTTCTAGAGCAAGCGACTGACAAGATTATATGTTGATTAAATAAAAGACAGATGTTAAAATCATTAAAGTTAAAGCTCTTCGTATTATATTTGCTCTACTTGTTCGACTTCTGTCCTGATTACCGGTAGAATGTTTTTTTATTAGTTGTTCATATCCTTTGTTTATCAGGCGTCAAGTTCTAACGACAAAACTAACCGTTTTAAGTGCGATATTTCCTTTTCTGTTTTCATCTATAAGAACTTCTGTTAGCTTAGCATTTTTTTTCAAACCTTCAGAGAAATGTTTGTGTCACTTTTACGCGCATGCCAATTATTGTTCAACGTTTTCGTCTTTTCTGTCCTGTATAATAATGTCTTGAGGATTTGCATATTATTTTTTTCTGTTCAATTCCGCCCTTTAGATGGTAGCCAAACACTACTTTCCCGGAAAATATACAGTAAATCTATGCATTGTTTTCCCAAATTGTGATAAAGGTTAACGTATACATTGTTTATGTTCCTGATAATAAAAATATTTGCTTGGATATTCTCACATTTCAATAAGTTATTTTTAATCTCCAAATACGAGAGATTATCAGCGTTCTTATTAATGTACTTGTCTCTGTAATATTTTATCCTATTCATTATTCAGTTATTATTATTCATTATTAAATTACCATATTTCAAGACTGCTTTTTTCTTAGCATCTACGTTACGTCCTATCTCATCCATAATATTCCAGTTAGATTGTAAGAAATGGTATCAGAGGATATTTAATTTTAGTCAGTAAACTTTTAAAAAAATAGGCGTCAATATTGTTTTTATATGATTAACATCTGTATCAGTAAAATGAACTTTTTTTATTTTTTGAATTGTACTCTGAACTTTCTTGAAATAATGATCTGCATCGATATTTATGATTTTCATCCAATATTATGATTTGTCAGATCGATAAGTAATAAAGTTAGGACATTTTAAACGATGCAATAAGTGAATTTTTACGGGGATTTTCGTGGAACACGAATGGAGCTTGTTCAATTATTAAAATAAGAATTATGATTAATCGGCGAACTCAAATAAGGAAGCGGTGAATATTCCTCGGCTAATTATATGTATTATTATTTAAAGTACGAATCGAATTTAAGTTGTGTTCTTCACATATTGATCTTAATCAGCGTTTATTTACACTGGAATATTCGACCTTCTAGCGTGGGACGAGCATTGGAATCAATAAATCTAATTAGATACGAATGAATCATATTATATAAGAATGAAGAGAAGTTGACAAATGTGAATAAATTAAAATATTAGCTTTTAAATAAAATCTCGATCATTAAATTTTGTATGATAAAACATTGAAAAGTAAGATATTGATATCAGATGCCACTGTGAGTTTCTTAATTCGAACAATAAAAAATTAAAACATAACCTAGTCAAATTCTGTGATATAACGCTTTTTTCTTCAAAGCAGCATACAAAATAATTTTATGCCATTTGTTATTCTCATTTATGACACTAATGTAAGATATCCATGTACAGGCTATAGCTTTTGACCAGGGTATTTTCCAACCACTTTATATCACAAAAATATACATACTCATTTAATTATTTGTTTTAATTATTATACAGTAAATTGTAATAGTTTATTGATTTTACAATATTTCTTTTGATAGAATTTAAAAAGAACTTTGTAGTTTCAATATAAGATATATAATAAAAATAATGTTCCGCTATCACAGTTACTTCATTGTTTCAAAAATCAGAAAAAAGAGTAAATGTAATTTTAAATCAAAATATGTTGAATCTAATCGTTTGGATTGTTTTAACAGTTTTTCATCAGTACTTTATGAAGTTATAAACTGCATTTCAAAAATTGTTGCCATATGGATCAGCCTGTACAAGGCAGGAGAGACACTAGGGATAGTTTGTTAAAGTAGATGATGTGGATAGTTGGGGAGATAACAGTTAACCTAAGTTTGATCTAGCCAAAAGTGTACCGATTAAGGAAACATTCTGTTGGGAGTCATTTCCACATAGCAGTGGTGAGCGTAAGAAGGTTTTCGGAACTTATATCTCAACAATAGATTACAGAGGAGATGATGATTTTTTACAATGTGCTTAGTAAAACAGTTCTTCGCTGTGAAGTTTAAAACTTTCGAAACAAAGGAATGTAGCAATAAGTGATCGTGTTTGACACTTAAGGGGGTGGGTGAAGCCTAATATTTCCAACGCAAACGTAGAATTGAGGGGTTGATACAGGCTTCTCTCTGAAGTAGGAGGTCGGGTTTAGACTGAAGAAAATTGAGTTTCCCGTTTTGGAATGTTGGAACCTGGACACCTCACATTGTTGGAGGAAAGTCTATACATCTAGTCTATTTTGCTTGAGATTGGGTTTGCTAATTTTCTTTTCTCGATTTTATGTTAGTGTTGTGTTGTTCAGGTTGGTGGTAGGTACTGAGACATGAAAATCTACAAGTGATGCAGTATAAACTAACTGGAATGAATTGACCTGGGATAGAACTTTAACAGTAACTTTCATGGTGGCATTTGGATACTACTGAAAGGTTCAGAAATGATTCACAAAATGGTAGTAATAGCTTCAATATCTTACACATGCTGATAGGAAAGATCCGAAATAGAATGAAAGTTAACTAAAAAAAATTCACAAATTAATGGCGGATATTTTCAAAACCTAAAATAATGAGTCACAAATGCAAAACTGTATTTAAACATAGCAGCTTATAACACGAAGAACTAACTTTTTTTTCAAATGTGTGAGAGGGTGACTCATTTCTCGATGGTCTGGCAAATGTTAAAGAAGGAAACTATTTTGTTTCTTTATAAATGCAGATTGATGTGCGAGCATTTAATTACAAGTATTTAAAAAACGGATGTGCTTGGAGCGCATACTGAAAAAAAACATCGGAAATTTCAAAGAATTTGAGATGAAAGGAAATAAGGAAGCCTTAATTAAATATTCCATCCTAAACGTTTCAGTTCTAATAAGAAAACACTTACCCAACAACTTTAAAAAATAAAAAATAAAGCCATCTTATTAAAACTCTTTATTGGCAAATCAATGTTAAGAACAAAATAACACGTCTTTCTGAACAAAAGTTAAAACAGAACATTAACTTAAGATTTTTGTATTAAATTATCGGAAAGCGATTTTTTTTTTGCTGCTGAGCAAAAACAAGAGGAACGAATAAAACAGTGCAAGGTTTCTGTAGACAAGATTAGAGGAGAAAGAAATTATAATATTTAGAACCAAAAACATACTTAAATTTAAGTCGCAATGAATAGTCGAATAAAAAAGCGGCAGGCAAATAAAGAAGCAAACATTGCAAGCATCCCTGTCAATACAGCATTTAAAGACTAGTATCAGATTTAAGTAACTGAAGATAAAGATTGGGTGTCTAATCTATGTAAAACGTTGCTTTGTGCAAACAAAGGTTTGTGTTAAGTTAACAAAGAAAAGTTAAATGAAGAACAAAAGATGAACAGTAATTGGGTATGAATTGATTGACGATCATGCTGAAGGATGAGTAAAAGGTTATTGGACAGAACTAATTTTCTCAAATAGAGTGTAAACATATATATTGGGTATTCAGAATAATATTTTATAACTTATGCATACAGGCATAGAAGGATCTAGGAAGACATCTATTCCGTTTGGGTGTAAAATGTTTTTGTGTTTATATATATATATATATATATATATATTAACGGTATCAGGTGGGAAATATATACATTCCGAAATCAGCAGGTGCATATTATAACCTGCAGTACGTAATGCATGCAACTCAGAGTCGTGCATTAAATGTCGGATAAGATGTATATTTATTAATATATACTTTACACGTCTTATATTGCACTGAACAGTTCTTTTTACAACAGATATATATATATATATATATATATATATATATATATATATATATATATATATATATCGGTTCAACTAAGAACACTTTTAAGCAGTGCTGGTACATGCACTTAACCTCATTCAAAAACAGCTTATACCCAAACCAAGCATCCCTTCTACATACATTTGGAAACTAAAGGATTCAAAACAGAAACCCAAAGTAAAATAGAAAAAACTAGAACTTGCAACTCACTTGACGACATCTGCCCTTTATGTCTAAGTAAAAAATACACATTCTACAGTACCCCAGCAGTAGCGAACTATTAAACCATAGAGACGAATTAGCACTACTATGCAAACATCGTAAATATTTCTCGCTAAAATTTAAATAACCAAATAAACACCACACCCACGAACCCCCCAAAAAATGCGAAAATCACATAAGCAACCCTACTAATAAACAGAAAAAAAAAACGTAGAAACAAAAGAAAAAACCCATACCACACCAGCAATAAGTCTATCTACCGTAAAATAGTAGAAAAATAAAAGAAAATATCGACACTATAAAAAAAAAAAACAAAAAAAAACACATACCCCAATACAAAATAACGAAAATTAAACGAAGAAGCAACCAGCCCAGAAACAAAACAACACATACCAACCCCTAAACCAATCAACGACACCCATGGCGCCACCAGGCTACACCCAGACATGATAAATAGGAAAACCTATCCTGAACTTTGTCATCCCCTCAAACTCCTAACCCTAAGACGTTAATAAAATCAACAGAATCCATTACAACCCAATCTCACTTTCACCTAAAAGAAAACAGATTCACCACAAATAAACGGTCTTTTCAAACAGATAATTTTCATACCAACTTGATCACCCTAAGAAGAAGCGGCCATGACACATGGTCAGTTTCGAAACGCGAAAATGTTTGTGTAGTGATACTATGAATCTATAAATCATTGTAACAACTATTAATATATATATATATATATATATATATATATATATATATATATATATATATATATATATAATACAAAAGGAAATGCACGAACGTATATCCCAAAAACCCGATCCGAATTAATATTAATTAAATTAATATGAAAACTGATAAAGGTAGAGAACTGAATACAATTTATACTAAATTTACAGAGCCAAATCCTGAATTAAATAAATTCCGATGTTCAAATCAGTTGTATGGCCGTTTCTACGGGAAATGTCTAAAGGAAATTTTGCGTATCATCAGCAATCTTTATTACAAAAGCCAATTTAAAAAATGAACAAAGATATTTTACCGGCGAATAGTTAAAAAAATATTCATCACGGAAAAATTAAACGGATGGTATTAATATGAGAGCAGACAAATAAATCGTAACGGTTTTTGGTTTAAATAAATGCCATGGAGGTCAGAAAAATTATTTTTTGGAAAACCATGACATAAAATTTATATATAAAACTAGATTTAAATAAAAAAAAAACATAATAATTAATAAAAAATTAATAAAAATTGATAAAACATAGAATAAAATTAAATATAAAATATATTATAAAATAAATATAAAAACCGAATTAAAAAATTTAACTTAGGATGATTTTAAATCAACAAGTGTACACACACACACATACACACATATGTATATATATATATATATATATATATATATATATATATATATATGTATATATATATATATATATTTATATATATTTAACATATATACATACATACATAAATACACATACAAATACATATACAAAAAAATACACACATACACACACAGAACTACACACGTACAAAAGACTACAAACATACATACATACTCTTATATATAAGCACATACACATTCCTGAATATAGATTACTTTCAAAGCTAAAGGATAATCGCAACATGAGTTAAGTTCAGTTCTAATTACATTAGAACATTTTAAGAAACTAATTAAAGGCAGATTGTTACGATAGGAACGAAAAAAATTCTATTATATTTTATTAAATTTAATGTAAGGGTAAGTTTTATTTTCCAAAAAATATATAAAGGTGCAGGACAAAAATTGAAGGTTCAAGAAAAATTAGGAGTTAAGTAAGTCCAAGTATTTCCTTACTCGTTAAATTGTAGATATTAAAAAGAGAAAAGGAAGAAGAAGGATTCTATTAGGCTGAGAGCAGTCATTGGTACTGGGATTAAATTCACTAGTTAAAATTTAATTAATAAATTAATTAATTAATCAATTAAAATTTATTTATTTTCCTAGACTAAATTTAAAATTTGAATAATTAATTAATCAATTAAAATTTATTTATTTTCCTAGACTAAATTTTAAAATTTGAATTTTATTTCTGAGTAGAAACGTTTGCAAATTTTTCTTTATGGCGGTATTTACTAATGAAATATTTCCTTAAATTCAAGAGTAGGTGCTGATTAGGGTACTTTAATATTTGTATTTTTTCCTTTAAACACAGATTTCATCTATCGTGAAAATCCCTCAGGAATACGAGGGGAACCTATCAGTTTCCAACTAACTATAGGGTTTAGCCCTTCTTCCTTCATTTTCCAAAAGCTTCGTGAAAGATTGGGATTTTAATAACGTTGCTTAAAGACACCCGAGGATATACCAATATAGGTCCGGTAATTTTTCTTCTTGTTGGAGAGTGAAATGTCAGCCTCATAGATTACCTCCTTTTTAAGTTATCTATATTCAAGAATGTGTATGTGCGTATATATAAGTGAATGTATGTATGTGTGATTGTCAAGGCTGCAGAGAGAGAGAGAGAGAGAAAGAGAGAGTGCCGTGGACCTCACTTACAGGGATGACGTGAAAGTCACAACGAACTTTGTAACAGGTGACTCTTTTAGGTGTCTTGAAGAGAACATTAATGGGCTAGGATGAAATTCAAACTACCTAAAGCAAAGTGTCTAGTGATTAGATAAGGCTAGGTCACCGAGAAATATATATTCACGATTGCGAAAACAAATATTCCAACAGTCTCAGAGAAACCGACGCAGTATATGGGGAGGGCATTCAGGTACTCTGACAGATCTCCACCCACGTCTATTAACCAGGTGAAGAGGCCCATCCCTTGTTCCCTGTTTAGGATGTGGTTTTCCGGCTTTCTCTTTTCCATTCTTTTTACCCTTACGTAGCCCCCTGCGCATCAGTGGCATTATCACCTTGCTTGGAGTGATATGATTAAAAATAAAGATATCAGCCCCTATCCGCCAGATTATCGATGATAGACACAGTTTTATTAAACATTGATAAATCAGGTCTGCCAGATTGGAATTTTCTACACTGATTAATAACCAGAGTATTATGGTCGCTTCAGCTATTTGAAGTACAGATCACTATGGTGGAAACTTTGGAAAGTAAAATAACTATACGCTTGCGGTACTGAAAGGTTTATGCAATTCTGCGCTGTATGTCAACATAAATACGCAAAAGCTACCACTTCACAGCCTTATAGAAGAGTATCTCTAAGCCGGATGAGGTATGTACTCCATTACAGAGAAACAAAAGACACAAATGTAAGAGGAGCAAGAATAGATACCCGGACGTGTAGGAAAATTGAGCGCCAGTAAGGGAATAGATGTGACTAAAGAAAAGCTAAGAACCTTTCCTAGAAATTACGGCAAAAAAGAGAACAGTATTGGGATGTTTTTCTAGTAAACATTAGGATAAAACCAAAAGATAAAGAAACGCGTCAATTATTATAAAATGAACTCGTTATTATAAAATGGTTGCATGGACAAAATGGGAAAGAATTGAACGCAGCAAGATAAAATTGTCAGATTTCTGGCGCACTGGTTTCAGTAGAATTCCGTTTGTAATAAAATCAGTTTACGACGTTCTCCAAAGTCTAAATAATGTAAATTTATTGGGAATTAACCTAATTCTTTTCAATGTGAAAAGAAGAGCGCTTGCAGCACATATTAAGCAGCTTCCCCAAGGCTTTAGGGGAATGTTGGTATTGTTAGGGACACGATCAGATCCTCATAGACATAGCCATCAGTTCTTTCATGTAAAGTAGCCATAATACATTTTTATTAAGGACTGAGGAAAGAAAACAGCTGATCACGGATCTGAAAAGCAATTGAAAATCCCAAGCCATATAGTGCAGACAACACTTTGCTCAGACCTATTAATTCATTTAAACAGCACAAAGAGATTAATGACTTTGGAATATCACGCTTACCAAGAACAGAAAAGCGTGAGGATTTGGTTAAAATGTGCCAGCAAAATAGCTAGAGAACATTTCAATTCAATATAAATGGGGTGCATCGGTTTCGCAGGACACCCGTTAGGCAAAGCATTGGTAAAAATTGGAATACTGAGAGCTGCAAAAAAGGAAGCTATGAAAGAAAGCACTAATGCAGAAGAAGAATTCCGGTAGATACGACTAAAACAGAATAAACCGTGGATTTAATAAAATCTCACGTTGAGGGGACTCGGTTTTTTCTCTACTCTTTTATCAAGTAAATTAGCAAATAGTAATTCTGATCGATTGGTGCACCTAGAACGTGCTTCTAACTTGCTGATATTTTCTCAGTAGACTAATTGATTTGTATTTTGTGTGTGTGTGTGTGTGTGTGTGTGTGGTGTGTGTGTGTGTGTGTGGTGTGTGTGTGTGTGTATTTCGTGTTTATCAAAACAGTTGGCATTAAATAGCTTGCAAACCCACAAATCCAACGAATTTAATATCATTCGAGTTTATATGATCTCCACACGACTGAACATCCCCGCTGTTGGTTTTGACTTTGCATAATAATAAAGAACTGCAGTATAACATTCACGAACTTGCTTGTGTTATTAGGTTTTCTTGTGTTTTATTTTTTTGGACTGACTCATGAGTTAGTAAGTGAATGCATGTTCGTAGGTCAAGAAAAACATAATATAAATATTTGTTATTGTACTTTAAAATGACAAATGTGTCACATGGCCAAAGTTAGTTGATACTGAGTACCCTATACCTAGCTAATCATATTCTCGACCCAATAACTCATTTATTCATTCACCAGAAAAACTCGTCCATCACCTTACATACACCAAAATACTACATATTCTCAGAGCAAACCTAAAAAAAATGGGAAAAAAGCATGACCTTAAATTTTAATCTATGTACAATATATTAGAAAAACATACTTAAAAATTTAATAATATAAACAATTAGAGGAGGAGACAATGAATAGCCTCAAAAACAAACTAAGGTATAACAAGCTTCAAACTAAAACTAAACAAATATTAGTGAGACCTGTCCACTCCACCAGATTTCAAAATGGCTGCTGTATTCCGCCTAACGGCGAAATCAAGTAGCACACTTGCTAAGAGAGGGGAGAAATAAAACAAATTAATAATGGAATGGGAAATCAAAAACCTACTCAGGTATGATGAAAAGTGAAACATAAAAACTAATTGGGGTGCTTGAGAATCTCGACGTGGATCATAACAAAAGGGAAAGCCGGGAACAATGTTGTGAGAATTAGTGAGAGCGGTTATTGGGAACAAATAGGTGGTAAAAAAAAACTTAAAGATATCATTAATTTTTTCACCGTTGACTGTCGCCGTCAACTCGTCCTAACTAAGGCTAACAGGGTGAAGACATTTCATAATAGTCTATCCCCGGGTGGTCAACCGAAATATCTCGGGGTACGTCATGAAAAAGTATTCAAGTAGACAAATTACGCATGTACTCGGTTTGCAGTCTCACGCTTTTGGTTTGTAAGTGACTTCCTGCCAGCGATTGGACGTCCTCCACGGATTCATGTCCTACATTACTATACATCTACTTGCCCAAATCTTCGAGACAATTTCGATGCTTATAACTGAAATCACCATATATGGTATTCCGGTGAGTGTTAGCGGGGATAGGCTCGGCCATTATTTTTCTGTAATAAGCAAGACAGGAAATGCCACTGAAGTCTTTGTTCCCCAGCTGAATATATATATATATATATATATATATATATATATATATATATATATATATCTGATATATATGTTAGATTTTTTAAGTATTCCGAATTGTCGAATAAAGGAGAATGTAATACAATTATAGACTATGAGTTTATAAATATTTACAATAAAAATTTCAGAATTTCTAGAAATCAGAGACATTTGAAAAAACTGTGAGATATATGACAATTTGTAAAACTGTGAGATATATGACAATTTCTGGATTTGAGGAACCAGGGGATAAGTTTTATCAAACAAAGTACCTTGAAAATATTCGAAGAAACTACACAAAGAAGCCATATCATGTTGGTGAGAAAGTGACTGATGTCGAGATGCCTTGTCATAACAATTCATATCGTTTAGCTTTATGTTAAGAATCACGAGATATATTGCAGATATACAAAACAAGATATGCAACAATATTCAATTCACTATCGACTAATAGATTAATAACTGCCTGATGTGAATTTTAAGGCCAAAAAATGACTGCTACGATACTGTCAACCAAATTTCCTTAGAGTAGACTAAGCAATTTACTGTGAAACCAATGAAATGCAAACGTAAATTCTACTCCAGCATCTTCTTTTCTCACACTTCCCGCCTGTGGGATTCCCATCCGTTTACTTACTTCCCAGACAGCTACAAGAAGTGAAATGTAAATAGTCATCTTTTATCTCAGTATCCTGCATCATCTCTCTCATGCTCCTTTCTCCGTCCACTCCACTCTCATTCTCATCCTTCTCTTACCCACTTCCTAACACCCCGTATAACCTGTTACTCTTTCTCATAACTTTCCTTCTATGTAACTCCCTGCACACCAGTGGCAGTAAAATGCCTTGCTTGGGGCGATATTATAGTAAAAAATATCACCGCCTAATTCATGTGAGAGGAAAACGGGAGACATAGGGTGTTGCTCCTTAGAGATTAAGAATCAGCCATGCGGATGGCAGGCAGAAAAGTTGCACTATAGTAATTAAATTCATGCAGTTTTTTTTTTTAGGTTTTCAAATTTACAAGCCATTTCTTGCCCTATTTAACCAATGATTGGAGTCCCTTTTTAAGAGGAGTTAGGAGGTTTACTTTCCTACTGAGAAAGAATTAAACGTTAATGTCATCTGCATAAATACCTAGATGGTAAATGATGAAGTCATGGAGATCCTTGCTGAAGATGATGAAGATCAGAAATAAAGTTGCCCTAAAAATAGATCACTGAGGCACCACTGTGGTCGTATAAATAGATGAAAGCCAGCCAGTTAAACTCAACATTCATTTCACGATTTGTTTGAAGTAATTGGATTAAACCAAATATTTCTTTAAGCGTTGATTTGTTATATAGCTTCCTATATATAGCTTGCCTACTGGTAATTCAACCTGGTGGAAAATACTTTTCCTGAGTTAAAAAAGGGTATGTATTTTAGATTTCTGTCTAGAAGTACTTTCCTTTTAATAGGACTTCCCGAATTCTACACCAGTAAATTTGAATTTCAGGTATAAAATGCATCTACAGTATAACAACTAAATATAAAGTATTTAAGAGTAAGAAATACCGTCCAGTTCTATCTGTGGTAAATATAAATATATACGTGAAATGGTTTTAAATTCGAAAGACAATAAAATATTAAACAAATTCTTTGTACTTTTGAATTGTAGCAACAAAACACACTCACTAACACACACACACACACACACACACATATATATATATATATATATATATATATATATATGCATATGTATCTTGTTTAAAAATAGAAAATATTCAAAGGTTCAACAATATAATTGTATTGAACACTTTTTAATCAAAGGGTGCACTGGGCTAGCCTTATTATGACCAAAAACTAAGTTTATACCATATATATATATTTGGTATATTTATGGAGAAAAGTGCTTATTATCAGAAATAGGGTGTATTTATATATAAAAATGTAAAAGTAGAAAAATGTCAACAGATTTCATGTTTGTGACACATCATTTTTTGGTGTCGATATCAATGTCCACGTTTATATATATATATATATATATATATATATATATATATATATATAGAAAAAAGCGTAAATTACATGAGAATTTTACTAAAAACTAAAAAGAAAAAAAACAACCGGTTTCGTCCCAGGGCTTATCTAGTTTATTTTCTAAAAATAGTAACGTGTATAATAAAATAATAGTAAACATAAAATAGTAAAGAATAGGAAATATGTATACTAAAAGAAAATATACTGATAAGCCGATTTTTGTAGTTTTTCTTATTCCTAGCTATTATAAAGATTTGTACGACTTGTTCAAATATATATATATGTGCCATACGATCTACATATATCTGTATAACAGAAATGTATCAGAAAATATTTAAAAAATCAAATCGAAATTACAATTAAAATGTGTGTGCCTGAACGAGATTAACTGAAACAAAACAGTTAAGTATTGAAACTTGAAATATATTTAACAAACGCTGATACATTTAACTAGGAAAAATCTTTCATATCGCTTATATCGCACCAAACTATCACAACCCTAACGAATTTTATACATATATATTTTTTTTCATATTGAATAGACAATATCACTAACTTAACCTGGACTTTAAAATCTAGTATTGTATGACTGAAATATTTCCATTAATAAATTTAGGACATGATTTTACACATTAAAACCACACCTATGATTTTTGTTACATAAAAAGAAAAGTTTAAATAATTACAAGAAACAAAAGCAATTCTTTTATTTCTGCGTACATGTTTGTGCGCAGATTTGTGATTGTCTACGCTATATACATTATACAAAAATCTCAACAAGAAGGGTTGCTGAAATATTATCGATCCGCTCCACTTCCCAAAATATAGCCAAATAATCAATCTTCTGATTTTTCTTTCGCACAGGCTACTTAGTCGTATTGCGAACATTTCAGAATCCACTTGTAGATAGAGAAATTGATATGCTGTTCTAATTCGAGCGCAAATTTTGCACGCACTTACCCCGTTTCAAATCATTATCAAAATATGCAAAGGACTGGAAAGCTGTATAATTATACAATTATCCACAAGAGACAAAATGTAATAATAAATTTCTTCGAAATAATAAAAATATTCAGATTCTTTGATTCCTACAATCGAAAAAATTTAGTTTTTTCAAAATTTGATATAAATCTCAGAGTAAAGTCCTAAAACTTCAAAACATCTCACTATCCTTCATTCAACAGAAGAATTAAAAAAAAAACATTCCACATTGTTTTGTTGTTGTATCGTGGAATGAAGAAATACACAGTGAAATGTAGATAAACTACTTTATTAACGGAGTGGTTCAACCAAGATGTATATACAATATTTACAGTCTCTTGCCGAGGTAGGTGATACTTATCGAAATCCGTTATAATGACAACTCCCGTGCTAAGCGCACATTGTCTTTTATACATCCGGGTGTCCGGATGTCACATGGTACGAGCCATGACACAACGATTGTGCAATGTGAACCTTCAATGAGAATTTGATTTTTGTCTCTTGCAGAATGTTAAGATAGTAAAATATTACAATGCAAGTGAACTTTTGATTAAATAAATGCCTTTATTTATATGAAGATGAAGGCCGCATAACTTAATCGAAAAAACAAACAGAGGTTTGCAAAACAATTCATTTGTTACATTATCTTGCAAACACATGTTCAGTATCACAAAATCAATATTTAAATATTTTTTATGCATTTATGTGCATAAGTATAATTATATTTCACTCCTTCAAATAGACAGGAAACAACACTTACGTTTGCATTTAATTTTACTGTATTTCCTCCACTCACAATTCTGTTGGAATTTTCATATATTTATCACAAAAAAGCGTATTTAAACATTTTCCTTCATTATATTTTTACCGATTTTCAATAATATCGATGCTCTTTCTCTTATGACTAATGTATCATATTTTAGTATTTATCGTACTACGATCAACGAGTTTTAGCAATATAACTGTTTCAATACAACCTTTTCTAAACCGCATTTATTTACTATAAACTATTAAAGTACACAGAAAAACAATATTCTACAAACGAATAGAAAATATCTAATCTCTGAAACTACTCGTCAATGACGTCTCTTTCTTAATAAGTATACAATCGGAGTATTAACTGTAAAGCTTCCGATATTTTTACCGTTACTTCTCGAAAAGTTTGTGCTCGTCGTATTTTATTTTCTCACCGACGTGACGTAACTTCTCCTGCTTGTCGTACAAATATTTTCATGGCAGCCGATCGGACGAGCTTTTATTCGATGATGTCTATATAAATTTATGTGTGCTACTAGATTGGCAAATCGGTTTCACCGTTTCACTGTTACACGCAACCGTCTTTTATAAGGTAATTTTGTTTCTTCTCGCACTTCCCTCATGTGGAACTCTTTCCAATTTTTGGCTCACCTGATAACTACAATCTTCAAAAATTTTAATCTAACGTCTATTGCAATCTTCTTTCTTGTATAAATTGTTTTTTCTGTGATTTCTTCAATCATAGTCGTTATCAGTCTACGCCCTTCTTTTCGATTTCCAGTGTTATATAAAATCCTCTGGTTCTCCAACGATGAAGATATCTTTGATATCAATCACACTTTGGTCGGTCACTGTTTCTGATTTCTGCCTTTCATGTTGATCATATTTTGTCGGTCACTACTTTTGATATCAATCATATTTCTGTGGGGTCACAGCAATATACCAGGGGGTTGTAGAGAGTCGTGAACCAGCTGAATTTGTTTGTTTTTCTTCTCTCTCTTTTGTGTTGTATCTGCGTTCTGTCAGTTTTCTCATTTCAGCCAGAAAACTCATTTCGAACCTAAATAATTAAAAATGTCAACGCACTTTTGCTTTCACTGTTTTTCACTTGTGTCATCTATGGCCAGGGACATCTGTCCATCATCTTTTCAGTGGCTTTGATATCTGTTGGGTCACAGAAGTAGTTTACATCTGTAAACATCTGCATTTTAGTGGCATAGTTGATTACCTTCGGGGAAAATGAAACAACTAATTCTGTATATCATTTCTGTTTAAAATCGTAAGTTAAAGGATTATAACAATATACTGACAATTTTAGATTACCTAATTATTGTCATGTTTTAATAATTTCGGTCATAAAAATGAGATTAACTTGTAACAATAACATTGTTATATGATGAATCATAAAAAGTCCGGTGCATTGATAAGAAACGCAATAGTACATCCACTATAATCACGAAAATACATATGCATACGCATTTTTAGTCATCATCATCATCATCATCATCATCATCAAACAGGCAAAGCAAAGTATTTAGTGAAAACGCATGACTTATGGTTTTCGATAATTTCTAAAGGCGAATTAACATGGCAAAAGTAAGCATTCCAGAAGTTGAATAAAATATTAAGAAACAGGAAAGTTTTTTTCTAGAAACAAAGAAGTAAATACTGGATTACTATGCGATGTCAGTTCTTCAATATGGCAATGAATACTGGGCAATATCATCGAAGATGAAGGAAACATAAAGCAACTGAAATCTGGTTCTACAGAAGGATGCTGCATCATGGATCGAGCATGTGAGCAATGATGAGGTTTCGGAAAGGATGGAAACAAAAAGGAAATTAACACTGAGCATCAAGAAGAGACAGTTAAAGTTCCTGGAACATGCAATGAGGAAGGAGGACCTGGAGAACCTGATGGTAACAGGCCAGATAGCTGTAAAAAGAGACGGGGAAAAACAGCGGATAACATATTTGAAGTACCTAATCAGGTGGATGACGGAAGGAGGGTTGCGTGGTGTAACAGGAGAAAGCGATAGGGACAGGGATAGTGGAAAGCTATAATTACCGACGTCCTGAAAGGACAGGGTACATAGAAGAAGAAGAAGAAGAAGAAGAAGAAGAAGAAGAAGAAGAAGAAGAAGAAGAAGAAGAAGAAGACGAAGAAGAAGAAGAAGAAGAAGAAGAAGTTGCGTCTTTGTAGAAAATTGAAATGCGTTTGTTAGTATTGATATTTTTACAAAAGCGACTTCATGCAGATTTTTCAGTTAAAACATACAGCAGTAAGAGAATAGAGAGGAAAAGCGGCAAGTCAGATGAGGAATTTCTTTTAACGAGAACTTTTTTTCATTAATTAAGTTCATAGAAATAAAATACAATGGTGATTCGGGGTTTGCATTAATCTAAAGGCTTAACTAATTTTAATGCAAAGAAAAATCTGATCGCCCGCATAGTGCGATTGGTATTTACAACGAAGTTTATATCACGTAAGCATTTCTCTGTCTCTTATTAATTTTGTTTTCTTTGTTTTTATTTTAATGCATGGATAAGATTACATTGCTGTCATAGCTTTCAGTGTTTATATATGTTTAAATTTATTAGTATTCAGTTTAGAAATTCAGATATATGATCATCAACAATTTCATCAGAGTATGAACGAAAACGGTATATAATATTATTCAGCAGAACTGACAGCTGTACAAAAAAGAAACGATATTGCAAACATGAAAAATAATTCAGAAAATACATCCGTAGCAGATATAAGATATAGAAGGAACAGTTTTATTAAAAAAGGGCGTAAACAAGCACTAATATAATGACCAGAAACAAGGGAACCTCGATGTTTTAGCAAGTTGTTTAGCTAGAACCATTACAGTTGAGAAGTGAGTTCGATCCTCACTGTGTGGCTCTTACTTTCGGCTTTGTTCCACATCTAAGCTTCGCTCAGAAAATCATTATAATGAACAGAAACAAAGCTCCAGCTACAGATGGAATTTTAACAGAGATTCTGTAATACTTAAATAATTTCGATATCAAGAGAATTACTGAAATAATAGATCATATATATTACAGGGGCAAAATACAAGAATGCATAAAGAAATATATTTTCATTGTGATGCCAAAGAACAAACTGAAGTTGAATCTAAACACCGCCGGTTAGTCATGTTAATGATCCACTTAACTACGCTTGACATTAGCGTTCCTATACATACAGCTTGTAGCCAAACCCGATCGGAAAGAGAAAAAGAACAATGTAAATTTATTCAAGATAACAGAAAAAATGTAATGTCTATTATGATAATCCTAGCAGTGCTAGCAAACAAATTCATTAAGACCTATGCATAGATTTCAACAAAGATTACAGTAGATTACAACAAAGCAAAATTTATTTTACTTTCTAGGATAAGTTTATTGATACTTCAAAGTTGTTAGAATAGTAGTTAGTATATATGGGAACAAAGTGATTGGATCCGAATAGAAATCGAGTTGAGACATTACACAAAAATACCTAGAAGCTCAAACGTGAAGGGCTAGTTTATAAACAAGAATAATTTGCCCTTTTCAACAAAACTATCCTATGCACACCAAATGACCTACCATGTTATTTTTTCAATGTTGTATATTATCTAAACAACATACGATAAACAGTTGACACCTTGCTGATAGCAGTCTGCGAAAGACCAAATGAAATGATTATCTCACAAGGTGGTAGAGAAAGTGATAAGAATGTATGATAAAATTTTTAAAAAAAAACAGAAGTATCTTCATCGGTAATAAAGACAGCGATATACCTGATATATGAATTGCAATAGATTGATGTAGGTATGAACATATGTCAGTAAAGACAGACGGCACAAACTAATAATGAAACCCCTTCTTTCAAGGTCAGAATCAGAAATAAAAAAAAATCTCGTAGGAAACAAAAAGTCAGTCGAAATGCTGAGCCACATCTGTTTTCCTATATATCAGTCAATGTTGGGAAACTTCCTCACAGTAGATAAAATCAATCAAGGCCACATATCTAAAATTCTAAAAGCGAATGTTAAAATTGCGTTGAATGAACATGTAATCAACGAGGAAATTCGAATGCGAATTTAAATTAATAGTGCATTTAAACTTGCACATAGAAATAGATTGTTTATATTTCTGAAGATGTGGATAGCTAAATACACATATGAAATACTGAAATCAAGAGGACAGATCGAAAATTCTAGTGATCTACCTGCCAAGTTTGTTGACATGTATAACTGCCTAGAGAAAAACTGTGCAATGAAAGAGTCACATTTTCTGAGAACTGATAAGAAAAAGAATTTTATAAAAAATAAGTTATAAGTGTTCAGATTCAGATGGGCCAAGGAAGGTCTTTCAAATTGTTGTGGGGAATTACCTACACACTGATATGAACTTTACCGGACTACATAAATATCGAGAGTTATCTACGCTCGAGAAGAGTTCTAAGTACCAGCTGCGATACTCATTTTTTTGTACGCCGTTCCGGCGCTAAGTACTATTATACAATTTCCTTTATACACTGTTTCTCTTTTGTAATATAACATTGTTTCAAACCGTATACCGTATCCTAGTTTTTCTTGTGATCTTTTTCTCAGGTCGCAAATACTTTACAAGAGTTTATTAATTCAGGTTTCTTCGCTCATGTACTAAATAATATTATTTTCTTTTTAAAACATCCTGCACCCAGCGACATAGGCGAACAATACTCTCCATCGATTCCGTTTATATTATTAGTCAATTACCTTTATCTGCTTCGGAAAAATATTTATATGGTTTTCCATTGAATCCACAATAGTCTGTCTGGCAACTGATTGCCAAAGACTAAGAATAAGTTTATACGTACGTATATTTATTTGTAAACATAATTTTAATATTATCAAAACATTTGTCTATATTTCTTAGATGAGGTAGTATTTAAATTATTTGCATTATTCAGACTATTGCCCTTATTTTGTTGTCCATCTGTACGATGTTTCGGTTGTTGTACGCTCTGGTCTTCTTCAGGTGCTTGGAATTTCGAACCGACCCCTTTATTATAATCACTGGGGTATATCATTCTCATTCTTTGTGTAAAGCCTTTTGCTAGCCATGAGTTATCTCTTTCTAACACTAGTTACTTGTTCAACACTGCTTTAGACTGGTTATGAACTCACAACACTTTGGGTCAAGTCACTGGAACTAACCAACGTCGATATCCACTGGTCCATCCGCATTTTTGTGCATTGTTGGTCGCTCTCTTTTGTCGTGGAAGAGATGGGCGATATACTCGTTCCATCTCTAAAGAATTTTTTCTTATTCTAATATGACTGAACCGTTTTTGCTTTTTATACATTCTGTTACTGAGCAGGTTTTGGCCCTGTTAATTACTTTATTTTTTTTAAGCATATATCCATTATTTGATGTCTTCAGTCTTTCTACAGCGGCGCATTTGTCGTTGAGCCGTCTTTCTTTTGTCGGTCTACATTTTCTCATTATTTCATTGATTAGGAACCTTCAAAGAGATAAGTGGCATTAATCGTCCTCATCATTGAGAATATTTATAGGCTGTAATATCTGACTTAATACGAGACCGGGTTTTTTTTTTAAGTAAATTGTTGAAATATTTTATCGGTCCTCTTTTAAGAGAGAAAATATCGAGGACAAATATATTTTCCCGTAATGCTGCATTTAATTATTTGTGTAAACATAAATTTTACACAATTCCCACATACTCGATTTGTTCAAGATATTATTCAGATCAGTAACAAATATTAAAAGCCAAAGCGGAATCTGCAATGGTTAAATTAAAGAGAAACAAAGCAGCAGGACGAGACGGTAATGTAATAGAGATGTTGATGTCCTTAGAAGGTGTTGATGAAGACAGGCTACCAGAAATAATAAATGTAATCTACAACAGCGACAATATACGGGAGGTCCTGAGCAGATCAATTTTCATAACACTACCTAAGAATCCAGGCGCAAAGAAATGTGAACTCCACCGAACAATGAGTTTAATAAGCTACATAACGAAAACTTAACATCCGGATTCTGATTAAGAGCGCGAAGCAGAATTGATCCAAAGATAAGACAAGAACATCGTGTCTTCGTTAAATATACCGGAACGGAGGATTCAATATTCATGCTCAGAATGCTAGCTGAAAGAGCAATACAATTGCAGAAGGACATTTACCTGTGCTTTATAGACTGCACAAAGGCATCTGACAAAGTACGCAACAAAGACTTGATAGAGATGCTCGACAACCTCGATATTTTCGGAAAAGACCTTACGAAAATCAAGAATCAATACTGACAGAAAACTCCTTGTGTACGGATAAAAAGTGAACACAGCAGGCATACAAAAAGTAGAAAGGTGCAAAAGACAAGGATTTGTTTTCTAATCGGATTTATTCAACCTGTACAGCGGAGCATTTATGAAAAAAAAACAAAAGTCCTGCTGAGATTCATCATTGGCAGCACAATCTCAACAATATCAAATTTCCGAATGACATGGTGGTGATAGCAGACATAAAAAGGATAATGTAGAAGGTGGCAAATAAAAGAGAGAAGAATGGACTTAGAATAAACTTAAATAATATTGAATGAATGGTCGTTAGCAAAAAGAAGAGCCCAATATGCCAACTACAAGTCGGCAAATCTTAAATAAAACAAGCAAAAAATGCCTGCGAAGTGTTCTGACAGAAGAAGGAAAGTGCGACATGCAGATGAAAAGACGCATTGGAAGAGCCAAAGATGCATTACAGAAGCTAACCAGAATACTGACAGACAGGAAAATCTCATTAGAAACAAAGAAAATAACGCTGAAATGCTATGTGATATCTTGCCTTCTGTATGGAAGCGAATTTTGGACGATCGAATCAGGAATGAAGACAGCAGAAATGTGGTTTAACAAATGGATGCTGAATATATCATGAACTGATCACATTAACAACAATGAGGAGTTTTAGAGGATGCAAACGAGAAGAAAAATCATGCTTAAAATCAGGAAGAGACAGATGAGGTTACTGGGACAGGTAATGAGGAAGGAGGATCTAGAGAATTTAATACTCACAAGACTTATAGAATGAAAGAGAGTCAGGCCAAAGTAACGCGAGACATACTTGATAAATTTGATCAAATAGATGGTGGAGCAGGTTTTGAGAGAGACACCGAGAGAAAAATTATTGAGAGCGACAAGAGACAGAGCCAAGTGGAAATCCATGATGGCCTACGTCATGATCGGACATGGCACATGAAAAGAAGATCATATCCTGGTCAGTACTTTGATGGGTGACCGCTTGGCAATACCAGGTGCTGTAAAGTGCAGGTCAAGTCACACTATGTGTCTACATGTACCACGTAACCCAGTACTACCTGCCACGGGTCGGGTTGTGGGTGCAAGCTCGGTGAGGAGGGTAGTGGAGATACCCGACATGCTTCCACTAAAAGAAAAACATGTCAAAGAGTAGATCAGCTTGTATGAGCCAATGGTCTACCCAGGCAATTATCTATGGTTTAAATACTTCTCGCCAAACCGAATTGCCAAGCATGACGGACACGAAAACAGTGGAAGTCATCCAAAAACGAGAGTGGAAAAATCTCTTATCTAGATCTGACCATCTACCAGTAAGCAAAAAAAATATTTGGTTAATTTCAAGATAATTAGACTTGTATGCTTTAGATTGTTCCTTAATTGTAAGAGCATGCACTTTTATAGATAGAAATTACGTTAGTGACTAGCATGTACGCAAAATTTAATTAACCAGTAAAATCAAAAGTGATAAAAAAAAAATCACCAAAATCATTTTTTTTATTTTTCTCTACATGTCATTCTCTGGGGAAGCTTTAATACAAGTAAATCTTTTTATAGTCATAAATGTTTCCTATTTGTTCTTTATATTATGGTTCTGTTGGATTCCATTCCTTTCATATAAGTAAATCTTTTTATAGTCATAAATATTTCCTATTTGTTCTTTATATTATGGCTCTGTTGGATTCCGTTCCTTTCATATAAGTAAATCTTTTTAGTCATAAATATTTCCTATTTGTTCTTTATATTATGGTTCTGTTGGATTCCGTTCCTTTCATATAAGTAATTTTTTTATAGACATAAATATTTCCTATTTGTTCTTTATATTATGGTCCTGTTGGATTCCGTTCCTTTC